>OZ023273.1:147772084-148372084 GCA_964007475.1 Hybos culiciformis | reverse complement strand
TTTTCTTATTATTTTCATCGGATTTTATTAAAAGTCAAAAATGGTCTAAATAGTTCGTAAAAATTACAATAAATTAAAATGAAGAAATTAAATGTTTTGTTAAAAATACAGAAATTCAAAAAAGCTGATCTGTTTTTACTGTAAACAACTATATATCGACGGTCCCTCTTGAAAGTATGAACAATTATTTGTAATAATTTGTATTCCTTCCTTTATAATATTGCTCTTGCCCTCATTTTGATACCACACCTCCATATTAGCTATGAATACATATAATATTAATATATAAAACAAAAAATACATAAAAATAGATAAAAAATTAAAAAATTAAACTCTAAATCATTCTCCTGAAAAATTGTTATTTGCACTTGTCATACTTTCAATTGGGACTGTCGATATATAGTTGTCATATTCTATTAACATAATATAACATTCTATACACATAAATGTTAAATTTTTTTTTTTATTTTCCATCTAATTTTTTATTAATTAGATTTTAATTTCTAGCCATACACAATATATATAAATATTTGTCATCAAATAAGTTTAAAATTAATTTCTAATAAGACACAGATAATCAAAAACTAGGTATGAGCATTCATTTGTGGCCACAAGAGAAAAAAATCATATATGAAATAAAACTGAATAAATATTTTCTAAAAAAAAAAACAAACAAAAAAAAACATATATTGTAAAAGGATGAATGCAATATAATAAATTCTTATGAATCTTATGTAAACAGATCATGGTTTTGCAATATCAATATTGACATTTTCCACATGCAAATACTAAAAAATTGATTACGAATTCAGAATTGAAAGTGTCAATACATATGAATGTTTGTGAAAATGAATGCATGAAAACAATATTTAGAAATGAGCATAAATGTTAAAATTATAGATTTATATATAATATGTACTGTGTTGTGGCGAATTCAATGAAAAATTAACTACTGAATATTCAAAAGTAGACAGTATGAAAAATTTTATTTATTTCTTCATAATCAATCAAACAATATATTGATAATTAATTATTTTTTTTGATTGGACAATATGCATAATCAAAGAAAAGTTATTGTTCCAGATGAAGTTCGAAATAATGGCGCTGTTGTTGGAAATTGACATTCTTCCGAAAATAAGGACATTCAAAATAATTTTAAACCATTAATTTACTTGAATTTGAAAGACTACATCTGTTGAATAATTGTAAATTGTAATCTAATTGCCAAAAATATTCAGTTTAAGATTATTGGAAAATAATTCTATCCTGTTACTTAAACCGAAGTTTCGTATACTACTCGAATAGTCTGAAAACCATTTGCTTTAGTTTGGACACCAAACTATGCTCTAGCCAGATTTAGGTTACAAAATTAATAGCAAAAAAACCTTCACAATAAAGTAATGGAAATTTTTAGAAAGATCTTCCCACTATGTATTTATGTGTACATTGTGCATAGTATATGGATATGTAATATTACATTATTAATTTTTTTTTGTAAAATTTTGTAAGTAAATATTTTCACAAAAATAAAAAAAAAAATAAAATGAAAATTTCTTTTTTTTGGGAAAAATTATAATTTTTTTTTTTTTTATTTTAAACATTTTTACTTTGTTCGTTTTCCCTTTTTCAAGTGAAAATAGAAAATGTTAACACAGAAAACAGCACGCCTGCTAATAATTAAGTTTTTAGAACCTTAACTTTTTTGTTCCCTGTTTTTTATTTCCTTATGATTTGCATAATAAAATTGTATTTCAGCGGAAAATATTTTTGCATAAATCAAAAAGCAAACAAGAAATTCCTTTTCTTGTTTGCTTAAATCATAATGGTATATAGAGGAGCTTTATTGTTTTGCACGTAAAAGTCACAAAAAAAAATATTCGCATTGGATATTTTCATTAGAATATTTCTTTTTCAAGCTCCATAAGTTCATATTTTTAAATGTTTTTTGATATCTTCAACCTATGGCCGAAGAATAAATCAATATTGTAAATAAATTACCTAAAAATTTAAAACACGTTTTTAAAAAGAAAATCATTACGCAGGGATTTCCGTGGAGGAATAATAAATGTTTAAAGAATTAAAATCCATTTTAAGCTAAATTTTAATGAAAACAAAATTTTATAAAACTTAAAATAGAAAGTTAATCCTTCACTTTAGATTTTAGATATTGGATTTTCTACTCTTCTACAGCTGAAATTGTTATTTATTCACTCTTGATGTTTGAAAATCTACTTTTACGCATCTCAACTAAACAAATTAAATTGAAGAATCGAACGGCTATCTCGAAATTTAAGTCACTTTCGTATTATCTCATAAAATTGATATTTTGGCCAACTACATATACCGAATTTACAACAATTCTAGCCGTAATTAGTCATAAGTATCATTTTATTGCAAATATTGCAAATATATATATATTAAACATTAAAAGAGATAACGATATAGTGAATAATGATACTTTAGTTTAGAAAAAACTCTATAATATACTATGAGCAAGATAAGTTAAATATTATACACCTTTAAATTATTTCTTAAAACAAACATAATTATTTACTATAATATAAAAATGAGTAGGAAGGGCAAAAAAAATTGGGATTTAATTTAAATTTAATTTTATAACAAAAATGGTGTTTTCAATAAAAATATATTCAATACAATTTAAAAAATAAAATAATTTGAATTTGAGGAGGTAAAAACAAGGAAAAGACATCATCATAAAAAATAAATAAATAAAGTTATAAAGGTTATAAGCTTATCTTGGCAAAAAAAAATAATTTCAGGAAGGAGAACAAAAAAAAAAGGTACCGGCACATTATAATAATAAACAATTATGCGTATGAATTTATTTTGTTTATTTATTTATTCTTTTTTTTTTGTCATATTTTTATGTTTTTGTTTTTTTTTTTTGCTTTTAAAAAAAGAGATTAAAGTCTTCATAAAATAAAATTCTTTAATTCGAAAAATTGAAATAATGAATAAAAGTTTACTTTTTCATTTGAATTTAAATCTTTCAAATCTTTTAACTTATAAATGTCTGAATCATAACAGATATTGAACAACTATAAAATTGAATATTTAATATATATAAAACATAAAAAATAATTTTGAGTTTTTAATTTCAACTTTTTAAATAGAAAATTTTTTTATTTTTATTTAGATAGTGTAACACTAAAATATATAATATAGAGTAACACTAAAATATGTTACACTATCAAAATAATGTCATTAGCCCCATTCGACATCTACAAAACTTAAAAATTACTTTTCACATAAATTAATTAAATTTTTTTGTCTTTTAATAACCTTAAAATCTATCTTTGACTCTAACATAGGGTTCAGTATTAGACATAGCCAGCAGAACTATCTGAATTAAACTTAATTCAAGCTATCTTTTTGTCAAACAAGATTTGAAAATTTAATTTAAAAATAAGCACTTGAGATAAAAAATTTACTTTGTTTACAATTTTCATTTCATATAGCCATTTCCATTTACAAAAAAAATACTTTACTAAACTTAAATAAACAAAAACAAAAATTAATATAATATAAAGCAAAAGGATTGAATAATATTTCTTTTTCAATTTTACTTTGATTTACAATTCCACAAATTAAACTTAAATTTATAATAAAGATAATGCAAAAATAATAATCTCACCTTTTTTCAATTAAAAAGATAAAATTTCAAAAAAAAAAAAAAAACAAGAACAAATATCCTTTATCCTTTTTCCTTTTTATTTTTATATATGTATTTAAAAAAAAAAAAAATTATTTCTACAATATTTCTGAAAAATATAATATTTTTGGAGAAGAAAAAAAAAATCAAAAGAAAATAATCTTTTAATCTCTTAATTTGTAAAAAAAAAAAGAAAAAAAAAGAACATTAAAAAAGCTTTATCATTTTAAATAAATTCAAAAAATATTAAAAATTATTATGTTACAAAATTATAATTCATATCACGTTAAACCGAAAATCCATTTTATTCAAATTTAAAATTAAGATTTTGTAAATACAATCATTTTTGACTCGTAAATAAATAATAAATAAAATATATATATAAATATTATTTAGATAAGAAAAAATGGAAGTAACTCTTTAGAAGATTTCTAAGTCTTAATAATTCTTGATTTTTTTTTTAGTTAAAAATCAAGAAAATAAAATGTTTTTTTATTTTAGACGCTAACCAAAATAATATAGGTCTATATAAAACACACAATAATTCATATTTTTTATATAAAAATATTCAATTAACTAAAAAAAAAATGTTTGTCTCTTAATTAAACATACTTTCCTGGTTTTTTTCAGTTTCTAATAAGATTCTGAATTGAAAATAAGATAGTCAACATTCTGAAGATTCTACAACAATGAAACTTAAATTTTTATTCAATTAAAATTGTATTTTTTTTAATCAATTATCTATAACTTTAAAGTTATTTCAATAGCATCAGCAACTTTAAGCTTTTAAATTAATTTTTTTTAAATACAAAAAATTAATAAAACGACATTTACATAAGATGCCCGAGTAATATTCATTATAAACACTAAACATATGAGTCATATGACTGTACCGCATATATACTTCAGATATTTTTTAAATCAATCAAATAATCCATATATAGAAAATAAAATTCCTACCTAAAGACTTCATACAAATATATATATATATTTTTTTTTTGATTTGATACTGTAAGTCGGATTTTAAAGGAATTGATTGATTTAAAAGGAAATCTAAAAGTTATCCTTAAAAATGAAATTTGCAAAAAAAGAAATAAAAATAAAAATAATAAAAAAAAAAGAAAAAATAAGGGATTTGATATTTCGGTTTTATTTGATTACATTCATGTTAAGGAAAAAAAAAATATTAGAAAATTTAATGATATTGTCATTAAGCTTAAAATCAATTTGAATGTGTTACGTTATAAGTAAATACATGAGAAATACATTTTTTAAATTATATTAAGTTTTAAATAGGATTTATGTGTTCTTATATTCACGCACAATTTTATCAACGTAAAAGTGGTAATTGTTAGTACATAGATTTAAGTTATTGAGAACAAAAAATAAAAATTAAATTTTGCTTCCTAATTATTTGTCTTTTTTTTTTTAATCCAAAAATCAAAACTTTTTCATTGCTTTCGAAATAATTCTACATAATATGGTTTACTACTTTTATATAAAGATTAACTTGAGACCAAGAAATTCTTCAAACATGGCAATTCAATGGAATTAAAAAAAAAAAAGGAAGAAAAGACCATTAAATTCGAAAGGACTATAAAATCGCACTACAAATTTTATGCAAAACTATGAGTTTTTTTAATATATTTAAAAAAAAAAAAAATTATAATGTTCTTCTGAAATGCTCACTAAAATTTTTAAGTTAGGTTAGGTTAATAAAATAAATTTAAAATAAAATTTTTACTCTTACAAAAAAAATATATACTATACATATGTAATGATTAATGAAACATAAATTTGTGAAACAGAATAAAAAAATGTACACCTGATTTTAATTTTTGTAAACGGATTTATGCATGTAATAAGGAAAATTGTTATGCGAAATTCAACATGTTGTGAATTAATATATATATTACACTATAAATATATGCTATAAGCAAGGGGAAACATATTTTAACACGAATTTATGTTAAACGGAAATTATTAAAAATTTAATATTCATTAACTGGAAAATTTCTTTGTCACTGTCATTTAAATGTTTTTGATATTATAAACTTATGCCTTCCACATACAATATAGAAAAGTATACTTTTTATGCGCACATTGAACAGGTTAATCAAGATTTTCTATCATAATTTGATTGAATTTACATTTTTAATAAAATTTTAAAATTTACAAATAGGTACCAAAGACATAATAAGATATTCCTTATTCTCTATTTTAGTATACAGATGAATTTAGTTTTTATGTTTTTGAATAAACTAATAGACAATACTTTTTAATTATATTGTTATCATTTTAATTCATCATCAATGCAAAAATATTTGGACATATTATATTCTCATGCCTGAAGTCCACTTCTAATGTTTTCCAGAAAAAAAATGTTCGAGAGACATTTTTATTTAATTTTTCTTCTTAAATTAAGTAAAAATGGCCTTCAAGCAATAATTGTTTGAAAAATATTACGAGAATTATTGAATTTGACCCATTTTTTGGTTTAAAACAAAAATCACCAAGCAATATAATTTTAATAATTAAAATAGAACTATATATTTAATTTAGAATCTTAAAAATTTTATACGGTTTCAAATATCAGTTCAATAATCAAAATTATTAGCTAAAAAATGTATAACTTTAATTTTAGATATATTTCCTTTATTTCGTTTAAATTCTAATACAGCAGTAAATAATGAAAGAATTAGATCCAATTTCCTATTCCTATATTTCATTTTTAAAATAATAATCACGTTTATCAATCCTTTTTTAAAAGTATATCATAAAAACTTTTTAGTTTATACTTTTCATGAAAAGTTTTTCTAACGAAAAAAAAAAACGTGATTAGCCATTGAAAATGAAATATGGTATGTATTTCAAAAATTCATGAGAATTGCAAGAAATGAAAAATAAAATAATAATTCAAACTAAACCAACCTTTTTTAATTCTGAATCGAAAAATTATTGAGTTTTTTTTTTTCTATAATTTTTTTTTTAAAAGTAATTCAAGATAATGAAAATTCATTATTTATTTTTCCTTTATCAATATCATAATCAGAATCAATATTTTATTTGAAACATTATGAGGGTAATTTTTGTATTAAATGAAATGAAACCTCATAAAATTATTGGACAGCAAAAATAATGAAAAGGAAGTTGACTAATTTCTATATGTAGAGAAAATAAATTATCATGTTCAAACTGTGTGTATATAGGAAGAAACATATAGTTGTTATCTAAAATATTAGCCAGGGAAACATATAAATATTCAATGATTATTTTAATGAAGCAATTTTCTGCAGAAAATCAAATATATTATAAAGAAAATAAATTACGCTGTTTTTTAATGTAACAACAAAAATAGTTAAATCAACCGCTGAATGGGTCAATATGTGGTCAATATGAGTTTAAATACCAAGCCAATATGGGATTAAAACATATATACCAAATGATCATCAATATAAATATATTAGCTGTAATAAACCCTTAAATTAAAAAAATAATTGAAAATTTTTCGATTATTCCTTAAGATGATGGTTGAATTTTTTTTTTGAAAATTAAAACAAACATCAAAGTAGATATGTAGTATATAAGTAATTACATACATATATTTTTTTATTATAGATAATTATATTGCAACAAATAAATAAAAT
The DNA here is from genome assembly GCA_964007475.1 of Hybos culiciformis. Lineage (NCBI taxonomy): Eukaryota > Metazoa > Arthropoda > Insecta > Diptera > Hybotidae > Hybos > Hybos culiciformis. The sequence continues at coordinate 148,364,764 of OZ023273.1, read as the reverse complement.
ATATAGGTTAAAATTTGCAAAAAAAAATTTTAGAATTGCAGAAAAACTTTTTAATCGCGAAATTTGCTGAAAATAATTTAAAATTTTCTTTTAATAAGTTATATGATTACATCATAAACATAATATACGAAAATATAAAAATATTTTAATTTGTTCTGTATAATTAAGTTTGGTTTCTATGCAATCATCATGGCATGCATATATATAATATCATACATGAGATAATTTACTTCGAAATTTTTATTTCAAACCAAAAAAATTTAACTAAATCTTTTTTTGTATACATACACACACTGCAAGGTACTTAAATGTAATTTTTTTTTTCCATCTTCTAAATAAAATCATCATTTAAAAGAAAAAAAAAACAAGAAAGTTAAAGCAATTTATAATATTATATATTAATATATATAATAAGAAGTGCCAGTATTATATATGTATGGGAATAATTTTCTAACTTATTAACTTTCAATTAAGTGTGTAGCATTTCTATAAAAAAAATTAATCATCCGTATAATATTATAAATTATCACTTGAATAAGTTTTGTGATAGTAAAGACCATAGTAGATTATATATGATTTAAACTTCAACAACAAAATATTATATTTTTATATGACAATTTTTGTTTTATCTTAAAAATGTCAATGGAAGAATATCTAAAAATAGATAAATATTTCAAGTATAAGATTTTATGATTCAGAATTTAAAGGACGATGCGAAGATGCATTTGCTACATGAGGCAATGAAAGGAAAAGGATAATTTGTTTAACTGCAAAATTCGTTAATAAAGAGAAATAATAAAGAAATATATATTTCAAAAAAACAAACAAAAAAAAGAAAATTAAAAACAAAAAGGAATCATAATATTTTTTGTTAAATTTAAGTTAGGTAATTGGAGAAATTTTTTTCTTTAAAAATTTATTTAACTTGGAAATGATAAAATACAAATACTAATTAGTACACTTTTCTTTTATAAATAGTTTTCCTTCAAATATTGAAGAAAATGTGTATATTTTTGAGGAAATATTTTAAAGAAAAATAAATTAAAGTTACTATGCCACGATTTTTCCACATTTCCTTTAATGGACCTTCACGAATAAACCACGAAAAACGATTTTTTTTTACACAAATTTACAATCTAATAAAATTTATTCATGAAAAATCAACTGTAATTTAAATTTAAGACTAAAATTGCAATAAAAATGATTTTGAACAACATTATAATATAGCTAATAATAAAAAAGATATTGATCCTTCAATATCATCTTCTTTTTCATTTTATTATTCATAATTCATAAAAAAAAAAAAAAAAATTAATATTCAAGAGGTTTCATTTTTTTATTTTAATTAAAAATTTGACGAAAAAAAAATCCATAATTGATTTTATTCATTCAGTTTTATTTTATTTTTTTTCACAATTTTTTTCTCATTAAAATTTCAACCCTATATATATGAAAGGAAAAAAGAAAGTCAAATTTGAATTTTCTTGTCCCTTTTTTTATTATCTTACTTCTAGGAAAATTAAAAATTCCTCCTTTTAACACTTCAGGCACTTTACATTTTTTTTTATTGTGCTTTAAACCCCATTTTCGGTTAAATTATTGGTCATTTTTTATTTTTAAATGAGATTTCTTACACATTACAAGATTTTAACATTTAGATTTTGTAAAGAAACAAAAAAAAATTAATGTAATTTAAGGAGGAACAAAATTATGTATAATTTACAGAATGGGTAGAACTTAAATTATTATCGACCAGCCAGCATAGTTATTTTATTTGAAAAAAGACGATTCTTGGTAATTTCTAATATAAAAGTAGTTAGTTAAATATACAATTCAATTAAGTAGCAAATTTTTATAAATTATCTATGTATATTGTATGTATTTAAAATAAAATGAGACAAATTTTACAAATGATGCGTTGTGTCAAAATTTCACCTAAACTTTGAAGAATTTTCGACGATCCTAGATTAAAAACAAACAGGCATTTACATTTTTATTTATATACATAGATTCATTTAAGAATATATTTAATATTATAAGATGTATATAATTTGTATAAAAAATACACAAGATCATCTATATTATTCTTCTTTTTATACTAACTATTATATGTACGGATGTAAGTAACATAAATATTAGATATGTTTACCATTTATATACCATAAAAATATATTTTATATAGTTTCTCAATTAAAGAAATGTATTTTATCTTCCAATTATACAAAATTTTTTATTTCCGCTTATTGAACTCACATCGATACAAAATTATATATTTAATCGTTTATTTAACCTCAATATTATATTTAAAAAACTTTAAAATAAAATAAATTATCTTTATTTACATGTAAATATATATTTTTAATTAACATATTTGATATATTATCAAAATAGTATTAAAAAATTACATATCCTTATTTTCTAAATTTTATTTTAATAAAATTTAATTTTTCATAGAAAAAAAATTTATTAATTTTTATACTAGGTATATATTTCCAAATAAAAGAATCTAATCTATAATGAATGGAAAACATAATATTTCCCACAAAAAATGATAATTCATTCAAATAAATAATCATGAGGATGTTTCTTTTTCGTTTTTTTTTTAAGGCAAAATCTACAACTTATTAAGACTCCCAACTGTGAATTGAATTACTGATTAGATAGAGAAAATTTAATTAATTTGGTGTGAATTTTTATTTAATTTTTTGTTTTTTCTATTTCTTATCTTACACTTTTTTAACAAATCAATTATGAGGGAAAAACCACAAGGGAATTAAGAAGATTTCTGTATATAATTATTTTGAATAAACAAAATTTGAAATCAAAATTCAAAACTCAAATAAAAATAACTAATTATAACGCTTTTAACTTAAAATAGAAAATTATTTTGAAATTAATTAAATATAGAATAAAACATCGATAGCTTTAAAGATTTTTCTTTAAAAAAGGTTGATTCAAAAAAAAAAAAAGAATAAAAGTCGTACATATAACTTCAAAACAAAATAAGTCACAGAGATTCATGCTTTGTTACTTTTTTGCAGGTAAATTTAAAAACATGTTTTAATATATTGAGATTGAAACTGATAGAATGCGATTAACTTAAGATGCAAGTTATACTAAACGATATAAACTATTACTTGCTATAGCGTTAAAATTTAACCTTTTATTTAATATCAAAGTATTAAAGCAATTTTCAACCACATGTAATGATGAAAAAAAATTGTATCAAACTATATATACAGGAAAAATGTATTACTTATAATGTTAACTATCCAATATAGTTATTTGAATCCATGTGTAGAAGGCGATAACAATATATTTAATCAAAAAAATTTCGCCATGGTGATAACTAATTGAAAATTACTAAACTATTGAAAATTCTGAATATTTTTATAAAACAAAATTAGTTTTTTTAACTTTCGAATAAGTATATATAATTAAATAAAACCATACAACTTTTTTAGTTTCCTTTCACTTTTAAATATATGTATTATGAGTAATTACAGTTATTTTATTTTGATATTTGTAGGTATACATATTTTTTTTAACTGTTGGCAATTAACTATATTATTTAAATTAATTATCATTGTCATAGCAATAAGAAACCCTTTTTTGGAAAAAGAAAAATCCTTGTTTTTATAAATTGAGTTTGAGATAGTCTTGACATTGAATCTGTATCATCTGAAAAGTGTGTTTAAATTATGTAATGAGCATCTTTTATTTTAATTGAAATTTTTAATTATTAATTTTTATTTTTGTGCTTAGAAATTTACGATTTTTTGTTTCCTTAAAAATGGGGCTCACTTAAAAGTACACCTGTTAACTGAGATTGTTATGGCAAATTTAAAATTTCCTTTTGCAGATTTTTAAAAAATAGAATACCATTTCGGAAGAATTTTTACGTCAAAAATTCTTCATTTGTAAAATAACTGCTGTGAAATTATGTCGTTCCAAAACTAGAAATCCTAGAAAAATTAAAATAATATTTCAGTTTCTAAAATAGTTGTTAGTTTAGGAACGAAATCCTACATTATTTTTGTTCGCTATAAAATTCTTGAATAAAATGATAATCAATCAGTGCTGGCATTAAGATAATTTCAGCCCGGTGCATTTGGAACGTTTCTTACTGCTACATTAAATAATTTTAATATCTTAATTTTCTTCATAAGTAGTATGATAATATTCCTATGTGTAATCGAGCTCTACTTTATACTTACAATACAGCTTAGAAAGAAAAGAAAACTATTGAACACACCACTCTATCACAGTTAAAAAAAAAAATCATCTCGAATTCATTTATTCTTAACTAATTTTCAATTTTAATCTAATTTTCATTCAATGTAAAATTGAAAATATTTGTGTTTTTTTTTTCTAAGATAATAATGTTGGATTTTCTATTTAAAAAAGAAAAATATATTAAATAGGCCGTTAAGGAATTCCTCTTCAATCTCTTTATTTTCTTGCAATGTAAATAGAATATTTGAATTGAATAAAATAGATAAACTACCTTTTTTTTTTTCTTTAAATAGGAAAAAAAAATTAAAATTTATATCTTAGAGTGAAATATATGTATATATTTTTAAATTATGCCCAAAACGGCGATATTGTGAAAATTTATGGGAACCATTCATTTTATTTTATTTATTCTGTTTTTTGTTTTTTTATTTATATTTTCGCAAATAAGGGGTGCAATTTACATGCCCGAATTTAAAGAAAATAAATTTTATTTTAATTTCTATCAAAATATTTTGCCATATATAATTATTTATAATGTGATATTATATTAAATTGATAATAATTATTTTATATTATATATTTCTATGCCTTTTTAAATTTAGAATGACTTAATTTTTTCTAATTTCTTTGGACTTCGGAAAATCGGAATCAGTATTTTTTAAGTAAATGTTCTGTACTTATTTAAATAGACATTTATAAAAGCCATATTAATTTAAATTTAATCGTACAGCTTCAGTATATTAACCTATTTCTAGAATATATATTATATATTGTTGCTTGATTAGCAAGAATAACTAAATTATTAGTTCATCGAAAAAATATTAAATGAATCCATAACTTTGTTCTGTCGCTGTCGCCATCGCATGTTCATCAAATATTAGATGCGAAGAAAGTTGGCAACTTTATTTTATTCTTTCATATAACATTTCTGGTATTTAAATCAATTAACACATTAATTCTTTTTTCAATGTAAGCATTTTCCAGCATTTATTATTATTTACTAATTCCTATATATAATTTAATTTTATTTAATTCTTCTATATATATATAAAATTAATATAATTACTAACTTTACTTTTATAATGTTCGATTTAATTTAAAATAAAATATATCTTTCCTTATTTTATTTATTTAAAATTTATATTATTATCTTTATAAATACAAATATTTTGTTCAAGAATTTGTTACCCTCATGATTTTGTTATATCAAAGACATAGAATTTTACTTCAAATACATACAAAATTAAAGAGTATAATTTTATTTGAATAATTTTCTATCTAAGATTAATGATTTTAATAAATGTGATTAAGGAATTTTTATTACTAATTTAAATTTTTTGTAACAAAAAAAATGTGTGTAGCAAAAATTTTAAATATGTATTATTATTATTTGGCATTTTGTTTTACGTAAACTACATAAAATGCCAATAATGATTATGTGAATACAATTTGAATATCATTTATTTAAACAAGAGGTAGGGAAATTTGTTGCCGTAACTTTTTTTTTCTTTATATTTTATTTTCCTTCACAAAATGTTAATCAACTTCTTCAAAAGCAGACTCACACGTTGCAAACTTATTTTAAGTATCCGCGAGAAGCAATTTTTTGCTATAAAACTTTTAATTTTTTTTCCCATACTAATAATTATATAATTATATATATTATAATCATGCCCTATAAGATTCTTTATAAGATTTTTATACAATTTTTATTATCGATATACTGCAGATTTATTACACAAGTCAAATAATTTTTATAAAATAACTACAAACATTTACTTACAGTACATAAATATTAAGATTTTTCATTATTATTATCTTCTGAAATAATTTTACATAAAAGTAACTATCAGGCCTTTTATCCATCTAAAATTATTACTATGTCCCTTAATTTTTTATTATTGCTATACTTTATTTCAATAAAACCTTTATATATTTGTACAAGTTTAATTGGTCAGTAAATAGTAATCCTTAAATATTATACAAAGCACGTAAAATATTTGTTGAAAAATCCTTTTGAAAACATAAATAAAAACTAATTAAATATACACAAAATAACAAGAGGTGACAGATTCTTTACACACAAGGATTTGTGTCCATCTTTTTAACTAAGTAAAAGTTTTCATGTCATATTTACTGTTTTACAGATAAACAAAAAAGGACTATTTATTTTATAACTTTTATACAGGATTATTGATATATTATTAGCTCTAAACTACATAAAATGTTAGTTAGTTGAAATTGTAAATTTTGATTGCAAACTTTTGGATTCTTGTTTTAGAATATTTTTAAATCTATTTTTACGTAACGACAAGGCTATTATTTAATACAGAAGTATACAATAATGTTTTTCCCGTACCTTACTTTTAGGTAGAAAACTACCAAAGTAATAATAAAATTTACTTAAAAACCTTACTTATTAGAAAACTTAAATTGTTTTTATCCTTCCCGAATATTAAGATAAATAAAACATGGTGGTTTTTTATAATAAATAAGAAAGGTTTAACATGATTCTTTAATTTTTATGAAATAATATAATAATTAACTTAAACTTGTGCTATACATTAAAATTAAACTATATTATATAAGCCATACTTTTTCAACGAAACAACATCAAATGTACAAAATAAATATATGATGAGTATGGACATACAATACAAAAAAAAAAGAAAAGGGAAGATTGAACAAATAAATTTTTATGTTTGATTGTCAATTAAAATCTTCCTGGACAAATAACACAATTTAATTTTAATTAGGATCTTAATTTTAATTGATTTCATTATAATCTCATTTTAATCTTGTGTAATTTTTATTTTTTTTTTTTTGTTAAAGCATGAATAAAGTTTAAATTGGGCAAAATTTTAGTTATTAGCCTAGGATAGTTAAAATATATACAACAACATTCTACATTATGTACCATTATATTATGTAATTTAATTAAAAGCATTTATTGAATTTTTGAATAAATTATAATAGATTATTGTTATTGTAGTTTGAATAAGCAAATTAAAATTACATCAATATTTTGTTTTAAAATTTAAATATGCAACATTGAATTTATTAAGAAATAATTTTGTTAAATTTTATTTAATATTCATGAATGATGAAAAGAACAAAATTTATTAATTATTTAGATATATGTACATAATTGTGATATGAGTAAATTATAATTATCATAAATATTTAATCACTTTGATCTTTAATTCTGAAATAATTGAAAGTTTTTATACGTCATTTTAATTGAATTTTACAACAACCCTGTCGTCGTAAAGTTGTTTGTTAATATAAAAATTTCTTCTTACTTATCATTTCGCAGTATTTTCGAAATATCCTCAGTGACGAATCCATTTGACGATTAAAGCTAAATATTATTGTGGCCCTCAAAATCAACACTCTGTAGGTTTCTTACTTTCGGTTGCATACATTCTCTTTCGTATTTTAAAAAAATTTCCGAGAATTATTAAGAATTAAAAACCAAATCGGTAACTTCAACAATGAATGAATTGAAAATGCTAATTCAAACTAACACTAGTTCCGAAATGATAAATCTCAGACTGTGATAACTTTATCAGCAAATCTACTTGAAAACGTTGAGAGAGAGGCAGTAATTTTATTAATTCTTAATTGAATTTTAGTTTTTTATTACTTTGAAAATAACCAATTATAACTTATTAACTTTATAAAAATAACAAAATAACAATATTTTGAATCGAACAATATTACAATATTTTGGACCTTTTTATATTTTTATATCGTGGTTGAAGCTTCAGCTTTATTATCGTTATAATAAGTAGAACCGTCGCTGAATGCAATCAATATTTCCTATCTGTCCGTAACACCAAATTTCATGTTATATTATGAATTTTGATATCAAAAAAAAAATCTACAGAATAAAAAGTTTTAAATTAATCATTGTATAGAATTTTTAAGAAAAAAAAAAATATTTTATATTTTTTTTTTAATGATATTTTATTTAAAACTTTATTGACATTTATAAATACAATAAATCTTATTCTTTGGTCAAATATACAAAAAATAAAAAAGAAAAAAGTTTTATTTTGTTATTGACAATAAAATAAAAATTTTACAAATTTATTTTTTACTTTTAAACTTTGTTTTTTTTTTTTTTTTTTTTTATTATTTTTAAAAACCTATTATTTTGACATAAAAAAAAAATTTTCTATACGATTTTCATTATTTTAATGGTATTTTAAAACCATAAAAACCATTAAAAACTTTCTCTATTCGTCTATTATGTGTATATATTTTCATTTTCTCTAAACTGGGAAATATCAAAAAACCTCAAGAATAAATTTGTTATCCAAAATAGTAGAAACTTTTTTTTTAACACATGTAAAAAAAAGAAAAATAAACTTTTTTATTTGTTCAAGAATTTTCTATTTTTATTTTATTTTATTTTTTTTTTAATAAAATTTATTTCTGTTATTTTGTTGTAATTTTCTATGTTTTAGTCCTTTATCAGGTAATATTAATTCTATTTAACACATGACATTTGTTTATTTTGTTTTCAACTTCAAACACATAAAAAAAGTTCTAAAAATTTTCAAAAGAAAAATACATACATAGTAGTTGTATTATATGGGGCTAGAAAAAAATATAACTAATTGTATTTTATTATGTACCTAGTACATAGAGAATACCTTATACAAAAATACATGTTAATAAAGAATCTATGAACATTGAAAAATTAGTTAAAATATGTAAAAAAAAAAAAATGGACGCTTTTCTTCACTTAAATTTAAAAATGAGTGGTTCAATTTTCTATTTTTTTTTTTTTTAAGATTTAAAAAATTTTCTTCTGAAGTTTATTATTTTGTATATATATATATTAGATAAAAATAAATTATGTATTATTATTCACAAAAAACTGCAATAATGAAAAGACCACATAAATTCAAGTTGCACATATGCCCTGGATATTTATTTAAAACTTAGTTATATATTTATTTAAAACTTAGTTATATTCTATAATTTATTCATTAACTAAGTAACATACATAGTACTTAATGAAGAAGTTATACATTTAAACTCTTACTGTCAATAATAACGATTAAGTATAAATATAATATCAAAAATTAACTGATTGACTAAATTTGAATTAATCAGGAGTAATTTATAATACAAATAACCACTTAAATGCAACCGTGTTAGTTTTCAGCTCAAATTGAAAACATTCTAAATTTATATGTTCTCAAGAAACTACTTTATATAATTCAATCTTTGACATAAATTATATAAACTTTTACTTGAAAGTTTTTTTTTTCTATGTATAGTTCTATGTATATTTAAACTTGTAATTATTGTAATATTTTCCAATCCTTTTGGCACAGCATTGCGGCGTTATTATAACATCTAAACTGAAAAAAAAAAGTTTGGAAACAACTAACTAACATAACGAGTGTCCAACAATCAGCCACCTAAAAAGGAAACAAAGTGGCAAATATAATAATAGATATTTTTTGTTTTCAGTATTTTCACGCGAAAAAGTTTTATGTATTATTTCTTTTGCAGGAAAATTTTTTTTCTTTTTTTTTTTTCAAGAATTTATGGGCACAACAAGTGAAAACTTTTGCAGAGAATGTTTTTCAAGAGTAATGACTACATTTTCCTAAATAAAAGTTTGTTAATTCCATTAACTTTTCGTTGCTATACATATCCTGTTCCTATTTTATAAAGTTGAGTAAGTTTTATAAGGTAGTGAGTTGCTAAAAAAAACGAAATTCTTTAATTCTTTTTACAATCTACTTACTTAAAAAAAAAAACAATGTATACTATTGTATAAATTATAAATTCATTATAACGACAAGAAAGATTTCCAAAATGTTTGTTAAATATATATAGGTTGTCAAAACTGTCATACTATTTACTAAACGAAGTACGTATTTAAGCTAATTTAAATTTCATTATTGCTCCTATTTTTTCACACTTGGGTTTTAGTTCTGCAATTTTTTAGCAGTATATTTAAAATTAATAAAATTTAATAAAATTATTTTCGCGTCAAAACCTTCTGGATTTTTGGAAATGGAGGACCAAAAGAGACAAATGAAGACGGAAACGGCCGTCGCAAATGTCCCGGTATTTATAGGGGAAACAAAAAAGAAAAAAATATATATTTTTTCTTCTATAAATACCGCGACATTTACCGTGCGCTTCAGGCTTCATCTGTCAGTTGAAAAGTTGAACGAACAGTGAGGAGCTAAAAAAGGGGCAAATGTCGCGCATTTATAGAGGACATTATTTTTTTCTATAAATACCAGGACATTTGCCCGCGTGCTTCAGTGTTCATCTGACTGTTAAACTGTGAAGAGCTAAAAAACAATTTTTTTCTGAACAAAATTATCTTTTCTCAAAATATTAAATATCCTCAGTTCTAACTAATTATTTCGCTAAATTACAATACATTGAACAGACATTTTTTTTAATATTTTAACAATAATCACTCTTTATCCTTAAGTATACTAATTTTCAACGCCCACTTTTAGCTCCAAACTCGAATTTTCATAAAAATTAATTTTCAATAGGACTCATCATTTTTTTGGGTTTCTCTAATCGCCAACTTTCTATCCAAATACTAATTTCAAAGCTTTACAAAAAATAAACAATGTATATATAAATTGTTTGTATGAAAATTATTAAGATCCTTCTCCGAGCTTGTATCAAGTCTAAAAATTGTAAAATCTTATCCTTTGGCTGAGGTGAAATTGATCATTATTGAGCCAATTTTAGTATTAGTCGGAAAAGTAATAGGTACAAGCATTTTAGTGTAGGACGAACAGACAGATTGACAGAAAATGATTATGTATACTCCTTTTTCAATTTTAATTTAAAACGAGTTAAAAACTTATAAACTTAGTTTACTAAATAAATATAAAAGAAAGCATCAGATTTTATTGTTAAAAAAAAATTTATTATAGAAATTAATAAATTATTACCCATGCAATTCAGTGGCTCTCCAAGACAAAAACATAAATTTTTACTGAAGATTATTTTACACAACTAATCCGAACATATCGTCGGTTGGAAGAAATGTCTCAATTCAATTTTATAGTTTCTGACTAATGCAATTTAAAGTTTAAAAACACTTGCACTTAGGTATTATTTTATTTTTATCGATTGTGTTTTAAGCTATTTGCATACGAATTTCAGGTTCAGCATTTTTCGAAATTGAAAACATAAGCAAAATGTAAAAATCCGAAGAACTTGATTTTGCTGGTTAGTCATTTCTGCCCGCCAACCGACGTTATACTCAATAAAGTTTTATCTAATATTTCGAGAAGTAAAACTTATGCAGTCCTTAGTTCACCCTCTAACTTAATGGTTAAAGTAAGTTTTTTTATCAGTAAACTAAAATATTAGAAGAAAAAACTTCAAAGGAATTTTTTTTTATTTTTTCTTATATTCATAAATGGAAAATAAAACATTTTTTTTCGTAAAATCAATAGTTTTACTTTTTTTCCAATATTTTTTATATTGAAATCAATCAAAATTTATTTTATGCAAAAATTATTATAAAATTTTTTTTTATGTTTTTACTTTTTAACAAGAAAAAAAATAATAATAATGCACTTCAGTTGCATAAAAATAATAATATTCAAATTTATGAAAGATGTCCTTTTGCATTCTTTATAAAGAAAAAAGTGAAATTGAGAAAAAAAAAATTCAAATATCATTTCACTCGTTTCGGTTGAAAAATCAGTAAATTTATAGAAAATTTATTGTAAGTACACAAGTAATATATATATTTATCATGAGAATGAAAATTGAATTATATGAAGAAAAAAAATTAAATAATGTTTTACTTGGTCATAATGTTCTTATTTGTTATCCTTTGTTATAAAAGTAAAAACAAGAAATAAAGATAAATTAATAATAATTAGTTATATTGTATGTATAGATATAATAAAGTAGTTAGAATACTTAATTCTTCCTTATTTTTTCTATTAAGAGATATTTCGTATAATTAATACATCTTCTCTTCAAAAGAAACCTCTTAAAACATTTTATTTATGTATTGTGAAGTAAGGATCCCGTTTTCAACGCACTACCAAAATTTCGAACGTTTTAAAAAATAAGTTTTAAAATAAGCATAATGGAATTGATTAAATTATCTACTTATTATTTAAAAGTGATGTTACAAAAATAATAATTCTTTTGAACAAAAGGTTATTAATAACAATTATTCTTATATAGTATAATAAAATTTTATTTAACTATGACTGAATGAACAAATTAAATACAGCCAATCTTGAAAAATTTATTTCTAGGCTACGTAAATTTAATTATTTATTTTATAATAACTAATAACTCTCAGAGCATGGTCCAAACAATTTATTCAAAACTTCAACTGTATAGTTAGTTATAAAACAAATATCCTTTAAAACTTATAATTTAAAAATATTCTTATTAATTGAAATTTATTCTGTGCATCTTATACATTAACATACATTTATATTTATATATATATATATATATATGTACTTACATTTATATTTTTTTGTAATCTTACAAAATAATGAGCATGGAATATCAATTCCTTCTGAGTTTTAAGAGTAGGTTTTGAACAAAAGGAAATGAATTACACTTTTCAGCATTGAAACTTTAAAGAGGATTATAAAGATGTACACAATTTATTTATATACTACAGTAGTCATTCAGTGATACAGTATATTGTTTAAGATAATTATATTATTTAAGTTCAAGTACATAATATAATTTTTTATTCATATCAATTATAAGCATAGAATGTTATAAATACAGTAAATTGCCTCCAAATCAACCTATTGTAATTGTAACCTATCTAAAAGCATCAATTTCTATAAAAGTACTACTCTATAAATGCACAAAATTATTTTCTATAAACGGAACATTAAAAAATTACTTTCTTTTTTAAAACTTGGTAAATTATTAGTTTAATTATTTTGAACTGAAACAATAATGTACATAAAACAGATTTAGAATTACATCCGCTTGTTTTGCTACAAACCGTTTCAGTAATATTCAGCTTTTATTCAGGTACGTATATCATTGTTATCAAGTTGCAATGACGATTGTAAATAAAAACAAAATATCTACAATTATGTCAGCAATATCTTATAAAATTGAATACAGATAAGATATAAAATGATTATTTTATTCAATCATTTTCAAGAAAAGAGATTAGTTTATATAGTTATCGTGAATTTACATATTTGGAAGAAAATTTTTATTAATATAAATAAAATTTGATTTTAGTCTAAATGTTATTTATAAAAAGGAAATTGCATAATATTTAAGAACCTTTTGATCGTTTAGCTTAATTATTTTTTTCGATTGTATTATAGTTTTCTTTTGTTTACCACATATATATCTACTTTTCTGAGGCAGAAAGTTACAAAATGATTGAAGAAGAAAATTTTTTCATAGTTTGATTTTATTGATTCGTATACATACGCCACTGAAAGTGTAAATATCAATTCAAGTGTTAAAATTCGATATTAATTATGGTTAAATTGTTTTTTTATATTTTACTTAAGTGTCTCGAAAAACATCTGTTCGCAAATATAAAAAAAAAAAACTGATAAAAAATAATTAGGTAACTCTTCTGAGCTCAGTTAATTTATAGAAAACATCCGTCCATTTACCATTTAAGATATTTAATAAAAAAAAATAATCGAAAACTAAGAAAAATGTATTCAAACGTGTGCTGCATAATATTGACAATTATTTTTTTTGCCATTATCGCAATTAATTTTGGAGATTCAGCGCCAGATGTTAGATCTAAAAGAGCTATTTTTCGGTTACGGATGTGGTGTCCAAATGGGACAATGCCTGACATGAGAAATATCTGCCGCGAGCAATAAAACTATACATTTTATTGTACATTATTATGTAATTTAAAAAAAAAAAAAACATGTTCAATATGTTAATGTAAACAATTTATTATATGTTTTGCGACAATGAAATAACTTAAAAAATGTTAACTTAATAAAATTTGCTCAATAAAATTGCATATAATGTGTACTTAGTGAAGGCTTTTAGAAATTTTTTTAGTCAAGAAAGATCATTGAAATTTTTAGTTAAAAAGGAATGAGATTGCAGAATGAAAATCAAATCGTAAATGCCAAATGATAATGGAAATGATTTCAGCTTTTTTGAAAACCACGTATATCTTATGAACCACGCATAGATAATTTGAGGAGAAGACAGAATAACTTATAAGAAGTTCTGGATTAGTCGAACAAATTTTACATTATAACGGTTGGGGATGGATTTAATAATTTATGAAAAATTTAAAAATATGAATGATGCAATAATAACATGATGAAAAAGAATTTTTTTCTAGATAAAGCTTAATAAAAAATTTAACTCGCATCTTCGATTTATGTTATTCTTTTTAGAAATAAACTATATAAATCTAAATCTATATGTGTAAGTACAAGTACATATATCTTTCAGTATTCAGATTAAAGTTTGGATACCAAAGCTTACTTAAAAGTAAATATTAAAAGTTCAGCATATTGTTTAAAATTTTTTTTAACAAAAATAAATTAAAATTATAATTACAAGTTTAATTACTAATTAGGCAGCTCAAGCAATCTTATAAAAAATTTATCTCTACGCAACCAGATTTTTCAAGGACGAATAGCTTAGGAAACGGTTTTATTAAAACTATGTTCAATTCATGGTAATTATCGAACTATTAAAAATTTGTATCTTGTAAGTCTTGTTAAAATGTATTTAGGTACATTTATAACAATAAATGTACACCTAGACATCTTTTAATCTAGAAATATTTTAGAGGTAGAAATTTGTGGTTGTATGTTAAGACATAAATTTTAGAAAGAGATTTTGACTTTTATACTAAAAACCAACGAAATAATTTTTTTTTTGTTTTTGTGTTTTTGAAATTATTATATTTTTCCCATTACCGCACAGTCGGCTTAAATTTGTTAATTGCAAAATAGTTTTTTTGAAAAAAACAATTTAATCCATGATGAGCAAAATTACGTCACTTCAGAACTGGGTGGAAAAGCTAAGGGAAGTGGATTATGCTACGAACAATACTGTAATTCGTTCCACTGGTGTTTCTTCATCTCAATTGTTATTTGGAGTTGAGCAAAAGGGGCAAAAGTAGAATAGATATGTTATATTCTTATTGAATATTTAATTGAAAAAGAGTGAAATGAAGATAAGCGTGATTTAAGTGCAATTTGGAAAAAAAATACTGAAGAGTCAAGAATATAGTTAAAATTGGCGGAAAACGGTTGGAACTAATAAGGAATTCAGTTCAAATTTTAAAGGCCCTTATGTTATTAAGTTGCCAAATAGTTCCCAAATGATCGGTACACTATAAGATTGATGGTTGTCGCACATAACACAACTTCCTTATGATGGTGTATTGGAAGCTCAGAACTTAAGACTGGAAAATAGGGAATAATAATAATAAATTTGATGGATCCAGATGCTAGTTCTCGTAACACCTTAACTAAATTAGATAGCCCCTTTGTGTTTAGAATTTTTCTTTACAAGGACACGCCTCTAGGTGGCGATCAATGTCTAAAAAATGATTCCGATATTGGCCATAACAAATCAAACAAAAAAAAAAATCAACTTCGTTGAAAAAAAATTAGGTACAATCGAACTGGTCTGATGATAGCCCCAAATTAAATAGCCCCATTGTTTTTAGGATCTTTGGAATTGTCTAGACGAGTATTAATCTAGGTAATGAATAAGATCTTATCAAGGACCCAGAAGCCGGTAATAGCAAAGCAAAAAAAAATTAAGACTTGATATAAATCAATTGAAACAGAAACACAACCTGAAAAATCTCAAAATAAATATCAAGGAAAGACATTCAGAAAAAAATGCAGAAACATCGAATGAAATGAAAAAAATATACACATATATACATATACTATAATTTATAATAAAATTGTAAAGGTTTTTAAAATTCAAATATTTTCGTAAAATCTCGAATTGAGAAAAAAAGGAAATAGTTGTAGTGCAGATGACGTGAACCACTCAGAATTGGCTGAAACTTGGAGGGAGAGTAGAGGCGGTCCAAACCCCCAAAACTGAAAACAGTTCTTGGGGCAAGGCCCTGTTTCGGAGATATGGCCTCCGAAAGTTTTCATACATTTTTGTATGGACAATTTTTTTTTTTTTGTCTGATTGGCCCTATTTTTAGAAAAAGGATAAAGGTGTCCCAGAACGAGAGGGGGGGTGGGGGCGGTGGGCGGGTTAACTGGTGGTTGGTCAGTGGGATTTGCGGCGTAACCCCCTATACTAGGGTTGCCAGAAGTCCCGGTTTTCCGGGATTGTCCCGGTTTTCATGTCGTTTCGTGACGTCCCGAAAAAGGTTCTCGGGACGCTCAATTGTCCCGGTTTAACATTTTTGACCAAAAAAAAATTAATAAATTTATAAAAAATGTGCTAATTTGTTCAGGTTATGTTACGCTTTGCTTTCATTTTTTCTAATTCTCGATCCTACAATACATCAATCCAGCCTATAAAGATATTGCAGGGTAGTATTTGTTTATTTATACATTTTTGTTTTTGTTTATTTAGCTGCAAGACTTGGCTGAAATTTGGCTGGTACCAATTTTTGTTAGTTAGCATCTTTTATATATAAAATTTGGTTTACTAATTTCATTTTATATATTATTAGATTTATTTTATACCTTCAAGTTCAACATGCCAAAGAGAAAGTGCCAATTTCTAGAAAAATGTACTACAGAATTTCCTTTTATTAAAAAAGGCAAAATTGATACGGAAGCGTATTGTAGAGATTGCAATTCAAGTTTTAGTATAAGTCATGGTTTATCCGACATTAAAAATCACATTCAAAGTCAGAAACACAAATCTGCAGTTGCTACGGCAAGTAAATGAAATGAATATTTATATTTTTTGTTCCTAATTTGAGTTATTAATTTTAAGATATTATTTAATTACGTACTTGACCTTGTTACCATTATTACGGTCCTTTTTTTTATGTTTATATTAAATAAAATATTTTTTTAATAAATTTTATTAATTTTGTAAACAAATTCTTTTTGTCCCGGTTTTTAGTGGGGAATATCTGGTAACCCTACCTATACTCTCTACAGAAAAATGCGGCAAATCGGGCAAAAAAAAATAATTGCCCATATAAAATGTATAAAAACTTTGGAGGGCCAAAACTCCGAAACGAGGCCTTTGCTCCAAGAACTGTTTTCGGTTTTGGAGGGTTTGGGCACCGCCTTTATCCCCCGCCCTCCAAGTTTCAGCCGATTCTGAGTGGTTCACGTAAACTGCAGTATCGCCAAAAAAATTTATTAGGTAGTTAGTAATGAAAAAAAGAAACACCAATATTGGAAACCATTATGTTTTATTTATTAATTAGGTACATTCATTCCATCTTATAATCCCTATTCCATCACCAACTCCTCAAAAACCAACCCCAAATATAATAAAACTGAAAACCACTATTTTATTTTTTTTTAAATTATTGAACAGTTTCGTTTTTTATTTTTCATAGTACTACAACTGTAATAATATTGCTCTCATGCAATAATTGACTGTGTTTGACTTTCGAAGCCACGCCGCCATTGTTTTGTTGTACTAGAGAAATAATATAGAAAAAAATACGCCGTCAGATCAGAGAAGAACAGAAAAAAAAAAAATAAAATATTTTTCTAAAAATTTTTGAATTGCTTAATTAAAACAAATAAAATAAAATTAAAAACTATAAATATAAAAACACAAAAAAAAAAGAAATTAAATTTTATTAAAAATTTTAATAAATACAAAAAAAAAAGAATGATGGCTGAAGAATTTGAATTACATATTGCTGATTTGGTTTGGTGAGTTTTTTTTTTTTTATTATTTTATTTTCAAACTTCCAAAAAAAAAAAAAAACTCGAATTAAATGAAATGACTGAAGAAGAAGACTCAACTCAACAAATCAAAAAAAAAAAATGCTAATTTTTTTTTTTTTTTTTTCATTTAAATAAACCAAAACATTTTTCTAACTTTTATTTTTTTTTTTTAAATATTAATTTAATTTAAAAAATATTTTCTTAATTTATTTTCTTATCAAATCGTTTAAAAAATTGCTTTCTCGAAAAAAAAAAATTAAAAAAAAAAACAAAACATAACCTCCTTTATAATAAAATTTTTCGAGTTAAAAATAAAAAAGTTTTTTTCATGGAAAAAAACAAGAAAAATTGCAACGCTTTTCCCGCGTTTTAAAACAAATCAATTAGGCACAATAAAAAAATTAATATAATTTCCTTTTTTGTTTTATGCAAGCTAAGCTTTCGTTATCTTTTAATTAAAAAAAAAAAAAAAAGTATATATATTATGTTTTTTTTTTATTTTTAGGGCAAAAATGAAGGGATTCTCACCGTGGCCAGGAATGGTAAGCGTCACTTTTTCATCAATTGCAAAAAAAAATCTTGTGAACCCCGAAACTTGTCACAATACAAAATTTTTATTTTTATTTTGTTTTCATATTAACAAAGATTTTTTTTTTTTTTTTAGCAAACGTTGACAATGTATTGACATAAAATTACCTATGCCCAAATTACACAAAAAACATAATTGTAGCTCTATCTAGTGACTTGGTTATTCCCTGGTCAACAATTTAAAAAGTCTCGTAATGTTTTCTGAAAAACGAGCGACCTACGATGTACCTTATCTCATCCTAAATATTTCGATCCATTTTAATGATAATGCTGTAAGCTTTTTTTTAGGTTCCTTTTAATTATCCGCCGTTATGGTGTAGTTAGTACCTATCTATTATTATTCCCACTTTGGGCTGGAATTTGATTCAATACCTACGTGCTTATTATAACTTTCTCAGAATCATTTCAAAATAAAAATATTGCCCACTAATAACTGAACAAGACATCATACATAAAGTGACTGTATACCACCTAAGTAGGTACCTACATTACATATTAAAATAAAAAATGATTTATGTTCATAAGCTAAGCTTGTTTTAGTTCAAATCTAAAATGTCAAATTTAAAAATAATTAATTATTACAAGGACATATCTTAAAAATAAAATCAAACTTAAATAAAAACTTTGTCTTCAAAACTGCTTTAACATCTTCATTTACATATTTTATTTTCAACACAGACATTTTTTTTTTCCCCGATTAATTTAATCCCGGACAATATATTTATTGATACCTACAATATATTTATTAACCACTTAGCTCCTCTAGTTAAGAGTTGATTATCGTCATTGAGAGAAAATTATCAGATTTTATTTGCTTTATAAGAAATTAAATATAAATTTGGAAATTGGTTATTATTCTACTTTCTTTACAACTTTGATTTCCCCAGACCCTTATATTAATTAAGCACACTCGCTAAAGATCTGATGTAAACGCATAATATTTTTCAATAGCTTAAATTTTTTTTAAATTCAGAAAAACGCGAAAATTTTCTATATTGATAATGAGTTGACATTAGCTTACCTTATTCTCATTTACTGACGCCAAAGATTTATTCTTTTTATTTGACACAACTTATTGAATACATTAAACAAATCAATCTGTTTAGTTTATGAGTAAATAGATTATTTAATTTGTTTTTAATTAGATTGTTGAACCACCACAACATATGGCAAAAGGATCAAAAAAAAATTTGGCCAGCAGGTGTATATATTTTTTCGGGACGAGAAATTAGTAAGTTTAGTTTAAAATTCTTCTTTCTTTATTTTTTAAAATAATTTTTTGATTGTGTAAATTCAAAATTTTATTTGATTTTATATTATAGTGCTTGGATAGAAGACGCTAATCTTAAACCTTTTGAAGTTTACCGCGAAGAACTTTCGACAACAAAAAGTAAGGCTGCTGGTTTTCGAGAAGCATTAGATCATATTCAAAGCTATATTGACGATCCGTCTATTTTGGATTTTGAGGTTGGATCGGCTAGAGAATCCTCAAACGATGCTGATTTTGACAAATTGCGCAATAATGATGAAATAATTGAGTCTCCCGTGAATAAGACACCAACAATCAAAAAAACTGCTAAAAGTCAAAGGAAAACAAAATCTGAATCAGGGGGAGCGAAGCGCACAAGATTTCTTGTTAGTAATCTTAATGCAAGGCAGAGTGCTGGAAACACACCAGCAAAACGCAAGCGAAACTCTTCATTTGATGGAGCGAATACGCGTAAAAAAATAAATACCAATTTCCACTACTATGCAGCTGTTGGAGGACGGCGTGGAACCCCTTCTGCTTTATTGAATCGACCAGTTGTCACAAGACCAGAACCACCATCTATAAATATGCATACAAACACAAATGATTTCAGTTCACGAGATATACAGCCATCAAAATTAACTTTCGGTTTTCTGGGCTTGGGTATAATGGGATCAACTTTTGTTAAGAATTTTATCTACACAGGACACAAGGTTGTCGTTTGGAATCGCACAGCATCGAAATGTGAACAGTTTGCAACTTTTGGTGCAGAAGTTAAACAAACTCCTTCTGAAGTTATTGATGCTGCTGATATAACATTTTGTTGTGTTTCTGATCCCAGAGCAGCGAAAGAAGTGAGTTTTAGCATTTTATATAAAACTGTCATAAAATTATCACTTTCAATAATTATTTTTGTACTCAATTTGGTTTATATCGAAAAATGTAATGCAGCCAATGTAATGTTTGACCCTAATTCTCGAAATTTTCTTTCTTTCCTTTTGATGCATTTTGTGAAATAACTCATTAAAATAGAAATGGTTTATACATATAACTTTAGTCTAAAGAAAAATTTCCCGAATTATCTACTTTTTACACAAATAATTAATTACAACAAAACGAAATGACAATTTTATGAAGTCTTACAGCATGGTAACAAATGCATTGGAATGCTATTATTCAAGAAACTTACTATGTTAATTTTTTATGTACTAAACATGGAACAGTTTGAATTTTGAGAGCTATCTATGGTCAAAAATCAATTATAAAAAAACTTATTTAGTTTTGTCTGTAATACTTAAGAAAAACAAAATACTGTGTTATAAAAAAATATAAAATTACAACATGAAACTTGTTTACATCTGAACATTCCAAGATTGCAAATAATTAACTTCAAACTGTAATCAAAAATTAACATTTAAAATAAACGTAAAATCACCAAGAAAATAACTTATAATAAGTAGTATTTAAGAAATAAAATTTAAAAAATTTATTTGAGGTAAGTTAAAATTGTAGCAATTCAATTAAAGACAAACTAGGTTTTAAAAACTCAAATACTTTTGATATTCAAATATAAAGTAATCAATACTTTTCTTAGAAAGGAATTGTATTAGAAAAGTATTGATTACAAAGTAATTGTAATTAAAATTAATCAATACTTTTTCATACGTAATTACTTTGAAATCATTACTAGTACTCAATACCAAACTATTTGAATTTTTACAGCTCTGAAGATTTATTTTTTTTTTACATTTAAGCGTTTGATATCGACTTAACAATACTATAATTTGATCATAAAATATTTTCTTCTTTAAGAACGTCTAAAATCCTACAATAAACTCAATAAAATAAATATCTTTTTCATCAAAATAAAATAAATAAAAATTAATTTTATTGTAACTGATAATCTTAAAAAAAAAACTGACTATATAAATGTTTTTATTAAATGTTCGTCCGTCTGGCTTGAATTCTTATAACTAATGTAATGAACTAGAACTACCCATTCTATTTTAATTATTTGATTGCAAAAATATATGGAATCTCGTTCACTTTCATGTCAACTGAAGGATGAAATTCTAAGATCATTTCTCAACCAGTCGAGTGTATAAATAATTTTCATATAAAATTTTATATATTTTACATTTGTTTAAAACGTTTCCGATGACAATAAGTAATTCAGGTAGATAGATTGCGATTAGAGGAAGTCAAAAAAATTACTAGACCCCGATTGTTTCCAAAGATTCGAACAAGTGTGAATTTCGGTGAATATTTTTGTATTTGTATATAGAATGTGTGTGAATTGTATTGAAGAAATTAAAAAAAAAAAATGCTTGTAAGCCCTGGTTATAAGCAATGTATCTTAATTTAATGTTTGCATTATTTAATTTCATTGTTACTTATAAACATTAAACTTCTAGCTTGTTTTTGGAAACTGTGGCGTTATATCTGCAGAAAAATTGCGAGATGGCAAAGGTTATGTAGAAATGTCTACCATTGATCCAGAAACTTCTCAGGACATTGCAGAAGGTATTATGTCAAAAGGAGGTCGTTATCTTGAAGCTCAGGTAATAATATATTATACGATATCGTTTCTTTTGCTCGAAAACCTCCTCAAAACGAGTGACTTTTGATTTTCTTTCGTGAAAATTTCTAACATTTTTAATTTTTAACTGTTTTTTTCCCCTAGATTCAAGGAACTCGGCCTGAAGCAGAAGAAGGTAATGTAGTATTACTAGCTGGAGGTGATCGTTCTGTTTTTGATGAATGCGAATCATGTTTTAAATCTATTGCAAAGAATACGTTTTTCTTAGGTATTGAAATAAAAGAAAAAAAAAATTTTTTTTTAATTTTTAATTGATTTTTTTTTTTATTTTAGGAGACGTAGGTAATGCGTGTAAGGTAAATTTAATACTTCAGACCATCGTTGGTGTAAGTTTGGTTGGACTATCTGAAGCTTTAGCCCTAGCTGAACGTTTTTCGATATCTTTGTCAGATATAATGGACATCATGGAATTGACATCAATAAAATCAGGACTCCTTTTAACAAAAGGCAGAGGTAATTTTTGATTAAAATATTAAAATTTATTATAAACAAAAACTAAGTTAAAAAAAGACTAAAAATGTTTGCAAAATCCTTATCTGGATTTTAAAAATCAAGATAATTGTATTTTGATCAATTTCATTTTTGATAAACTCTAAAAACTAAAAATGATTCTTTAGTTGAGATTCTAAAGTTAGTTCTTATCGGCTTTCTTAAATCATTTTTCAAGGTTTTAAATTAAGAAAAAAAAAGTATCTTTTTTACTTTATCTAAGTTATTTATCATTAATTATTACCGAATTTTTGTTTATTTGTAAAAAACGTACCGTATTGTGGATGGTAACCGATTATTATAATATAAATTAAAACCTGATAATATTTAAATAAGTATACTAAGAAATATTAAAGAAAGTTAATACCCATTTTATGAATTTTAAAGTTTATTAAATTAACTTCTTTTTTTTTTTTAGAAATGGCTAAAGGGGAATTTAATCCACAACATCCATTATCCCACATGCAAAAGGATTTAAAATTGGTGTTGGAAATGGCTGAAAGTGCAGATCAATCAATGCCGTCAACATCAATTTCTAATGAAGTATTCAAACATGCTAAACGTTTGGGATACAGTGATCACGACTCAAGTGCAGTTTATGTAAGAGCTCGTTTTTAACAAAATTAAGAAAATAATTATAAAAATTGTTTCAAATTCTTTTTTTAATTTTTTATAATTAATTTAAGTTCAAAATATTAATAACTTTCTTTTAATTTTTGGTAATTTTTACAAAGTGGTGTTCATTTTCATTTTTTTGAAAATGAAGTACATATTATGTTGTAGAAGAGCTTCAGATTTATTTGATATATTTAAAATTGAGTATCGAAGTGTTTATTTTCTGTGATAATACAAAAAAAAATTACCCGAGCTTTTCTCGTCCCCTGCAATAAAAAATAATTAAACAAAGAAAGCAGTTCCAATTTTAAATAATGATTATGTAGAAGTACCTACATAAAATTTAGTGAGAAACGTAATTTTATAAATGTGGTATAAAAATTATAAATATTCATACACAAATTGTACATATATATATATATTTTTTCGTAATGTAAATCGGATTTCCGTTTTTATTATTTTTATTGAAAGCACACGAAAAGGTCGTGCAAATTCTCTTTGCCCATCTCAAAAATAAACATCCTATTACAAAATTTTATCAATATATCAATATAATTAAATTTAAAAAAATCTTTTGTGAACACCTCTTTGGGAAAAACTACCGATTTTTCTTTTAACTTTAATTTTTTTTTTTGTAATTTAGATGATTGAACAAGTAATTAAGAAATTTATCAAATCTGATTGAAAATTATGAAAAAAAGATACTTAGTTTAACAAAATTTATGTTCAAAAGAAAAATGTTAATTTTTATTTAATTTTGTTTAAGTATTTTCAATATTTTCATATTTTGATTTTAATTTTTATATTCAAAAATGACTTATACAAATTTTTATGTATTTTATAATATATAGTAAAAATAAATATTGTTTCTGAGGCAAATTTTAAAAAATGTAAAAGAGGTAAAGAACCCATTTTAAAAATTGTCCCAAAATCTTAAACGATTTCTCAAAAACATAATAATTTTCATCAAGAAATTTTTTTTTTTAAATTTTACTATAATAAACTGAATTTGCAGTACCCAGGATTCACACAAGTACATAAAAGTCAATATCTTTGAAGAGGTGTATACAAGACAATATTCTGAAAAAATTCTCAAAAAAAAATTTAATAACTAATACAAAAGTAATTCGACTATAAATTCGAAACGAATTGATGATTGGTTAAAAAAAAAAGGATGGCTGAGAAAGTGAATTCGAGATATACTGCAAAGATATGCTACAAAAAAGGTTAAAATTTAACTAAATGAGTATAGTACACTGAACTAGCCGGAGATGAGATTTTTTTTCACAAATTAGAGTAACTACCGACGTGAAAATTTTTAACTAATAGAACAAAAGTAGTAACATTTTCTTTTAAAATGGTTCTGATTATCATAAATTTATGTTTTATTGTTGGAAACTCAGATTGAACTTGCACAAGTCCCTATGTATTTTAAACGTCGCTTAATCACATTTACAATTAATTATTAAGTATTCAACAAGCCCACGAACTTGGATAACTACGTTATTGATTTAGCGTTTAGTATAAAGTAGAAAAAAGTACTTTAATACCGCAGATTAATTTTAAAATGCGAGATTAAATGTTTTTCAAAGTACTTTAATATCGTCGACATTTTTTTAATTTTTTTTTTTCATATTGAATATTTTAGGCAAATCAAATAGCTTATTTAAAATAATTGAACTTCTATTCCAGCTTCTCATTAATTTAATATAATTCTAAAATATTTATGGTAAGTACATGGATAAATCAAGTTCAATTTGTAAATAAATAATAATTGGGGGTTGAAATTCCTTGTTTCAGAATTGATTATTCCAAACCAAAGTAATTAATAAATTTTTTTTGTTATTTTTTTTTTATGTTAAAATTGCATTGGGATAATTATGTAGTCAGAATTCTGCATATTATGATTAAATCAATCTTAATAGTCTTATCAAAATTCTAATTTTATTAAATTCAATGAATAGTATAGTAAATTTGACTTGAGAATATTATTTTCGTAAGATTTTTACAATTATCGAATCGTTATTCTTAATTTCCCTAAATATTGAGAATTCAGAACTTTGATGATATTAATCTTTGCTGTCATGCATGTATATTATATTTCTGAGCCATAAATTTTATTTAATAAACACTCAACCTTTTCATCGAAATCGAATTTCGAATAATAAATTTATAGATGCTTATTTCTAGAAAGAACAATTAAATTTTATTTTCAATCGAACAACATATATGTACCTTTAATAATTTTTGGTGTTGGATATTTTACATAGATTATACCTCTACCGAACACAATTCTTCAGTATAAAATTATTGTACAAAAGTTCTATGCTTACAAAATTCCAAAAATTTAGTATCAAATTTGACAGACAAACTTATAACTATTATATTGTTTAACGATTTTTTTTGCTAAAACTATACATATTGATTTTATATGTGTATAATATATATTTATGGTATATCGCAGCAACAATAATAAAAGATCCAAAAGTTAATTATCTTTTGAGGTCCAATCGAAAGTTTTACTTATTAAATGAAATAAATAAAATTTATTCAATAATTTTTGTATTACTTATTATCAACCTATTATGTTTTAAAAATAATTTTTTAAAAAAAATTTGTCTAATCATGAACATTTTAAAGATTAAAATTAACTAATATCTATATTGCAATAAATTTTTATTTTAGGGTTTTTTCATAGATATATAGTTTACAGTGTTTGCCAAATTATAGTTTAAAATTGTAACTACATTAATAAAGAGTATTATAAATTTCTTTTGTTTTTTCAAATTTTTTAATAATAATATTGTTTAAATTTAAATTCTTATTTTCTTCCATAACTATTTTATATTTACTCAATTTTGATTTTAAGCAATAGCATATATTTGTATAAAATAAAATGAGAATAAAAGAAAAAGTTTTTTTATTAACTTCACAGTTTATTAAAATAAACTACTATGTACTTTAAGCAAAAATAGACTATATAAATCTGCGGCTCAACATTCTTTTTATTTCAGAACCTGTATGCCTAATTAATTAATTAATCATGCTTTTTGAGAAGATAGTCACATCACATCGAAGGAAGAACCTAATTACTTTACTTGAAGTTGGTTGTACTGGGTGATGATGATTGAAATGAATATTCTTATACATATTTATAAATGGGATGGGATATAACATGGTGTAAGAAGTTTGAAATTTAAAACGAAACATAAATAGGTTTTTAAATTTTCTTGTATGAATAAAGATTTGAAGAAAATCATATATTCTCTTTTGTATTCTAGCGAAACTCTAAATACGTATGAAAATTTCATTCAAAATTTAATTTAAGACTTACCATAAATTCGTAATAAATAATAACTTCTCTATATTCCAATTTTTAAATTCTTATACATACACGTTCACTTATTTTTCAAAATAACAATTACTTTACATTGTATTCTGACTTCACAATATAAAACAAATAAAACCTATATAACGTTATTATCACAATTCAAAAATTCTAGTTATTATTATTAGGAATTCTAGTATCTGAAATGCAACAATGTCAATTCACAATATCATATTAAATTTTATTAAAGATCAATATCAAAATTTATGTATAAATTAACAAAATGCTAAAATCGTCAAATATAAAGAAGAAGGCTATTATATTTTTTAATTCAATACATTCTTTACTAATTTATATGGTTTGCACGTTTTAATAAATTAATCCTACCTAACTAAATTAATCTATACCTCATAATTAAAGGATAGAGTCCAAATCCAATGACACATTCGAATGCTTAACATTTTTTTTTTTAATTTGTATAATCTACCTCCACTCAGACACCATTTTTAATGGAAATTCATTTTCAGCCTTTATACCGAATCGTACGTTATTCTATCTATTCACATTGTAATTTTCATCCATTAAAACTTTAAAAAAAAAGTATTTATATAAAAATTATTTAGACCTTTGGCCGGTCGAGAGTTTGTAGTCTCCTAGAAACTCATCTTTTAGCTGAAATTGAAAGTAATGAGATTGTGCATATTTTGGTTATTAAGATTCAAATGGTTCAAATGGAATCGAATTAGTTTTTTAGTTGGAAGCATTTAAGTGTTAGACGCACAAGCGAATGGTCGGAAAATGAAAACTTTATGGTATTATAAATAGGTTATGAAGTACGAGATTTTTGTGTTTCCATTTTCTAAGTACCTGCATTTGATTTGGCAATTTGGTATCCCTAACATAATATATGAAAGCCTCGAGAATCTGCAGACATAAGCCAAGAGCAGTACATCGGGCCAACTGGCCTAGGTGCAAGGATGCTAATCTAATGGGTTGGGTATCTACTCTGAACTCTCTAAATTCCATTTCAAAGTTCTTTAATTTATACACCACATTTTCATTTTTGGTTTTATGTATTTAACTATAATGTAAATTCAATATTCGGCAAACAACAGATAGCTATGACAATTAATAAAACTATTTATTAAGTACGCCACAATTGACTGTCTACTGCTGTGCTTTGATAAAGGTTGCTATACGCTATATTCATAAACATGAAGGAAAAATAAGGAAAAAATAATCTTGCAAAAAAAAAAAAATATCTTCTCTAAATAAAAGAAAATTTTTTTTTTATTATTAATAATTTAAATTCTAAAAAAAAAATTATAATTTTTATTTAATTTTTCTGTGTTTTAATGACTAAATAATTAGAAAATTAATTTTTTCAATTGAATTAAATTTTTATAAAAAAGTGAAGAAGAAAAAATTCCCTTATTATAAAAAAAAATATGTTTTGACGTTAAATGATGAAAGAAGAGAGAAAAAATGAACCAAAAAATACAAAATGGTTGGTGAATAAAAGAAAAATAAATAGAAAGAAAAAAAAAAATTTTTTTTTACTAATTAATATTTTTTTTTCCAATAATTTTTAACAAAACTCAAAGACTATTTAAAAATAATAATTTCAAAAATCATAAAACTTCAAATAATGTAAAAAAAAAAAAATATCGAAAAAGTACTAAAATACCTAATTTTTTTCTTTTTTCTAAAGTTGGAAATCAATTTTTAAGAAAAAAAAATTACGGAATCAATTTTTTAGGAAGAAGAGAAGAAAAAAAAAAAAAACTCAGACAAAAATATAATTTTTTTTTTAATTAAGTTTTTTTTTTTTTTGATTAATTTTGTGGAAAGAGTCTTGGAAAATTTGAAGAAAACAAATAAAATTTTTTTTTGGCGGCGGCTACTATTTTTCTAAAAGGAAAAACATCTGTCTCGTCGTCGCACTTTGATTCTAATTTAGAAATTTGAAAAATTGTTTTTTTTTTTTTTTGTTTTTAATTTTCGATTTTTCGTCCATTGTTTATAAAAAAAAAAAAAGAAAGAAGAACTGGTTTTTTTATATCAACCAATTAAAGGAAGTTAGCAACAAATTGGTGGAAATTTTATTTTCTTTGGGATTTTCCAATTTTAAAAATTACAGTAGTAGTACCTATTTACCTAGTAGTAGTTAGTAGATAATGAATTATATAGATAGATATGGTCAGATATAGTTATATTATTATACCAATATATATGTTTCATTCAAAGAGTTCTTTAAAAGTATCTGCCTTAAAAAAAGGAAATACAGGTTAGTTATAGATAGGTAGATAGGCACCTATAGTTTGAAAATAAATCATTGTCAATATTACGATTTTTATTCTTAGTGCAGTTCAGGTGGAACTGCAGCTAATAAAGTTATAAAAGTGAGTCAGAATTTTCCAGAAGTTTCATTTAACATCTGTATGTACCGATCTTATGTACTTAGGTGCCTAGCTTGATGGATTATTTTACTTGCAAATATACTTACCCTACGATAAATTTTAACATAGGTAGTATTGTAGTCTACCCTCTTACTATATGTAGATAATATGTAGGTACCTACATAGGTATGCTTATATCTTGATATTTCAAAAGTATTTTCATAACGAAAAAAATTTTACAACATTATTTATTTAAGTATCTTTTTTTAATTTTACCCATGTGAGTCAGTTACTTACCTACCTCCTCAATACCTACGCATACACTTATGAATACTTGTCATGCTAGCACAGTGTTAAGAACAAGTGCGATATTATTTATGTTGTAAAATATTAAGTAGGTATTGTTTTTTTTTAATATACATAATATTTCCATTGACGGTTCTCCGATAGTTCACTTATCTAATAGAACAAAAATACTAACCCTACTATACTTTTTGCCTAACTATCGAGCAATTTAAAAAGAATTCATAAAAGCCTTTTGTTTTTTTATTTATTTTTTTTTTTCATTGATGTATACCTACTTAAAATAAGATTCTAGACTTTGGTTTTTTTTTTGTTTTTTTGTAAAAAAAATAGAAAAATTTTCTTTGGTGTTGTGTTGGTACATCATAGCTAGACAGTTCGCTTTTTTTTTTTTCTTTTTTTTTTTACTTTTCATTGAAATGGATCAGAAGCCTAGAAATCTACAAAAGGATTATATATTTCATTATGTGTTTTTTTAAAGAGCATAAAGGAGGGAAATTTCAATAAATAAAAAAAAAAAAGATGATAACAAACAGCATAATAATTTTTATTAATTCCTACATTTTTACCTTTTTTTTTTGTCGCTATTATAGATATATTATCCTTGTTGCGTGATTTTTTTGTTTACTAAAAATTATAATATTTAAAATTTATTTTTATAGCTTCGTTGGTATATGCACCTGGTATATTTAAAATATTCAATTAAACATTCGCAATATTTTCATTTTGTGAAGAAAAAATTTACTTTTTGAGTTATGCGAGTATCATATCATCTTTGATAGTAAAAAAATTACCTAGATATAGGTATCTAAGTAGATAGCTGATTATTATGATAACAGAACAGTATTCAAATCTTATAATAAAGTGCCTGTAGGTATGTACATTAAATAGGACGTCACTCTTAAATGACATCATAGTGTCATTTTGTATAATTTTATATTGACAGTAGATAAACTACTTACCCTTTATTAATTCGAAGCATGAAGTTTTTGGAACGAATAAAAGCTGTTATGGATTTTTATTTAATCTTTATCGATCTATGATATTTATAGCTATTACCTTTATCAAGCTAGGTTGTTAAATAAAAGTATTTATATTAAATGTAATTTTCTTTCTTAACTTTTTCAATTTTCACAGAAGGCAACTGAAATTTTCAAAACATGCTTAATTTATAAAGTTTTATCAGTTGCAACTGTTGGTCGTAAAGTTGTTTACAGACAATTTGAATCTTTATTCAACTTGAGTTGGCCAACTTAAAATTTATTCATCTGTAGTGTTGTTGACTGCGTTTTTGAACAAGTCTTTCAACCTGGTTGAAAAACATTTAGTAATTTAAATATTTTCTATGAGTGCGTACAAGTTGAAAAACAAGTTTAGTAAAGGCAAGTTTTTAGTCTATACGTCTGTAGCGAAATTTCAACAAGTTGGAAGACAAGTTGAATAAACATTCAACCCGTCTATAAGTAAGTACCTTAATCCAGAAAGATATAAGTAAAGTCTCAAAGAGAAATAAAAAAAAAACAACTTGTCAATTTCCTATTTGTTTACATAAAAAAAAAAGATCACCTATCAAACTATCTATGTACCTATAATCAGATGCGTACAACTATGGTATACTACTATATATTTTATAGTGTAAATAATAATTTTCATTCATAGAGAAATATGATACACATACTTGTAGTAAATAAACAAAAAAAAAATTATACTTATTGAATGTCGTTTTAGTGTGAAGGACTCTTCGCAAAGAATCAACAATTAAAAAAAAAAAGAAATTCACCAAACAGCAATAAATTTTTCCAAAGCAATAAATAATGTTTATTTTTAAGGAGTTGACTTAAATCGTCACTCTTGAAACAATTTTTTATTTATTTTTTTTTTTTTAATTTAAATCTCAACTTAAATTCTAAAATTGAAAGAAATTAAAAGAAAAAAAACTGCTTTAATTTTCTTAATAAACTATGACTTTTAATATTTTTTAATATCTCAAAAATGGAATTTAATAATAAAAAAATGAAGGAATTTCGAAAAACTTTTAATAAAATTAGTGATGCCGATGAAATGAAAAGGCACTCAAGATCTAGGTAAGAATATTTATTTTTTTTAACTTCTAATATTTATTTTACCTATATTTAATTTAAGATTATATATTCTGATATTTATAGTTAATAGGTATACCTACTTAAAAATATTAATAAAAAACCAGTTAAAATAAACCAAAAAACCGTGAGGTCGAAAAATTAATTGTTCCAAAGAAACGAAAAATTTTGAAAAAGGGTAATCGTAAAACGCAAACTTATTACACCAAAAATTGCAGCAGAAATCTAACAGTTTGGCCAGGACATTCAACAACAAACAATTCGAGGGAATCTTAAATGATTCAAGTATCACTTGTGAAGACTTTGGGCGATTTTTCTTTTTTCAACGATAGTAGGTATTCTTTCTTATTTCTCTTTGAAAAAAGTATCGTTTACTTTTTAAATTGAATTAGGTACTTTGTAATCATAATTTTTTCGAATACAATTCCTTTTCGAAACTGTATTGATTATACTTCTAAATACAATTAAGTACTTTGTAATCAATACTTTTTCGAATACAATTTCTTTTCGAAACTGTGTTGATTACTTCTCAAATACAATTAAGTACTTTGTAATCAATGCTTTTTCTAAATACTTACTTAACTACTCCTTTTTAAAAGTATTCAGAATTTTTTCAAATGCCAATCACTTTGTAATCATTACTATGATATTCAATACAAATCGATTCAAATTTTTACAACTCTGGACAGGTCTACTCCTTGGTCAATTCTATACTTTTTTTTTTTTTTTTTTTTTTTCCCAACAAATGGCAGTTTGATCATATACTGACGTCTTTGGGTTCTTGCGCAACAGTTTGAATAAATTCAAATATTTTTGAAATTTTTTTTGTATACAACCAGGAACTTTGCTTGCGCAACAGTTTGAATGGAAATGTTGCAAAATGTTGTAAAAAAAATTTATCTAGTGCTCTTACCGAGGCTCTTACTTATTGTTTTGTAGCCTGATAACTTTAAATTAAGTACCTATAAAAAATATATTTTATAATTTTAAATCATTAGTACAACTTTGTATTTAAGTATACACGAACGAGGTTATACATTTAAAAAAAAATATAGGTAAGTACATCGTGTATGGATAAAATGACAGCATGGTATTTCGGAAACCGGCGAAAATTATTTGGTCGCTTAAGCATTATCTGCCTTCGTTTCAAATTCAAAGGAATGTTAAAATTATATTTTATTTTATATGCTCAATAAAGTAACTACTTATGTAGGAACTACATAAAATCTTGCAGCAAACAAAATATTGCAACATAAAAATTTTGTATTACAAAATGTATAAAATCACAAAATTTTGCAATAATTAAGTATATAAAAATAGAAAAAAAATTATTTTTTTAATAATTTAATATGCAATTATCGAGATAAAATAATAATAATAACATGATCGTACGTAATTCTCGGGTCTATTCTTCATAAGTGAAGTATAATTTAAAAATAGAAAGCAAATTAATTAATATTAATAATATGATATTGTGCAATACTTACGCTTTAAAAATTCCTATTTTCATAGGCTTTTCCCGCCTTTTAATTATTATTTTTTTCAATGCGATGTTTTGCTGAATAATTAACTTTTTAGAGTGGGGCGGCGGTTCCCAAGTGATGGTGCGCGAGATTTCAAATAGTCGCGAAATTTTTTTTAATAATTGTATAATAAAGTTATATCACATTATATTACATTGGAATGATTCCCGGCTAATTCATCACAAGCAATTTATCGCAAAGCAAATTCATCACAAAATAATTCATCGTAAACCAATTTTTTTTTATAAATTCTTCTTATAATTTTATTGGTATACTTAATTAAAAATAACTATTACGTACTTGTGCATTTTTATTCTGTACCATTTATTTCAAATAAAAGTAATAAATTAAATTGGATGGAACTTATTCCGAATAAAAACTTCTAATAAGTATTATTTTATACTTAAGTAGTTCATTTTAGTATTTACCGGAGTATTTATCTATAAAATTAGCTTACATTTTTATTGGGCAAATTATATCTCCTTACACTTAAGATTTGAAGTAGACCATAGATAAAATTTCTAATAAATGTAGAATTGTAAATATTTTATGGTTTAATACAACTAATACCTTCTAAAAACTAACTAACTAACTACCTAGATAGTTTTAACATCACAAAAATAATTTAAGTAATTCGATTTAAAACTAAACAATTTTTTTTAATTGGAAATTTAAAACATAACATATGAAATAAGCAATTTATGCTCACTTTTTTTTTCTGACACCTTAGTATTATTTACAAAATATTTAAAATATACTTAAGTACTTCTACTAACTTCCTTAAAATAAATTAACTTTGACAAGGAAATTATTTTTTTTTATTATACCTAGGTATATGATATTGACAAGTAATGAATTTCAATAAATAAAATGTTTCACGACAAGTTTTTAAGTTATTATCGTGTACTGAATTATGGATCCAACTGACAGTTCTTGACAAATAATATTTATTAACAAATTTAAATTGCTCAAATATTGAATGTTCTTCAGTTTCGATATTCCTAAGTATACTTCATATAGATATAGGTAAGAAAGTATCTACAATTTATAAAGTTTCGACTTAATAAATAACCAAATACATATAACTTATATATGTATCTCTTTAAGTACAAAATATTCTAGAATAGCAATTATGAATTATTTTAAAACTTTTATATTGAAGTTCATTGTAACTATTTCACGTTTTTTTCATGGTTGTTTTTTTGTATGAAAAAAATGACCCAATGTTATGATCGTAACTTTTAACTGACGTTGAAATAATTTTTATAATACTTACTTAATAATTATAATAATACTTACTTACTATTCCAAATAATAATTGGTTTAAATACTTTAAAATAAAATATACATATGTCAGTAATGTATAAAAATATGTAAATACCATTTAGATTTAAATATATAATTATCTCGATAATTATATAAATATTTATAAATAATATGTACAATATGTCTACATTTGATATACTATATAAGTACATTTTAATTTAACATTATAAAAATTTTATAAAAAAAATTAGACTATCGAATTCTTCATTGATGTGTTCGAATAATATTGGCCAAAAAATATAAAATAAAACCCAAAAAAAAATGTTTGCTTCTATCATTTTCACAATAAACAGTGATTTGTTTTTGTTTTTTTTTTCGCAATATGATTTATACTTGAAATAAAATAAAATTGCGTAATAAGTGGCGTTATCTGTAAATTAAAAAAAAAAAAAAGAAATCAGTTAAAAATTGTTTTTAATTCAATGTTTAAATCAAATCAAAAATACTTAACTATATACTTTTTCTTTATGTAAATTTTCTTTATGCCATAAAATACACTTTTGTTTTTCCCCAATTTCTAATTGAATTTTATTCTTATAAACTTTTCTAAAAATAAGTACTTAATTAATATTATGAATTTTTTTAAGCGTCAAAACAAAAAGTCAAATGGTAATCAAATCAAAATTATTTTTCTCAATTTAATTTCGCTTCTTCTTTTTTTTTTTTTGTTTTTTTGAAATAGGTATAAAAGATAAAAAAAAACTTGTTAAATATCCCACTTAAAATTTTTTAATAATATTATTAATATTTATAATAACAAATCAGATGTTTTAAAAAAAATATATGACGACCATATATAAGTTTAGTAAACTTACATTATTTGCACATATTTTGAATTAAGATTGTTTCAATATTGTCAAACTTAAATATATAAATGGAAGAAGAAATACACATATACTTACTTATTTGAAAACAAAAACGTAAACGTAAGCGACAATTCGATTTCTTAAAAAGATTTCTCTAAAATAATTATTGATACCTTTTGCAAAAACATTAGGTCAATGGTTCCCAACCTTTTGAAATATTTGTACCCCTCGATAATGATTTGAATCTTTACGTACCCCTTAAAAAAGAGTGCATACAGTTTATAACAAACGGAATAAGAAATTTTAACGCACGTTGTGATTAGATACGCCTCGCTTTGTTAGCACCAAAATTGATCCAGCATCATTGTTTCAAAATCACTGCGAGTTTTCATGTTATTTCTCAAGTCAATGGGCTCATCTTTTGCGTTATCATTATATGTGTCAACAATCTTGTCTAATGAAATTGTGAAGGCGTTTCTAATCCAATTATCGACATTAAAAGTTGGTGGAATGATACCATCAACATTTTTTTTGAAGATTTCGTTATGAGTTTTAATATACACAATTCACAAAATTTTGGAAAGAAAATTAGATTTTGAAATTATGTGTAAGCCGTAAAAAGAATATTATGTACATATATTTTTTTCAATACGAACAGTTCCACGTACCTCTCAGAATTGGTTAACGTACCCCCAAGGGGTCCATGGACCCCAGGTTGGGAATCTCTGCATTAGGTACATAAGAATCTATCGAGAGATTGACCGACTTGTTTTTAGCTTTTTAATATTTTTACATTTTACAGTTCTTACTTGCCGTTCTAAGATTATCTATATATTCAATTTACTTTCGATTGGCATTACTGACGGTCCATTTTTGCGACGAATCAATAATTAAAACAAAAAAATAAATGAAAAGAATAAAAAACTTAAGAAAATTGTAAAAATGTTAATTAAAACAAATATGAAAGTAAGCCCTTTATAGTTTATCTGACAACAAACTGCTCACACTTGTATACAATAAAAATCGAATATACTTAATTACTTAAATAAGTTATAAAATATATATTAGTCCAGTCGGAAAGTGTGTCTCTACCGTACGTAACCTTAAAAAAAATTAAAACTTTTTTGCTTAGGTACAACAAACATTTTCGAATTCGAATAACCCCAATAGATTATGATTATATATATCAAATAAGTACTTAAGTACTTATTTAAGCTCATATAATATAGTTCTTCTAATTTCATTATTAAAATTACATATAAGTATTTAAGATTTGTTTTTTTTTTTTTTGTTTTTTTTTTTGCTATAATAATTTATCACAGTGAAAGAAATTTCAGTATAATTTTAAGTGTTTATTCAGAAGATGACGTAATATTTATTGGGGGTTTTTATTTTTCAAAGAAATGTTTAGATTTTAATATTAATTTTTATATACTTACTTACTTGTATAAATAAAATGACATTTTATATATGGAAAATTTCATTGGATCTTAATTATAATTCATAATTTTACAATTAATATTTATATATAAATTCGTAGAAAAAAGATTTTTTTTTTGTAAACGGAAAATTATTAAAATTAAAATTCTACAAGAAAGCTGGGAAAATAAATGTATAAGAGAGGGCTAATTGATTGCAATTTCCGAATAAATTCGAACCAAAATTATAATTTCCATTCAAATTACAACCACTAAAATATAATTTTGATACAAATTACAACTTTAATTTTCAATATAATTTTGTTTGAATATTATTATTATTTACTGCTGAAAATTATAATTTCCTTACTAAATTTCAGTGTTTTTCTTTTAAATAATTACTTGTACTACCGAAATTATAATTTCGATTATAAATTAAAATGACCACCAAAATTATAATTTCCGTACAAATTACTACTAAAATTATAATTTCGAAACCAATTATTATTGAAAATTATAATGTTCATACAAATTATACTTAACATTATATATACTTAATTATAGTATGTAGGTACCTAATTTGGTCAGTTCAATAATTTGTGCAGGTAATTTTTAGTGTGATTACCCTCTAGGGTGTACGCGATTATAATTTTTTTTATGATTGAGTAATTTTTAAGCTACATATAAACTGTCGTAGTTATTGGTTAGTGATTTTTCATTGATTCTGTTAATTTTCAGAATTCAATTGTTTATATTTTATTTCTGCACATTTTAATTTCGTCTTTGGAAACTATTGTCTGTTCATTGCTGAATATATTATACTATTCATGTTTTTTTTTTTTTTAATTGTTTATGTGCAAAAACATTTTTTTTTGTTGTTTTTTTTTTTGCAAAATGCTTGTACTTTAACTAGTTGACAATATCAGACTTTTTCAAACATTTGATCATCTTGACAAATTCAACTTAAATAACAAAAAATTTTGTATGCAAAATTTGAATTGAAAATGTCTAAAAATATCTAAAGAGTAGAAAAAAAAAAAAAAAACTATTCAAATTGTTGACTGTATCTATAAAAAATCTGAAATTTCTTTTTCAATATACCTATATGTTTTTATTTTATTTTTTCAATAAATTGAAGAGATAGTTTTCTTTTAGGTATATAATTTGTTTTTTTTTTTTTTTAGATATGTATATATATATAGTTTTGTCACTTTCGGTTTCGTTATAGAAATACAATTAAAAAAAAAATGTTTTAATGTTTTACTAGTATAATTGAGCGTATAATATTATTTTTCACAGTAGAATTTATCAATTAAAAATATAAAAAAAAAAAAAATACAGTCAGAGTTTGAATTTATTATTTTAGTTATTAGGTTTTATTTTGTATATTTCATCGTCATCATGCAAGGAGTTTTATTTCATTTACAGGGGGCCACCAAATTAGAGTTTAAAATCTGTATTAAGTTATGACGGCCGGCGACGAGCTTCATGGCTATTGTTATCTTCGTGCAATTTATTAGCAAAAGTTACATTTTGAAAGTAATAAATAGTACAATTGAATAGTAATAGTTAAATAGTGATCAAAGTAAAATAAAATATTTCAATTATACTTAAATATAAAAATGAAGCTTTTCGTTCAATGATCTAAAAGCAAAATAATTTATATGTTATGTACAATCGTAGAAGTGTTTGATCTCGTGTTTAATAATTATTTAAAATTGAAACTAATAGTATCTTTTATTTCTTTCAATTTATTTGTTATTTCTTTGATTCCTCATAATCTTATACACTGCTGCATTACATTTTTATTAATACTTAGACTTTCTCTCTGCTAAATTTTTGCTTTTTTTTTTATTCACTAAAAAATTTAAAATTCCATCAAATATAATCTTTTTTTTTTTTGCAAAACTGAGTATTAAACTGGTAAAATCGAAAGTAAAATTTAAAGCCTTGAAAACTGTTTTCGAATAGTTAATATATAAACTTAGTTAATTTAATATTTTTTTCGAGATTTTTTTTTATATAATTTAAGTAGGTACTATGAGTGTAAAAAAAGCAATTCTGATTAATGTAGACATAGTTGAAATAAGTCGTCTGCCAAAAATTAATTATCTTTTCTTTTTATTTTGCAATTATTATTATCAACAATAAAAGTTGAAATTTTTTTCTACTTCTTTATTCCTTTTTTATTTTAAAAATTATTATGTTATTGATGACAAAATGAACTTTGAAAAACTTTTACAGGTACTTACCTACAATTTGAAGAATAAGTAGTCATGTTGTAAATTCACTCGTAAGACTTACAGTGGCGCTCAAAATAATTCTTCGGAAGAATGAGCGCCGCATTTTTTTCAAAACCAAAATTGACTTATAAAAATAACTAATGAGGTTGCACGAAACACACTCCTGCGGTCTAGGACCACAAAAAAATAAAAGTAAAACGGAAAAAGTTACCTAAAACTATTTACCATTTATTGAGGCGGCCAGAATTTTTATTTTTGTTTTATTTTACTAGAATTTAAAAGAAATATTTTTTCATACATTTTTCGTAAATTTTTTCGCAAGGGACTATCGCTTCGCAATTGAAAAGTTGGTTCAACTCAACTTTTCGTTGCGTTGCGAATTAAAAATTTAATATTTATTATATTATAAAATTTTTATTTGATAAATATTTTTTGAAATTTTGTCAACATGATGCGGATCAGTTACGTTCATTATTTTTTTTATTATTTTTTTCAATCTTCGTATATTTTTATTTGTTATTTGCTTATTTTTATCACAGATAACACGATCATTGTAGACAGCGACCACATAGCATTGCGATGCTTTTACGATGATTGTAGTCGAACCTTTAGACCTCCAATGAAATCGAAAACGAAGTGTGTTGAATCTAATTTAATTTTTGTGTTTTATATACTTTTTATTAGATGCAGGGTTACCAACCTTTGCAATCTTTTCAAATGTTTAAAATAGTTTGAACATTTAATATCAAGACCTTGCAAGAATAAATTCTTATTTTTAGCTTTCGATAAAAAGCATCTTTCTTAAAAAAATTTTTTTACTAATATTTTATTTTTGTTATTTTAAATTTTTTATTTTTCTTAAACAAAATATTTTTCAAAAGTTTCAAACCATTTAAAAAAATTACAACTATGTTCACCACACTTAAAATTTTCCGTTTCGTCGAAAATCTTAACGAGAAATTTGACTCTAGTGGCTTTTTAAGTAGGTAACTGGTAACATTATCTCTTTTCAAATGTGAATGAATTCGAGAAGCTTTTTAACAGTGGGACGATGAACTGTGAAAATTTTTTATTTGAACTCTACATTTTTATTACACTTACTTATTAAAACTAATTTTTGATTCGATTCTCACTTTGAATTTATAAATTTTTTATACTTATTAAATTTAAAATTATATTTTCTTCCTTCTACACTAAAAGAGTATTACTTTAATTGAAATGAAATTGACCTGATATAACGTCCATCAAAACTTTTTTTTTTCCATCATAATTATTACGTTTACATACAACACGTACCTATGCGAATATTGCGATTTATATACATAAGTGTATTAAAACATTAAAAGAATGTTTATGTGAATATTTTATACATATTAGAAGAGTATATTGTAAATATAAAAAATAATTATGTTTGTATAAACAAAACATATAACTTTTGTATTTATACGTGACTTTAAAACTTCATATAAAATGGAAAAAAAAAATTCAAGTTTGCAAAAAAATATTCAGCTGAAGTTAAAATTAAAATAAAGTAAAAATTTGAATACTTACTTACTTATTTTTGAACAAATAATTAAGATTTCAGAAACTGTTCAAGTAGTTAATGATTAATTATTTTTGGTTATAATCAAGTTGGAATTTTTCTGAATTCATTCGAAGTTGCTCGTATAACATATGTATTAAAATAAGGTCCGGAATTTTTAATATAATACTTGGTAGACCGTGTAGAAGTTTCTCTTCTACAAGCTACTTTGAGTAGCATTATTCAGTTTTAAATAGGAACGCATAATTATTGATACTTTCTTTAATATCTCTTGACTTTTGCTTCATTCAAAAATTTCAACAAAAAAAAGAAGAAAAAAATAAAAAGCTTTCACTACCCATCACAGATTAGCTAAAAAAAAAATAATAATTAACCGAGTAATTAACTATGTTATACTTTAATAATAAAAATTACAAAAATAATTGAGATCAGTCTCTATAATATTCTTTTAAACAAAAAAATTCTGTATTTCGATATAATTTTCATAAAAAATAAATTGATAGTAACTAATGTACAATTATACCTTTACTTACCTACCTAATAATAATAAAAGAAACTCACTTGTTTTTTTATGTTGTAGGTATGATGTTTTGTTTTTGAAACAGACAAAATAGTAGGTATTACTTACTGGTAATTAAATTAAAAAAAAAAAATGCATAATTTTTTCTTACATTTAGTTTTATCTCGAAAAAAAAAACTAGAAATAACAAGTTAAATATTTCCTGATTATCAAAACTTTTAAATTCATATAATTGTCATATTACAATTTACATATATGTTTACAATTTACATATATGTTTATTATGTTTCTATATTAAATTGAAATGTACGTTACTTACATTGTGTAACCTGTTTATGTAAGTAATTATAAAGGCATGTTACTTAATAAATAAGAATTTCGTTAAACTCGCAGATACACCCTTTTTTAATTGTAATAAGGAAAATTTCTCCAATTAAGTGAGATCTTCATTTGAACGTTTATCCGTCAAGTAATTATTTGTTTTAAAAATTAACATTTTTTTAATGGAAATGAACTTTAATGTAATTTAAGTTAATTTTTGATCAACAACTTTGTTGTTATCCTTTATACAATTTTAACAAAATGAATTAATCAAACAAACTATTGATGTGGTTTTTTGTAAACTCAAAAACTCATGTTGACTAATTCTTAAAATGTTTGGCTGAAAAACTCTCAACTCTTGTGTTTCTTTGTTTAAAAGTTTCTGTGTCTGAAAGTTAGTCATTTGAAGCCATTTTGAAGACATTCACGATTCTTTTAAATTGATTTAAATATTAAAAATGAAATATATTAGGATTTACTTGGTGAGAAAAACGACGAGAATAACTCAGCTACATTAATGTTATTGCACTTTCATAGAACAAATAGATCACAAATTACAAATTTCAAATTATCTTTATTATTTTATTAATAAAATTACTAAATTTTTTTTTGGGTCAACAACAATTATGATGAATAGTCTGGTTTCAAGTTTAGTTGGGACGTTTAAATTTTTAATTTTTTCTTCAATTTACTATTGATGCCATTTGAAAAGCAATTCGATATAAAGTGGCGTAAATAAATCTTAATTGAAAATGCAAAAAGTAGTGCTGTAAGATTTTTTTAATTTTTGTCTTTTTGTTTCACTGAAGATTCTTGACACATTCTTCACCGTAGAGAATACTTTTTCTATATGTAACACGATTTTTGCGATTATTAATTAGTACAGCAAACAATTAGTGTTACATATATTATCTTTATAATCAAGTCAAATGAGTTGTAAGAAGGTTCCTTTAGATGAGAAAAATCTGAAAATGTTGAAGAAAGAATTTCCTATTATAAATTGAATTTGCTATGTACTATACACACAAAAAAGACACTTACTTACTTATCATAATTTTTATCCTTTTTTTCCCCTTTGAACTTTCTGTTAACTTATTATTCACTTGTTTTTCGAAAATTTATATGTTTTGCAATAATAATATTCACTTTTTCTTAAAGATCTCATTTTCAGAACGCGAAAAACCGAAACAATTATTGAATGACGACTCGGCGCAATGATATTTTTCTGAAAATAACTCAAATATCGCACTTCACATCTTGTATTCCATAATAGGATTTTAAGTGTTCTCTTATTTTTCAAATATAATAATTTGCGTATTAAGTATCTTTATCCAATTTTTATTGAAGTAAATTATATATATACGTACTGTTCATACTTATATGTATATTAAATATTAGGACATAAACTTAAATAGGTACCTTATTTAAATAGTAAAAAAAAAAAAAGAAAAAATCATAAAACAAATAAATACACACAATACTTTAGTTAATTTTTGAAATGAAAGAAAAAGTGTTGCTAAAATATTTTTTAATATCTTTTCATATAAAAATTTAAATAATTTTACAACAAAAAAAATTTTAACAACAAAATTTTATTTCATTCCCACTCAAAATAGTATTTTTATGATAAATACAAAATACGAAATTCGTACAAAACTTGAAAATTTTAAACGTCTTTATCAGAATTCCTAGAAAAGTAAAAAAATATCTGAAAAGAATATAAAAAAAAATATTTGAATATAAATAAAAACAATTTTAAAGTAATTTAAAACATAATTTATATAAATTGTTAAACAAATTGTGCAACGCGGGTCGCTAATATAAGATGTTGATGATTAGAAACTTTGAAGCTTAAATTCGCAAAGATTAGTTCCACGATTTGTTTGACAATCATATTGCATGTATGTATTGGCAACTTTATGAGAACCCTGAAATAGATCCATCGAATTCTGATTAAAAAAAATCGGTTGTTATGCAAAAAAAAATTTGTTCTTTAAATAAATGTGAAGAAAAAATATGATTTTATTTCGTTTTCAGTTAAATCCAATAAATAAATATGTGCTAAGTAAGTTTTTAAATTAATTTTCAATTTCGCATTAAATTTAATTAAAATTTCAATAAAATGTAATTTATTTTAAAAAAGATCTGAAAAAATTGAATTAATAAAGTTCTTTTAAATATTCAGTAGTGATGATGTATTTAAGATATTTGACTAATTGATAAAAAATATTTTTGCGATTAGATTACCTTGTGCCTTGAAAAAAAAAATTAAAATAATAATAATAAAATTCCCAAATGGATTCCCTATATTTTTCTTTTTTTTTATTATTAATTAACGTAAAAGAAATTAAAATATAGATCGTCATGCATACATCTAAAAGACAGTGAATTTATATTTTTAATTAATGAATTTTATATTTTTAATTAATTTTATTAAAAATTTGCTATTTGAATTCAACATTCAAAGTCAAATTTTCCTTTATAAAGAAGTTGTTTTCAGGGTAATTGAAAACAAATTTCATTATGACTTTTAGATATTCAATGAATTCGTCACCTAAATTTCCCTTTTTAAATATCACGGAATGTGAGATAGACTAAAAATATTTGAGACTAAAAATATTGTGTTTTGTTTTATTGAGCCTTGATATTATTTAATATGACCCGTATATTATTACTAGAAATAAACAATTGCAAATTCTCTTGCAAAATGAAAGCTCAATACAGAATACCAGACGCATTGGAATTTAATTTTAATAATTTTATATTAATTGGCATTGTCTACCTTGAGTTCTATGTAGTTATAAGTACCAATGCTGAGCAATAAAAATTTCATAAAAACAAATTCTAATTACTTATATATTATCTATATTATTTAAATAACATTTTTTTTTCATAATTGAATTCCGTATTTTCTCCTTTTCGATTAAATACCTAGTTTTAAAAAATTAAAAATTGTCTTATACCATTAAGTGCGCTAAGAATCTATGTATATTCTTAATCTATGGTATAATCAAAGAGTATGTATATCACAGACGATTCGATTCTTAGTCTATGGTATAATCAAAGAGTATGTATATCACAGACGATTCGATCCCATACTTTAAAAATTTTATAGCTCTGTTGTTATTTTTAAAGTTTTTAAAACTTTTGCGAGAGCGAATTTCGCAAAAAAATAAATATAAGCTCATGGGGTTGTGATTTAAGATTTTTTATTTAAATTGTTTGATTTATATTTTTTGTATGGGACTGAATTCTCT
Organism: Hybos culiciformis; assembly: GCA_964007475.1. Classification (NCBI taxonomy): domain Eukaryota; kingdom Metazoa; phylum Arthropoda; class Insecta; order Diptera; family Hybotidae; genus Hybos; species Hybos culiciformis. The sequence continues at coordinate 148,320,046 of OZ023273.1, read as the reverse complement.
ATGATATACATACTCTTTGGTATAATGTAGAGAAACTTTATAGAACAGCTTTTTCCAATAACCTTTTTATTTTTCTTCCCTATTTTAACCGAACCCCATAACATATAGATAACCAAAAAAGATTTCTAGATTTACCTACACTATTTTTTTTTTGTTCATAAAGAACAAATACCTACTAGTTAATATTAAAATATAATAATAAAATAAAGATTTTGTTTATATTTAAAAGCTTTATATAAAAATTCTTTTAAAAGCTATAAAGCTCCTCTTGTCACAGCGATATGTTCTAATCAAAAATAAAACCTCAATTCATGGGGTTCTGATGTAAATTTTATTTAGATCAGAACCCCATTTTTTTTATCAGAATTTTTCGCTTAAAAAGATATTAGAATTAAGGGCCTGTTCATTTTATTATAAGTACTTTTTTTGGGCTGTGAATCTTATCTTCTTTTATTTATAGATTCAACAACGACGGTAATTGAATCTTGCAATCAGTTACCGCTAAAATAAATTTATAAAATTTAAAAAAAATATGAAATTTTGTCGACTTATTTTATATATATTTTTTAAAGATGTATAATAAACATAATAATAAAAAAGACCTTGGCCTAAAGTGTTTACAAAGCAAAAAAAAAATATAAAAAAAAATAAAATAAAATTCAATTGGTATGTAATGAAATTGTAAACATACAAAAAATTATTCTACTTGAGGTTTGAAAATATTTAAAAAAAAAAATAAAAAGGAAAAATAAATACCCTTGGTGTACTTATTTATTTACTATTTTCAACAAATAAAGTAGTTATAACGATTAAAAATGTAACTAATTTTTAGAATTGAGAATATTAAATTATGTGTATGTAATGTAACTAGAAGTATTTAAATTAGATTATGTTCGACAAATGAAGAATAAGGGTGACTTAACAGATTACGAATTTATTTATGAATGACTGAATGCAAATGCGGATTTGATTAGTGAACTTGCAGAACATCGATTTTAGAATTATGCCTTACACTTTTGATTTATTCATTTTTTTGTGTTTTTAACTATTGTTATGGCATTTATTTTATTTCCGCAACCGATTTATTATTATTTATTAGATGTGATATAGTATTTCTAATAAATTTATTATTTTTGTAAATTATAAAAATAATACGTAATCATAACCTTTGCACGATATAAGTATGCACGTATATTTTTTTTTTTCTTGTTTGGTTTCTTGTTCAATTTTATTTTTTTTGTTAGGCAGGTAAGGTATATTGAGAATTTAGTTTTAGTTACATCGATAAAGAATTTCAGTTCGAATTATTAAAATTTCAAGAGCTCTATGCTTAAGAAAAAAGATAAAGTACTTAGGTATTGCTGAATAATTCCAATTACAATTTGTTTTTGATTTATAACCGAATTCGCCTTGAATTATTTTTGAAGAAAATATGCAATTCCTTAATTTATTATAATTACTTTTTTAACTTCTAATTATTCTCAAGTAGGTATTTGCTCGAAAATGTCATTCATTACCTATGTTGGTGATTGTGCTCCTTTTAATGGATTTAATAAATACATAATCACGTAAATTTTAAACATTTTTTTTAATCTGCAATATTATTTACTTTTAAAAATGTGTAATAAAAGGAAAATACTATTATGAATTTTCTAGAATAATTTTTATGTTTGCTTTCTTATGCACAAAACACTATACCTAATAATGATATGAAATAAAAAATTTTAAAAGCAAAAACTTGTCTAATTTTCTGTAGGGCGCCAACCGGAAAGGGCAAGAAAAAAAAATTTTTTTTTTAGGTTTGTTGAAAATGTTTTTATTAGTTTGGTTTCTTTGTAAAATAAACTTATACCATACACTTATATTTATATGAAAATAATGTTAATATTATATTGTTTTGTTGTTATTATTATTTTTGTTGGCAGCTCGACAAAAAAATAAATAAATAAAATTATAAAAAAAAAATGCATACAAAAATATAAGTAAGTAAATCAAGACAAAAAAAATTGTTTTTGTGTTTATTAGGGAAACAAAAAATAAAACACCAAGGGAGATCATCAAGCTTATACACAAATTACATTACTTTAACTTTGATCTACGTATCTTATCTACATATTTACATCAATTAATTATGCTATTGGAAGAATAACGCTTTTGAACAGTTTGTATATATAATCATCAAATATATTTACGGTGGAAAAATATAATATATGTATGTGCTTATCATCATTTGAACTAGCAGTCGTAGCCTTTTCACATAATTGTCGTCGTTCTGTGAAAACTCGCTAAGTTCATTTTTGGCCAAATAAATTAAACAAAAGTAGTTTTTTGAAATTAGTTATTTCACATAGTACGAAGGTGTAATAATAAATTCTACGAATTGGGTCGATTAACATGCTTCTTTAAAAAAGATAAAATATTTTTGGGAACAGAAAATTTCCAACTGCGTTTGTTGAAAGGTTGAATGAACGAAAGGCTGATATCTTGAAGTTTGGATTGAAATGTTATTAGACACATGACAGGAATATAAAAATCATAGAAAATTAGAAGCTTTCTTATTGTTTCAGGATGTGATCCAAACATTATGTTCGTATTTACTAATCAATATATAATTTATAATCAACTTAAAAACTTGACAAAAAGAATGACCAAAGTTTACGTGCGTGAGAATATATTTTTTGCTCATAATTCTACGCGCATATAAATACATTATGTTATATTCTATGTAGTGTATTATCAGGCTTTTATTTGCAATATAGGTATTATATGTCTTTGTTTATAGTATTTATTTTGTATTTTATATTTATTGTCTAGTAAAGTAAATAGATGAGGAATTTATTTATTTTGATTGAACATAAAAAACAATTTAAAGACAAAAAAAAATTTGCTTTAAGTACTAAGTATATAAATAAAAACAATAATTAAATACATAGAATATAGTGTCTTATAAATTTAAAATACTTTACTTTCAAGATACCTTGGTCACAACCAGGATATATGCATATTTTTAAAAAAATTTAAATAAATAAGTAAGTATGTATACAAATCATTATATCTAAATTATTTCTTGTTGGTTGGTTTAGAATTCTTTAAGTCCCAAATTCGAAATCCTAGAATCTCATCTTTAATCGAGTTGAAAGTGACTTAGACTTCACACTAAAAAATTAAAAAAAATCGATTTGGCTATAAGGTTATAAGAATTTTAGTGCATGGCGGACGAACGGACGAACATTATATACGAAAATATATAATTCGCTTTTTCATTTTCTAAAAAACTAGGTATCGTATTAAAATTAATTGAAACCGAGAAATTAGTTTTTTCTCGCACTTCCAATGCTTAATTTATTATTTTTATTGCATTGTAAAATTTAGCTTAACTTTTTAAAGAAATAATTTTTTTTATAAACTGACGTTAATATTATCATAATATTCTATATATATTTTTTGTTACCCGAGTTTTTTAACTACATATAATATAGACTTAAAGTTTGCAGTGCTATGATATCATTAACAGATAGATAGACAGATTTAGAATAAGTATATAATTTTTGAATTTATTATAAAAAAAATAAAAAATTTATTTAACGAATAGTAAGAGAATAATCTCTAAATTAATCGAAATTTCGATACAAAAAAGGTGTGTCTTTATTTGACTGCAACACATAAGATTTATTTGAAGAAATTATCAAGAAAAATATTCCATAACATTTTGTATTAGATTTCTTTTGCAAACGGAAAAAAAGTAAATATACAAATTATAATAAATCATAATAATAATTTTCGTTTCAATGTCATAGAACGTTTAAACGAGATTATTAAACTTATAAACAAAATAAGAATGCTTTTTACAAATTAAAATGAATACAAATATTATGTGTGTACGTACAGACAGCATTACATATTATATTACACATTATTTTTGACGGAATAAGTTCTTTTATTCACAATATTTTGTTTGGTTTAGAAATTTTTAGCGAGAAGCACTACTGTACTGTAAACGTAAAACATAAAATATTATTTAGGAAGGAATGTCGAAAAAATACGGTTAATTAGTGTCGTCTAATTTTGCCTATATTTCTAAGTATATAATTTTTTTCAGTATCTTATTAAATTTACTAAAAATATTGCAAGACAACGACGAATACTTTGAAAAAATGATTTACAACTTGAACCATCAATGTTCAAAAATAACGTGTAATATGTACTTAAAATAGCAATAATGTTCTCTCAAACCCCCGTATAAACTTTCGATACTGGGATGAGACGGATGAGACTTACTTTAATCAATTCATTCGATATACTGGTGCTTTGCGATATTTTTTTTTATAAACTGCTAAAAAACTATTTAAAAGAGCAATTAAATAATGGAAGATGTCGTCAAACTTTGTAGGAGGAATCTTATGTAATGTGAAATTTATTCCAAATTAAATTTTAATGTTTCTTTTTAGATTTATATATATGGTGGATATATAAAATACACATTTATTTAAGAAGCTATCACGGTTGTTTCGTTTTCACTTGCATGACATGTGTTTATCGTTTAAAATTTATTCAGCTGACAAAATTTCATTAAATTTGGCATTATTGAAATAACAACTCAATAAGAAGAAACTTGGTTCGAATTGTTTTTATAATAAATAAAAACATACAGATATACAGATTTACTTTTTTTTAATATACTTTTTTGATTTGGGTTTCAGCATTATGTAACCTAAGTGTATATTTATGTGTCTTATGATTACCCTCCAGATCTCAAGTAAATTCAATCAATACACATCACTTGTTCTTCTATTTTCACATACCAGATAGTTTTTCATTTTATTTTTTTTTTAATTAGTAGAAAATCAACAAAGTCTTATTTTAATGAAAATTTCGTTATTTAAAAATTCTCAAAAATAGCCCTAAATAGCAAAATTGTTTTCCAGAGATCAATATTTTATTAATGAAAATTAATTACCTCCATAAAGTAATCTACTAGAATAATTAGAAGTTGAAATTTAGAATACTTATATTGTAAATATCTACTTAAGTACTTACTTATTTATTAACGAAATGTTTAAAGACGAAAATAATAATAAAAAAATAATTAATAATTTTATATTTCGATAGTAATCGGATACTTTAGTTATTTTACTTACGCTTACACCTTAACAGTTTTCATAATTCAAAAAATTTCTATGTGAAATGAGAAAAATATTGAATTTAAAAAAAAAGATAAAAGTTGAACAAAAATATGGAAATATAAATAAATTTATTGAAATCTCGATTCAGTGTAGTTTATTTACATTACCGATTTATCCGGAAAATAAATATGATTTTATGAAAATTGAATAGTTATGGTGACAAGTATAATAAAAAGATATGTAATCTTCTGTTTCTTTACACATGTACATAAACGTGACAACTTTTAAGGAGATGAAAAAATGAGTGTGCTCTAAAAACTACAAACAATATTATTTATTTACTTCGTTAAGAATTTATTATACACATGTACTAAACATTGTATACATACAAATTTCGATAGAAATTATTTCAATTAAACTAAAACATTGAACCATTGAACGTACTAATAAATTTAAGGCGAAAGAAAACAATGTTGTTCCAGGATACAGGAAAATTTTCGAATTACAAAGGTGTTCTACTTATTAATTTAATTTCTATCTGGCTTTGTGTAAAACATAACAAATGTAATGCAATGTTAAATTGTGATCCATAATAAATAGAAAAGAACAATATTTAAGTGTCGATTGATGTTTTACATACATTATAAAAAGGAAATTAATTTTTTTTTTTTAACTTAAATATTTTTATTTAAATTAGAGCTTTTAAAGCCAAAATGTTTATTTTCATTTTGATAAGAAAATTTTTAAATTTAACCTAATTAGTGATACGATATTTTTATATGATTGTGTGGTTTTTGTTTTTATATTTACTTATTTATAAATACTGGTAAATTCTAAAAATAAAAGAAAAGGAAATAAGATTTTTTATTTTATTGCATTTAAGTAGGTACTTTAATATGATTGATTAAAATATTAAAAAATTAAATTATGTAGTTTTAACCCACAAAGTGGTGGTGATTTACTTGAAAAGGTTAATGAAAGTTCATGTTGTTTAAAATTTCCATTTAACATAAAAATTTTTTAATTCTAAATTTTTGAATACCCTTAAAATAAGTGTTGATTTATTGATTTTTTTTTTTTGACTTGCTTGAACCGAAGAAGTATATTTCCGTGAAATATGATCGAATGAAATTGTATGTATACATTATGCGTATGGAAAAATTCCTTCTTGTCATTTTTGCTGCTTAAATAAGTTTAAGTGGGCCATTTTTATGAAATAATTTATTTTATTTAATTATGAATAAATTCATTCCATTCATTATTCATTTAAGAAGATTTTATTTTATAATATTTAAGTTTGAGAAACCTCAGAAATTACTTGAAATGTTTATCTATATAATTTTTATATTTTTAAATGAAATTAATAATGAGATGTTGAATACATAAGGTTTCCTTTTTTTTCAATTTAGAATTTTTGTGAGCTTGAAAGATAGGAAACTTGGATTACTTCACCAAATCCAGATATAAATTATTTTCCTGAATATTGATTAAAACAAATTTAGTTGCAACATTATGTCATATCTAATAGTTACCTTACTCTTGAAAGGAATTAAATAAAACACTGACATTATGTAATTTATGCTCACAAATGAATAAGAATGTAGATGTAAGTATTTTACGTATGACAGAAATTGTACATTTTTTTGTATGTACATACTGCATTAGTTCTTACCCAATCTAAAATTATTTTTACTGCCATGGTTGAACTTAAGGCAGATTGTGGTATATATCGTTTTTTTTTGCCTGGCTCAAAATTTCATACATTAGCTCCAGAAAAAAACCGGTGAGTACCATAAACCACCTTTAAATAATAAGAAATCCTTTTTTTTTTACTTTAAGTTTAAACACCAGGTTTAACAATGGTTAATTATTGATTCATATAATCAAATAAAAATAAATAACTAAAAATCTTTGTCCCAGTTAATTAAAAGCCATCAGTTTCTTGTTATATTTTCAAATAATTATGCTATATTTAATTTTTTATTTAAATACTTATTTATTTTCTACAACATGTTTTGAATTTATTTAAATGGATAAAGTTTTATTTATATAATTTTTTTTATAAACTTACTTTTTCTTTTCATTTATTTTCAGATAAATGTGAAAAAACTTCATTTTATGAATTATTGATCAATATTTTACATAAAGAAGTGTACATATATAAAATAAATTATTATTTTTTTTTCTAATTTTTTTTTTTTAACTACTAGTATAAAAAAAAAAAAATTAAATTGTATTAAAAAAGAAATTTGTTATAATTTTTATAACCAAAAACAAAAAGAACTATTTTGAAGACTATAAAATAAAAATATAATTATTATTTTTGATAATCCACGCATTTCTATAATTTACAAAGTTTAAATAGTTATTCAACAAATAGAACAACTTTTTCACTTGTATTTTCTTCCATTTGAAGATTAATTTTTGAAAAATATAATCATAATATCTTCGATGTAAAAAAATTAATAAAGAACAATAACATAAAAAATATCAAAGTAAGTAAATTTATACGTTCTGAAATTTCTGGCTTTATAAGTTGTTATATCGTTACTGTTCTGTGTTGTCTATAACTATACATTAATGTTGTCATTATATTTAAATTGTTCTTTCTGTATGTTTCATTCATGTTTAATTTTTTTTGTATTTTTTTTTTCTTTCTTATTGTTCCACAAGAATACAAATTGTAAAATATTCATTTAATCGATTTGTGGAAAATCCATAAATATCATAAATTCACAAATCATTTTATCATTGAAACCATATTTTTTCTTATACTTATACTCAATTTTCAAAATAGCACACTTTTTTTTTTTGTACAATCAATCCAATATCAATTTTTTAGCTGAGTGAATGAATATTTTAAAAATATGAGGAATCCAAAACAAACAATTACGTCATCGAAGATAATGTAAATATTAAAATTTTCTAAGCAAAGTTTTGATAATGATAATACTATATAGATAAATATCTCGTTTTGTTGGAGTAATAAAATTGATGGTTTCAATATACTTTCTGGGCAAGTTTAAAACTTGATTTTCCAAAGCACTTATAAGTTACTATTTTTATATATTTCGTACTTAGCACTATCGGTTTTCTGTGACCTTTTTTAATTTTATATGCATTGTATTAAATCGGACAATTTAAACGATTACGTTATGGACTTGGTATTATGAGGTTGTTTAAAGTTAAATGTTGTGAAAATAAAAATTAAATAAATTGAAGAATTAAAATAATTTTTCATTTCTAGCAATTAATTATTGCCTTGACTTACCTGTTATTATTTTTTCTTTTAAAAGAACTCAGAAAAATTCGGAAATCTAGTTTACTGAACACTGACTTCTAGTCATATTTTTTTGAGTGAAGTGCTCATTTTATTATTTGTCATAATTATATTGTTGATTGAATTAATAATCACTGATATTATAAAGAAATCCTATATATATATATGATACGAACTAAAAATCAATTAAAAATTGGAAATTTGTATTCTCTGTTTAATTCGCGTAAAACTACATAGAAGTGCACATCGTCAAACTTCATCGAAAATAAAATTCGACAATAAGATATGCAAACAAATATTATTTCACTGCGGAAACGGTTCTATAATTTCTTTAGATTTATCTTCTTCTTTTTTTTAGCACGATTTCGGAAATTTTTTCTACTTGATAAGCTTAGAAACCAATTTTTACTTTTTCGAAAATCATTTTCTTCATTTTAGTCAACTAAAAATAGAATTGTATTTATATATATGTAAACGCACAAAAATTATGTACTTACTTAGTATTTCAAGAAGACATACATACATACATACATTCATACTTATGTTAATTGTTTTCATGCGTTTTTATAATATTTTATTTTAGTATAAGCTAAACTTATTATTATTATTTTATTATTATTTATTTAAGTCAGCTAAATATTTATTAAATTTGTTATTTTTTTTTAAAGTAGACACTTCAAAAATTTTAAGATGGAATTAAAGTTCACTTTAGCTTCATCACAAAGAGCTTCTTGATAGATACACACACATCTATATTAAACATAATGTATATACCTACTCATGTAATTTCAATGTTAATTATATTTTTTTATTAGAAGAAATTTTAATATTCGATTTTGAAGCAAACATGAAATTCTATTTAACTTTGCAAGTTTGTAAAATAGTTTTGCCGTCGTGTCAACCTTCGAAGTCATCAGAATGATTAATTTGATAATTTGAAATGATTTTATTTCATAAATCTATTTTTTTTCGGGTGGCAATCAAAAACTTTTAAAATTAAGTCTAGGGACAATATACGTTTATTAATATAGCTTGTTATCGATTCCTAGAAATTACGAATTCAACAATTCTGCATTAATGGATGTTGCGGTTAATATGTAATGTTATACGATTATTACAGCGATGCTACAACATTTTTTTTCCTTTTTCGCCACTCTTTTTAAATTGCACCAAAAAATTACAAATTTATTAGAAGAACTAAATTAATAAATCATTTTGATATTATTTCCTTTAGGTTTACACAAAAAATTGTTATCACTTATTGACAAATTAATATATTTAAAGTGTTTACGTATTTACATTATAGTTAGTTCGTAGAAATTCAAAGAATTCAGAAATTTAAAATATTATTAAATTACTAATTTGCATTTCAGGATGGATGATTACGATCGCAATGCTAGAAGACATCGTGATAGGCAAGCAAGGCAACAAAATATGCCATCAGATTCAGAGTCATCTGAACTATTCTCTGCTCCTGTTCGTGTCGTAAGTGAATTTCAAAACTTTTTTTTTTTTTTGAATTTAATATTTCTTAATATCCACATGCCAAAAAAATTATTATGTATTTTAATACAAAAAAAAACTAATGAAAATTTTATTCATATAATTTATATAGTTTGGACCGACTGATGTCGATATTCATATTGTCCAAAAACTAGGGGACTTTGATGATGCGAAGAGGTTTATACAGCAGGGGGTTGTTGGTGTAACAGCACGTCATCTAACGACGAATGTTCACAGAAATAATAATGTTCCACCAACAATAACCTCATCATCAACAGCAGCAACAGCAGCATCATCATCACAACCCCGTCAACCGTTAATACCATCTTTAACATCACAACCACATCATCCTTCATCACAATCATCGTCTATTCAACGAGGTCCTCAAAAGCAATTAGATAATAAATCCACATTTAATAATGGACGAGGCAATCATTTATCATCAAATCGTTCCAATAGTAGTAGTGGCAGCAGTATCGTTGGCAGCACAAAAAAACCTAGTAACGAACCACATTTACCACCGCCATCAATTATTCCTAACGGACGTCCTCCTAGCGACAAAGGTGGTGGTGGATCCATTAATCCTCCAAATAATTTACCAAATGGAAGATTTCAATTACCAGCAATACCAAAACATCATAAACAACAGCATCCACAACCAAATGAAATTAATCGGGTAATTTAAGTAATTAATGAAAAAAATATTGCAATCTAAATTGCTTCTTTTTTTTTTTTTAGAGCGATTCCGTGAATGGTGGTGACATTGAAAATATATTAAAAGAGATGTCCTCAATAACTAGTTTGATGCCATTAACTGGCATAGCTCCCACACCACAGAAAAAACTTGAGGATAACTTCCAGTTTAATCAAGTCAACAATCATGTTTATGCGCCTACAATTCGGATACCAAATAATGTTAGACGTAAGAACATAATTAGTTTATTTTAGATATATTAGTTCTTAGATGTCTTAGGTTGATGTTTTATATTTTTGTAATTTAATAATGCATTGACATTATACAAAAACCCCAAAAGTAACTTCTTTAAATGTCAATGAATTGACAATAAAACGTATGAATTTGAAATTTAATAAAATAGTCAGTCTCAAGCATAGAATTTGTATTATAGAAAGATTTTTATTACTCTTCTATACCAAGTTCATTAAAGAACTCAATTTCAAAACAAAGTGATATTCAACACCTGTAGAAAAAAATTTCAAGAATGAGAAAAATATATCGTCTAAAAAAGTTATAGGAATTGAGTAGAATTTTTAAATCTTTAATATTTTATCATTTTTGAATGAGAAATTTGCTTAAACTATGTCGCCATTAGCAATTGAGAAACAAAAAACTCACAAAAATAATTTTCGTACAATATTAGTTTTTGGAAAATTTTTTATTTTACTTTTGAAAATGTAAGTAGGTAAATCATTAAATTATCATATTTGCATAAATAAACAAACATAAAATAAATTGAAAAATGTACACTAATTCTAGCCCATGTGTAAGACGACAATTGACGACAAATATTTAAATTCCAAATAACTTAAATTTTCTGTTTTGCTTTTGAGTTAAAGCGCAATTTAAAAGTAGTACTAAAGATAGGGTAAAATCGAATTTTTCTCCGGTAAAATTTTATATGAAAACGATTTTATCCGATCTGTAGTACTACCTTTAATTTGTGCATAAAGTGAAAATTTTATATAGCTCATTCTAAGCAACTTAAGGAAAAAATAATATTTACTTAAAGTGAAATGAAATTAAAATTTGATATATATTATAAAATTTTAGATTAGTAAACTTAATAAAAATTATACTCAATAAGTTTTGAATTATTTTTTTAAATAATTAGTCTTTAAGAATGAGTTTTTGAATTACTCGAGGAATATTTTTAACTCTGATAGCATTTAGTATAAACCTTCTAAATAAAACTTTTGTTTTATACCTACTTTAATTTTTTTTAATTTCCTAGGCTTATTGTTAGTTTATGTTTCTCACTTAAAAATTTTATTTATTCTTTTTTTTTTTTCCACAGAAAAAGATAAAATTGTGCCTAGTAAAACGACGTAAGTTATATCAAATTTTATTAAATTTTTATTGTATTAATTTAATTCATATTTTTTAAATTTTTTAGTGATCTAGAAAATGATTTAGAGTTATCTGAAAGCGATGATGAACGTAAAAATAAAAATGTTAATAAAATTGCACCAATAGATCCGTAAGTTAAAAACTATTTTATATTATTTAGTGTTTAAAACTTAATAAAATATAATTTTTAGCATATCTTCCCTTGATATGTCCAGTGAAAGTTCAGAATCAACTTCAAGCGGTAGTGAAGAATCAAATGGAACAAAAGGAGAAATAGCAAATCGTAAGTTTTGCTTCCAAAAAAATGAGATATTTCATCAAATGTTAATAATTTTGCCAAAAATTTCAGAAAAAAATTTAAAATATAATTTAATTTATTCGGACTTTCTTGTTATTATAAAGAAAAATGAGAATCTGTCAAGAATGACCCTAGAGGTTTTACAATAAACTGTACCGAGATTTCGTTATTAAGTGAGTGAGTGGGTGAAATGAAACGATCTCGCCAAATGATTCCACCTTTTCCGAAAAATCGATTTTAATAAAAAAGTGAGATGAGTGGGTCTCGAAAATATTTCGAAATTATATTATATGTCATTTATTATACTTACATAAAAAAAAAAAAAAGAATACAAAAAAAAATTATAAAAAAAATATTTTGAAATCTCACACAAATAATTTCAAGTGAGTAAAATGACACTTAAATCGAATCATCTCACCAGTAAAAAATAAAATGAAATCATTTTTTGTGAAAAATGAGTCATCTCATCTCACTCACCTAATAATTTTCATAACGAAATCTCGGTACAGGTGTTTCAGCATATTTTAGGATATTAAAAATTTTTAATTGCTTCAATAATCAATACGAAGAAAGATTAGTGAAAATATTTCAAGCAATATAGTTTTATTACGTCAAATTTGTTTATAATCCAAAAACTTCAACAGTCAAAATTTACAAAATTTCATTAAATTTAAATTATTGCTAAACAAATATTATTTTTCAGAAACAAAAGTTTTGGAACAAAAAAAATGGGATTTGGGTAATTTTTTTCGAAAACCACCAAATACGCTACAAGGAGAACAAATTCATCATAATTCTCAACCTGATCAACTGGATCAAGAACATATGGAACAGAGTCGGATTAAAATAGAACCTAATACTGAAAATGACTTAATGCTGTCTCCATTATCTTCGCCAATACAATGTATTAAAAAAGAAATGTCGTTTTCACCTATACCCCAGGAGCATTCACTTCCATTATCACCTTTACAACATTTACCACCTTTCCAACCACAATTACTACCATTGATAACATCTGAACAACCTATTGAACAAGTAATAGAGGTTCCATTTTCCGCGGAAATGCAAAAACGTCTGCTTGCTTCCAATGCAATAATACCAGATCTAAATGTGATTGCTCTGCAAAAAGCCAGTAAAACAAAATGTGAAATAGAAAAGACTACCGTTATAAATAGTCTAATGAATGAGACTAATGAAGGGGTTTCACCTGATGACGAAGAAGATGAAGAGGAAGAGAGTAAACACCAATCATCTTCATGTGCTATTGAATCTGATCAATCGGCAAACATAATTTTGAAAGCTGTTAACGAATATATTGATATTCAACCACTGTCTGGGTTAGAAAGTTGCGATGAACATCAACAACAACAACAAAAGAAACAATCACTTCAGCCGATGTCACAGCCGTTAATACCCCAAGTAAACCAAATAGATATGGATAAATCTACTAGCGAATTAGACACAATTAGTATTAAACGTGCTTGTTCTTCTCCATTGAAAAAGCCTCCTAATAAAAGGTATCGAAAATTGCCTAGAGATCCAAAACAATTGATTGATTCAAGTGATGAAGAAACTATGTCTTCATCTGCAGGTGGAAATAGTAGTTCATTTTCGGATGTTAAAGAAAAACGTGTTGGAAGTAAACCAAGAGGACGTCCCCCTCGTAGGCCTGGTGGCAGTGGAAACGCTAGCTCAACATCAACTAAAGGTGGAAATTCATCTTCAGCGACGACAATTACATCAAAAAAGATCACAGAAGCAGGTAGAAGAAAATCAGTAGCAGTTATTGCAGATAATACACCAAATAAGGTGCATGCATCTGTTACTAAACCGGAGACAGATTCTAGTGATTCTTCAAGCTCCAATTTAGACAGCAGCTCAAGTGACAATTCAAAAGAAGTTGTCAAAAACTCAATCAATAATTTTACTGAAAATCAATCACAAAACTCTAGTCACAGAAATAATAAAAAACAAATGACAGTGCATCAATTATCTTCTGATAACGAGGGCTCATGTTCTTCGAGTGAAGATTCTAGCCCCAAAAATATGGTGCCGAAAAGCCGACATCAAAAGAGTAAAACAACATCATATTCATCAAGTTGTGCAAATGACGATGATGACAGTGATAGTGATAATTCCATATCTGAAAAAGTATGAAGATTAATTTGATTAATTTGATTAAGGGTCTAAAAAATTTCTTTTCTTTTTTTTTAATAATATTTATTCTATTTTAATGGTTTTGAATGTTTTTATTTTTGATCCCTTTGTAATCTCATTAAACATTTTTTCGTTTTGAACATTTCAGGAAAAATCAAAAAGTGATAAAAATAAAAGTGCGACACTGATTAAATTATTCACATCTAAGGATACCACTGGTGCGAAGAAACAGGGCCAAGTTCTAATTGAACATTCTGATGAAATTCAGGTATGATAATCGTTTAAATGTGACAAGTGAAATGAGAAGTGAATAATCAATCATATCATTCTAATATCATAATTATAATGGTTGAAATTTATTTATTTTATAAATAATTAAAACCATTATTTATTTTATTTTTTTTTAAAATGTAAAATATTAAAAAAACTCAAAAATGTATCTAAAATTCTAAAGCTTAAAAATTTGTTTCGAGAAAATCTTTGTACACATTAAATGTATGTGCAAGTCAGATATTAGAAGGAGATGATCGTTGTATAATCTGAAAAACTAGTACGTTGAAGCTCAAGAGCTTTTAATATAAAATACTCTAATCTTAACTGAATTTATGTATTTTTAGAATCAATTGAAAGATCAACAGCTTCATCATGAGAAAATATTATCTCCAATAACTTCTTTTAAGGCATCAGCAACTCAAGCATCTCAGAGTAATGACAGTTTAAGTCCAAAATCAATGAATGCCACTTCTCTTAATAAAAATTTGATTAACAATAATATCGACCAACTAAAATCTCCAGCAAAAATGCACCAATTTCTTCAAATTCCACAACAAACAAGTAGGACGCCTGAACAATTTTACAATAGCAATATTTCGCCTTCAAGATCATTAGTAAAATCTTCTACATTTGTTACTACTTTAACTGTTACTACAGTAACAACAACCGTACCGACAATAAAATCTGCTAACACTGTCACAACTCTGCCACAACAACAACAATCAGTAATATGTTCAATTGATTTGTGTCGTTTGAAAGTACCTAATGAGTGGTATAAGAAAGCAAGCAAAATATCACGGGATTATAGTGATATTAAAGTAAAAAAAGTTGGTTCAATATCCTCGATTAGTAGCAGCAGTACTTATAATGATAACAAAGGTAAAATAAGCAACGAAAAAATTAGTACAACTAAAACTAAAAGTGCTAAGGATAATAAAGTACACAATGATGAGATGAACACTAATAAAATTACTAATGATAAAGATTCAAACAATAAAATTACTAATGAAAAAAGCAGTTCATATAAAATAACTAGTAATAAAAACTCTACCAAGAATAGAAATAGTCATAAAGATAATAGTCACAATGGCAAAATTATTAGTAATGATGGAAGTACAAATAAAGAAATCAACAATGATTCTACTTCTGACCACAAAAATGAATTTTCTAATAACAAAAACAATGATAAAAATCGAAAAAATAATAGTAATAATAGCATTGATAACGAAATAGGTGTACGTAACGAAAGTAATAAGCATAATAAAACTAATTGTAATGAATTTGTTCTAACAAAAGATATTGTTAAAGATACTAAAATAAGTAATAGTAAAAATAATAAAAATTTCAGTGAAAATGATGCTAATAGTAATTTTAGTAAAAACAATATGAGTAGTTATGATAAAGAAACGAACAAGCGTAGCAACAGCAGTAATAGTGGCGCTATTTTTAAAGATAATAATGATGGTAAAAAGAATAATCATGATTATAGCAATAAAGAAAAGAATAAAGATAATTACAATAAAAAAATCAATAACGAAACACGAAATAGCTCCAAACTTGAGAATAACACTAAAAGTGAAAGCAAAAGTAATAACAATGAATATAAAGAAGATAATCGTAAAAGTAATAGTAATAGTAGTAGTAGTAGCAGTAGTAGTAAAAGTAATTATAATAATAAGAATACTGAAAATAAAGAGTTTAATAAAGAGAAAAATGATAATAATAGTAAAGACAATTATGGTAGGACTACGAATGAAAATATTAACGTTATTAAAAGTAATAATTGTGATAATGATAATTTAAATTCCGATCACAGTAAACGTGAAAAAATTCACAACAGCAAAGAAAACTCTAAAGATGAAGACTTTAATAATTGGAAAGATAAATATAATCATAAAGATAACAATAATGAAAATGTTATAATTAATTATAAAAAATTAAATTATGATAATATTGGTATGAATACAAATGGAGGGACTTTCGATAACAATAAAATTCAAACTAATAGTAATAATAGTAAGAATAAAGAAAGTAGTAATGCTTATAGTAATGAGAGCAGTAAGGAAAATAATGAATATAAAGATTCAAGCAAGGATAAACATATTAATAGCAATAAAGATATTTATAAAAATAATAGCGATGCTATTAATAACGATGATAAGGGTAAAAATTATTATAACAGGCCAAATAACATCAATAATGATGTTCAAGAAAATATAACTGATACATCAAATGAAAAAATCAAGAACAGAAATGAATTTAAAGAAGTTGTAGTAGTTGCAGATAAAGATTATAATCAGGAAAAAAATAATGATAATAGCAAAGATCATTACAAAAATATTAAGAGTAATAGTAATGAAAATGATAATACGACAGTTTTTAGGAAGGAAAATACATTGAATGCTTTTGATTACAAGGAATCTAATATTAACAAAACTAATATTAGAGATAAAGACAGAACATTAAAAAATCTTAATAACACCGATAATGAACATGGAATTCGCAGAAATCATCACGACAGTACTGACGAAAGAGTACCAGAAAGAGTAACAGAAAGAAATGTTAATCGTAATAATAATCAAAATATTGATGGAAATGATAATGATAAAACTAATGGTCTTAATAGTACTGGTATTAAAAATTCTAATGATAAAATTCAAAAAGGTAAAGCTTCTAATGTTATTGTTGAGAAACATTTTGAGAATAGCGATAACAGAGGAAATTCCAGTGATAAGGTAAATGATAGAACTGGTGGTAATATAGTTTATGTCGAAGCCATTGATGATAATAATAACAATGACAATGACAATAAAAATAAAAATGATGGCACAAATGACGAAGATAGTAATAAAAAAACTAATACTGTTATGCCCAAAAATAATGATGACTGCAACGATAAAAACATAAATAATGTAAATTCTAACGAATTTGCAAATAAGAAAAAGATTGAAAATTTTCAAACAACATCATCTTTGGTTCCTAACACATCGATCGCCAATACCGCAATACAGCAGGAACAAGTAAAATCTGACAAAACGAATCAAAAAGAATCTTTTACGCATTTAGAACAATCTAGTAACGGTTATTTAACAGTGAAGAATAATCAACAAAAGCTTCCACAAGGACATCTAACTAATTTACTTCCTGTTGGGGATCTCCAACGAAATACTATTTCTCCCAAGCGACCGCATCCACCACTACCACCACCACCACCTCCTCCTCCAATATCAGATGATGTATTCACAATAACTCCATCATTATCTAATAATTCGAAAATAAAATCAGAAGCAATTAAATCAGAATTTCCAATATTATTAGCAAAAGAAGACTGTAAAAATGAAGATAAATTTAATTTAAATAATAAAATATTGCATCCGCCGTCGATGTTGTATCCAATATCTCCCAGTGCACTTAAAAAAGAATCAATTAAAAATGAATGCAAAATACCAGGTCCAGTATCACTTACTGTCACTGAAACGACTACTCTGGGATCTAATCAATTGCCACTATTAGAAAAAAATTCATCATTAAAAAATAAATCAAAGAAGCGTAATACGAACTCAAGTAGCCCTCATAAAGAGAAGAAAAGAAAAAAGGATAAATTCGAGGTTTGTATTATGTTTGTAAATTTTTATCAAAAAATAAACTTACATCTCTTATTCAGGGGCTTTGCACTTATACATTGTGCAGTTTTTTTGGTTTTTTTTGTAGGGTTTTGTTTTTAAATAAAGTTAAGAATAGTTATTATATTGAGTCATTTGATACCATATAATAGTAAAGCATAGTACTGAAATTGTGATAAAATTAATTTTTTCATATCAAATTTTATCTAAGTCTAAGATAAATTTTAGTCCATTGAATTTAATTTATCTGAGTATAAATTAAATGAAAATTAATTTTTATCTGACTCAATATTTACGAATAATGTGCTTAAATAATAAATAATCTCAAGTTTTCTTCCGTTCTGGCCCTTATCCAAGGTGTTCACTTGAAAAGAAAGATTATTTTTCATTCTCATTCTCATTCTTTGGTATTTTAACTTTTTTGTTTAGGTCATAGATAAACAACTTCCTCCAACCAATCACGATCGGTTATTGCTTGTTGAAAATCAGGACTCTTCAAAACCATCTGTGCAATCTATCCAACATATTCCGCTAAACCCACCACCTAAGGTTTATTGGTCATATTTTGAAAATCATGAATTTTCAAAACATTTATCTAAAGATGAATTCGGGTATGTTAAACTTATGTTTAAAAATTAAAAAATAGAAAAATATTTAGAATGATTTATTTTTTAAGAAATTATTATCTGGATGAAGCTAAAAGACTAAAACATGCAGCTGACAAAGAAACTAATCACTTTGAGCAAGTCACATTATATTTAGAAGCAGTTCTATATTTTTTATTATCTGGTGCTGAAATGGAGGAACACAAAAACACAGAAAAGGCAGCTTTTACTATGTACAAAGATACGCTGGCTCTAATCAAGTAAGTTTTCTTATAAAAAAAAAAAGATTCTGAAGTTTATAAAAAACATTCAATATTTCAAATGTCCTTTGTTGATTTCGAAGATATTTTGTTGTCGAATATTATAAGTATGTACACATAAAAGATTTAATACATATCAGATAGTTTATGATCAATTTAATTTATTTTTTGTAAATACATTTATTTAGAGGGCTTCTCAATTCGACAGAAGAACTAAAATGAAAAATATATTCCACACACAATATTTTGACTTAAATTTTATTTTTCAAAGTTCTCTATTAACAAATATTTTCTTTTTATGCTAATCCATCAATCACAGATTTGGGAATAAAGAGAAATATCAAAAAAATTAAAATTTTTCATTGACAGAATTTTATCGCTAGGAAAAATTTATTGTGTAAACAAATTTTTAAACTGAGAATCCTTTTTGACAAAAGATAAATTATATTCACCACAATGATTTTCTCAGTGATAGTTCTTTGTCATTATAAATATATATGTTTTTTCTAATTATAGACAATAATGAAACCTGAACACAGCTCTCGTGATTCATTTCATGCCTATCATTTACAATTCTTGAGATAAAAATTATATAATTTAATTTTGTATTTAAATTAAATGAAGTTTATTTTTTAATGCTTGTGAGTTATGTTATTTGCTCATTCTTTTAAAATAATTTCCTGTTATTTCAGATTCTAGTCTTAGAAGTTACATTAATATGTGATTTCAACAAGAAACTTATGAAAACATTTTGAATACTTATGTATTACATGTAGTTAAAATGTTAACGAAAATTTATGAAAATAATATTTTTTTACAACGCACAATTTTTGTAAATGACAAAATGTATTAAAAATAAAACTTAGCTTTGTGTTCTCTCAATTTGATTTTTTCATTCCAAGGAAAAGTAGGAAAATCTGATACGAAAAATCAGTGGCAAAAACAATAGAATATCTTGGAAGAATTTAGTGATTTTAATGCTTAAACTAATTTTATTTCAGATTTATTTCAACAAAGTTTCGTAATCAGTTAAATGCTCAAAATGGTCAAGCGGATAATCACAACAAAATTTGGATTTTAAGGTTTGTTTAATATTTCAATATAAAAAACTATTCAAATTTTTTATTTTTTTTTTTAACATAATTGTAGCTTACGCTGTCAATCGCTAATATCATCAAAATTATATAAAATGAAGCGAAATGAGTGCAGAGATGTACAAAAAACAGTGAATGATTTTTTCTCCAAAGGTTTTTCAGAGGCAAATAGTGGAAGTACACCAACATCAATTTCTCCAACAAATTCGGTTTCTTCACAGGTATATTTTATCATATTTTTAAATATTTTAAGTTGTACTTTACAATAAATTAACGTTGTGTCACTATAAAAAATACCTCCTCCGAAACGGCTGCAGTTTTTTTATCGGAAGAAATTGTGATTGTCTATTTAAGAATTCAAGTGTAACATCCACAAAATAAGAATCATTCTTAAACATAATAAAACATAATATATGTAAACATTTCAAAATTGTATCATATCATTTTTTATATTAAATATCAAAAGGAAAATAACTTACTACTATATATTTAATAATTATGCCACCTATATACTTATTCAATAGTTATTTTTATTATTTTAGGGATCTGGATCAAACACACCACCGTGTCAATTGGTACCATTTATAGTGCACGCAGCCTTACAAAAGCAAAATTTATTTTTTAATTACTTAACAAGTTGCCATGAATTATGGGATCAAGCTGATTCGTTAGTTAAAAAAGGAAATCATACTGGTATGTGACATATTCATTATATATAAATATATAAATATAAAATACTATAAAATTAAAAATAATTTTCGTTACAAAAGAAATAAAAGGATATCTTTTCTGATTAACTCTAAATTTGCACTGTTTACAAAAATTCCAAACTATGAATTATAGTTCTTTAGACACATTTTATTTTATTGATTTTTCAAAGAACCAATCCCCCACTTTTGTTCTGATACTGTTTCCATTTTTAAGCGATTTTTTATATATATAAATTTTCTAAGAAAGTATCTGTCACGTAAAAATATAATTAGGTGTATATGTATAAGAGAAAATGAAAAAAAATTATTTATTTATATTATCAGCAATACCGGTTGCATTTTTCTTTTCTTTATTTGATATCATGACTGGTGATTATACAAATGTCTAAAAATTATGAATCCGTTAATTCTAAAATTTTATTTTATCACGTTTTCGCCACAATCTTTGTTCTAGCTGTTTGATTTTTTTTGCCACTTCATTGTTTTTTTTTAATTTAAGCTGTATGTGGTCAATTATTTTGTTGGTGACGTGAAGCTTACAAACTTCTTTTATTTATATTTTTTACATTTGAATTGTATTGTATTAGATTTCATAACTTCTTTTGATAGCTATTAGGAAGAACTAATTATTTCTCACCCGAAGCTAAACGAAAAATAGTTAAGTCGAAAAATACAAAAAAAAATTGGACTTGAGTTTTGGAGTTAATTACATCGAATTTGTTGACGATTTTTAAACCCCAAAGAATATGTAAAAATCTGTAAGATTTTTTAAAAGTATTTTCACAGATTTTAAAAATTTCCAAATTTCTTTCTTTTATAATGTTTTTACTTTGTTGATGACAAGAGTATTGATGACGAGAAAAAAAATGTTCGTACAATAAAAAAAATTATAAAAATAAAAATCGTTTCCATGAAATAATTGATCATGACAGAAATCAAAACCCACCTCTCATTTATTTAAAATTTTAGCGTTACATTATATTCTATTTAAATTTTAGATTTTTTCATTGCTTTGGATCATGAAAATGGACCTCTCACCCTACACAGCTCCATTAATGATGTTTTTAAATACGTTCAAGCAGGTATTAGAAAATTGAAAGAGAATTAGAAGAATGAAGAGCCTAAATAAACTACGATTATTCAGAAGATTTGTGATTTTTATTTATTTTTTATTACATGCGTAGATGTTTTTTTTTTTCGATACTAATAATTTGAGTTTTCTTACTGTTAAAAACATAATTATGTAAATAATAATGATAGAATTGAATATATAGATTAATTTATTGATGTAATATTTAAAAAACAAAATTGATTGTACCTTTGTTAAATGAATTTTTATCTTTTTTTTTTTTCAAAATTAAAAACATGTAATTATTCTTCCTGAATAAATTTAAGGAAAGTCACTTTTAAGTTTGACAATTAATTTTAATATGTAACCCCGAGAATATGTTAAAAAGACTTGTATAATTAATTAAGGGGTATAAATACAACAAAAAATGAGTTCTAATAACCATTTACGTACTAATAAAAAGAAATGTTAAATTTTATCACAATATTTTCAATATCTAAATATTTTAAAACCAAAAATTTTTAAATATGAATCATTTTTAACTAGAAAATATTTAAAACATTATAGAAAACTTTTATTAAAAAGCAAAAATCCAAAATCTTTGCAAAACATATTTAAAGCTCAGAAAAAGTTAGAAAAGAATTAGAGAAGCTAAGAAAGAGAACTACACTTTGTTTCAATTGATTTAAATTTCAGTATAAATGACGTATTAATTCGAAGAAACTTATGTGGCATGAGCAAAAAGGAAACATGCTCTAATAATACTGAAAATGTACACATTATTTATCTATTAAACCAAATTAGCTTGAAATTATTTTTAACTAAAAAATTAATTTAATTAACAAAAACTTTTTATATATTCAAACACATTAATATTGTTAGGTTACTACTCTGTCTGTTTTACAGAACTATTATAATTGAGTTTTATATTTCTAAGATACAAATCTAAAAAAAAGGTTTTCTTTTTTATTTGAGTATTAATTAAGTTTTTTTTAATAAGACTTCATTATCCATTTATCACCTGTAAGTAAGAACTAAAAAAATTACACAGAGAAGTCACTTCATTTTTAGGTAAAATTTAGTTCTTAGCTCGTCAAACTCTTTTAAGCTTATAAAATCTAATTCGTTAATGTTGTTTTACAAATAAGAGAAAGGTTAAAATTTGTAGAACTAAATTTATTTTCTTTTCGATTTTATTTCCGTTTTAAACATTTTTGTTGTTAGACTCTCGAAAAAAAAAATCTAAATAAAATAGAAGAGCTAAAATAATGAGTAAATCGAAATTTGTGTTTAGTGCAAACATTTTAAGATGAGGTATAATTTAATTAAAAAAGTAATCAATTATAATTTTATTTTTCAATGAACAAATGATAAGATAAAGTGTTTCATAAAATAAGAAAAATATTATTTTATAAAAAGTTTTTTTTAATTACGTTTTCTGATTTGTGATGACTTCAATGATGCTAGAAATCATCTAAGTAATAAAATCTATTAAAGCCTCAACTTTTGATAAAAATGCAAATAAATGTATTAACGAACATAGTTTGAGTAAAACCTTGGCAACCACACAAGTATGTTGTATTGTTTTCTTTTTGAAATATTGAAAAGATGTTATTGAATAAAATTTGACCAGTCTGATATTAGACATCTTGTACCAAAATTTTTAAATATTTTTTTTTTAATTAATTTGAATTGTTTAAGGAATCAGTTAAAAAAAAATGTTTTGAGCTTTTTTTTTTCTGTTATTGTACTTATAGAAAATATTCTTAATATTATAAGAAAAATAATTATTCTTATAACGTAAGTAAACATTTTATTACGTGTATAGATCAAAATAATAATGTGAATTAAAACTCTGTTTTAAAATTATCGTTGACATAATGTAACTTTAAAAGCAATAAATTGTTCAGCATATTCTAAGATTTTTATCAACTTAATATTCTGTTATTTATTAGAGAGCGAATCTTCAAATGCCTTTAATTTTGCCTTTAATAAAACTCAGGGAATTTATGATTCTTACTGAACTTGATAACTGCTGCTGGAAGATCATTATACTTATATTTTTAAGTGTGTGAAAATAATGTGAATAAGGAATTTTCATTGAACAAATTTGAATACAAATATTCTTTGTAAGATATTCAGAAATTTTGCAAATCAATTGTACAAACTGAATGTCTCACTAATTTCTTTTCTTGCCTTAGAATAGGATCAAGAATGAAATAACTTAAGCAATCGAAACACTTTAACAAAACTATCATTCTGTTTTAAAACATAATTAAAATATTTTAAATAAATTAAAATACTTAAATTAAAAATTTTCGAAAGAAAATATTAAAACGAATGAAAAATTTACATGCTCTAATAATACTGAATGTATTTAGACAAATTATCTTTCACAAAGATTTCGGTTTTTGGCTGGTGAAAGTTTATCCAATCCAATCTTTCATTTTTTAGATAAGGCCTGATCTTTGATTAATTTCTTAGTGAAACAAATTCTGCAGCAAGGCCAAATCTAGAAAAAAAACTCCAAAATCATTTATAATTGTTTTTCTAAATTTTTCAATTTTGTTCGGAAACTATTGGGAATTTCGAAATGGTAGATATTAATAGCATAACCAATAATGTGCTTTTCAATGCCGCACGACCCATCCGTTCTCTCAAAATTAGTTTTTTGATCATTTCTTATTTTAAGGCATAAATCATTGGATTGATTGATAGAATGTATACGATGTTATATTGTGTCAGTAAAAAAATATTTTAGCTGTAGTGTCATAAAATCCATAAGTCATGTAAAATTCTTCATACCACAAAAAATTAAAAATAATATAAAAAAAAAGATTAAAGTGGTTCTTGTCTCGTTAATTGATTTAATTGATTTAATCCAATAGCATCGCAATTTTAAAAGTTGTGCACTTCGATTGGCACTTCTATCATAATTATTCGATGATGCTAATTAACTTGAGTTGATTTCGGTGGATGAATTCGCTCAAATTGAAATTTTTTTTCGATAGTATCCAAAAACAAAAATAATAATACATTCAATAATAATTGTTTAATAGATTTAATTAAGAATAATCTTGTTCAACAGAATAATACTAATTATTCGCTCAATTAAAACAATTCTTCTATTAAAAATAATATTTGTGACTGTAACTTTTGCTATTTGCATAAAAACATTTTTTAATTCATTAAGAGTAAACTCAATTTTTAAGACGAATTGATGTAATTTTTATTCATTTACAAAAAAGTGATTTGAAAAGTCCAGCTGCTGAAGCATTTTGTGAAACATTAAAGTATTTTTTTTTAGTGCTTCCAGTTATAAAATTTTAATATACTTTTTCCAAGTTAAAAAATTTTTTAATTCTCTATTATTCAACAAAATAAAATTATCACACTGAACCGCACCTTACAGTTTCTGGACTCCTACCTGTATATCGTAATTATTCGATGAAAATTAATATTGCTAATTTCAATCTTTTGATTAAGAAATTTTCTGTATTATCTGAAATAAGAATAAAAATTTACTCAATATTTTACGTGTAACAAAACGAGTAAAAAAAATAATATAAAAAAAAATCGAAAAGTTTTAAAGAATTTTTTGTATAAGCAAGAAAAAGTTACTTGGAACTCATTTGCTCGTTTTAAAAGTTACAGACACATTTATTTAATGTTTATCTAAGTTAATTGCTGCGATGCATAACTTTTTCTTTAATTTATCTTTAAAAGCCCAACAATAAAAATCAATATCTTATAAAGAACTTAAAACATTTTCAGATAAAGAAATAATATTACTTTACCAATAAAATAAATTTAAAAAAAATTTCTTTAAAAAAAAAAACAAAATAAGTTGATAAGTTTCGATTTACTTTATTGACGAAATAAAATTTCTGTCTAAAATTGAGTAATAGTTTTATTAAATATAAATTTATTTAATATCTTGCTAAACACAGAAATTACAATTGTGGGATATTATTATGAATTGTAATCAATTATTGTAAAAATCTTACGAAAACCCTATTCTCAAATTATATATTAATAAAATTCATTGCAAAATTTGTAATATTTTTGCGATATATCGTAATTCATAAATAATCTTCCAGATCTGAATACATTTATGAGAAAAAAAAAAAAACGAAAAATTTGTAAAAAAACATTAATATATTTATTAAAGTTATTTTTAAAAAATATATGTATATTTAGAATTTAGATTAATTTTTATAAGAATTTTATCACAATTAATTAAAACAAGTATATTATAGAATTTATAGTTATTTATATCACATTTCTATGAAGTTTAACATAAACTTTAAAAATATTTTTGTTTTTTTGTAAACCTATGGATAAAATGTCTTTTTTTATTATTATTTTGGTTTTTTAATTTAAAATTAATAAAATGAAATTGTTATTCAGTTTGTTTCATGTTTTTTTATGTTTATTATTTGCAATGTATATAAAATATATGGCACCACAAAACTATTCATCAATTGCAAAAACGAAGTATATGCATACCTATTTGAATACAATAGAAGTTTGAACGAATATTATAACTAAAACTGTTTGAACTTGTAAATATTAAATTAAAATGCTTTGCGGAGTTTTGTGTTTAATAAAAAACAGTTTCCACTAGATTTCCTCATAGACAAAAAATTATAAAAATAACTATAACCATTGATTAAGGATATTAAAACAAACTATCTTTGTGTATTTTTAATAAATGATACAATTTAATTTTGACAGCGTCAGTTCCTCCTAAGTTTGTTACTGATAAAGTTTAGTTTTATAACTTTATATAACTTGTATAAAGTAATACTGAAGATAATATCACAATGTTTAAAAAAAAATTTTTTTTTTTATAAATCGAAAACGGCGAACATAGACTCCTATTATCGTGGTGTTCACTTCAACTTTGCATGAATTCATATTGCCTATTAATTAACATGGGCTATTATATTTGCCTATTCTTCATAATTTAGGCAAAATAAAGTGAACACTACCGTACGTATGCATATCGTCAAGAAAAAGTAATTTATTTAAATAATTTATATTTAGATAGATTGATGGATTAGTGAATTATTAAAAAAAAACAAATTTACATATTTTGTTTCTAATAAATAGTTAAATGTTGAATTAATAAGCCAATTCCAGAATCCGCTGAGAAGTGATATTTTTCCGAAAATCTTATTCAAATACTCCTAATTTCATTCAAGTCAAAAAGAAAATAAGATTTCCGAAAAAATATCACATTACAGTAAGTTCGATTATAGGCGGTTTAGCCAAAATTGGTAAGGAAACACAAGATTGAATAACCAGCGACGAACTAAGCTTTTAAAGTATATTTATATTTTATCATATTTTTCTAATTGCTTCTTTAAAACTTGAAGCAATAATATTATAATACCAAATGATTTCAAAAAACCTTATTAAGTCTCCATCAAAAATATGAACTGCTATGAAGAAAATAATGATAATGAAAGCAGAAAAAGAAAATGAAATGTGAGTTTTTGTAATATTGTCAGTCTTCTTTTTTTGGAATAAATATGTCTGTGTTGGTGCGAATAAAATTTTTTGTAAAAATATATTATCGAATTTTACCAGAAAAGTTATTATACAATATAATATTCTACTATTTCATATAATTTTTTGCCTTAATTGTTTGCCTTGTTTTCTTTTTTATATAAAAATTTTACGAAACATTTATTTTTTTTTTTAATTTAAGTTTCTCATTAAAAAAACATTTTAATACCTTATTCGCATCTAAAAATATGGAAGTGGAAGTTTCCTCTTCTAAAACTACTTGAGAAGTGGAAAGAATTTGACGATTCTTTATTAATTCTCAAATAATTTGGCAAGTTTTATTTTTGACTGTTAAAATATTTTAAAATGTACCTAGTTTGTTTCTTTATAATATTTTAATATTAAGTCGGAAAAAAAATCATATTTGCAATAATAATTAATTGAAGCAATTTTTTTTTATAAATATATAAAGATATTAGAAAATTTTAAATAATATTTAATAAAATCTTAAAATTTTCTAAGTGTAATAGAATTAAATTTTTGTTAAAATTAAAGGATAAGAAAAATGATTTAATTCATGACATGCAAAAAGAACTAATATTCTAAGGATTTTGTTTACTTCGTATTCATACATCCAGAAGACATTTCCTTCCTCATAAGGGCAAAAAAAAATAGTGTTGTGTACCTACATACTTTTTAACCAAATTATTGTTACTTAATTTTAATAAATTAGGATTTTGCGCCAAACATTCTTCTGCGGTATAGGACCACAAAAAAATAAAAGTTAAAACAGAAAAAGTTACCAGGCCAGAATTTTGATTTTTTTCTTTATTTCATTAGAATTTAATGAAATATTTTTTTTTCATACATTTTTCGTATTTGCTAATATCTCAAAGGTCTAAAATCATTAAAATAAATGACAACGATCTTCACCACAAAGTTTTCGCGGGGTCAATTTGAACCTATTTGCCTGTTAAGTTAATGTTTATTTTTTAATCTATTTTTGTTTCCTTTTATGAAATCAGGTTTCAACATTTTCACAATAAAAATAAAACTTGTTAAATATATTTGTGCAAATTTATGAAAATAATATATCTACTGTATTTATTATATAATATAAATATATAATACATTATATTTACATAATATAATCACAAAATAAAATAAAATTAGCGGAACAATGATACATAAATTCTAATAATAATAGTAATCATAAAATTAATATAATATTCAATATATATATTTTTTTTTCATATTTAGTAGTTACTAACTATTATCTACGGTAGGTACTCTATAATAATAAAAATAAAATTTAAAAAAAAAAAATTAATTGAATTTTTTATATGAAATTGGCCAAAAAAAATGTTTTTTTTATTGGACAAACTGACATTTAAATACAAAAATTTATATATAATAAATATTATGACTACCTATAGATATATAATTCAAATTTGTAAATGATAAAAAAAGTTTAAAACAAAAATTTATAATATTATGTACATAAATATATTATAATTATATTAAATAAAATTTTAATTTTCAATATTTATATAATATTTAATAAAAATTAATAATTCTTATAATAATAATTAACAAAAAAAAAAGGAAAACTAAAAATACCTAATTGTAAGAAAAAAAAAAAATTTAATTTTTTTTATAAGGGATGATAATAGAAAAAGAAAATATTTAAAAATAAATGAAAAATATATTAATACACATTTTTTTTTCTTTTAATTATTTTCAATATTAATGAATTAATTTCATCTTCAGTGTTTATTTAGGTCTGATTCGTAATATGAAGTTCATTACTACCATTGTTACACATAATCCACATAATGATTTGATGAAGTTGATTTGGTCAAAGAAGGCACAATTAAAACAAGTTGTGCAAAGAGCTAAAAATGAAAATATCGAATTAATATTACGTTTTCTTAGGTTTCATCTTACATGAGTAGTGATTACTTAACTACAACTTGTAAATTAATTTTAAGGAAAATTTTATAAAAACCTTGGTGACGAATGGAACGAATAAAAGCTTTGTGGACCATAAAAAAAATTAATAGGTAAGCTATAATAAAATATTCAATTGAATTTCAGACTGGACCTGCTTAAAAATTATTGATAAATTTTGTGTAGAAACCCCGAACCCTTTCTTTGTTCACATCGTGATAACTTTAAATATAAAATATTCAAAGGCATGATACAGATAGCATTGCTAATGGTTTTTTTTAAACCCGACCTTAAGTAAAAGTTTGTAAAGAAGATGTGAAGACCTTTCAGCGGTTCGATAATAAAAGTTCTTTTTTTTCGTAATTTTAATAATTTTAATTAAAGTTATTTTGAAATTATTTTTCTAATCTAATTTCTAATCTAAATTTTCATTAATTTCCTTTTTTTTTCTTTTTTTTTTTTTGAATTTAGATTTAATTTTTTTTTTTAATTTTTCTCTATTGTTTATATTTTGAATATATACAAGGCGAAAGGAAAAATTCAATGTTTATCAAAAAAATAAAAAAAATAAATTTTTTAAAAAAATAATAAAAAGAAAAAATAAGTTTCCGATTTGTAAGATTTGAAAAAATTTCAACATTTTCAGGTAAGTGTTTTTAAAATTTGAATTTTTGCCAAATATATCGGTAGATACTCAAAAAGATATTTGAAATTTTTTTAGATTTTCATGACACCATATAATATAACGGTAAAAATCAAATTTGTCTAGACAAGGTCATTGACACTTAAAAAGCTTTTCTATCCATAAAAGCTAAAAGCTGTACCTACTTCAAAAATTATAATATGCGACAAGACAACTACAAACCACAAAAAATGTAAACAAAAAACAATTTGAATTATTTGAGTGTTTTTAAAATAATCCAACAAAAATCTAATTAACCCATTTTTGCTTACTATAAAAAATTAAAAATGGGCTTATTTTTATTTTTGAAACAAAAATTTGTTCTTAGATAAATTACAAATATAATTGACATTTATTTGTGCTTTCAATATTAAAAAATTAAAATAGGTACTCTACTCAGACAGAATCGCTTTTAATAATCGTATGACAATTTGAGTGAGTGCTTTTTTTTCGTTCAATTCTTAAAAGTTTATTTTGTTTTTTTCCCCATTGTTTTGTTGTTTAGGTTATTCTGTTTGCTGTTTTGATGGCTGTGAAAAATTAATATATAAAAAATATAAATATTTCGATTTTTGAAACTCAAAAACAGTCAACAAAAAAAGAAAAAAAAAGAAACATTAATTAATTTATTTAAAATAATAATTTAAAATATATAAAAATTAAAAAGTTTAAAGTTATAACAAAATTTTAATATTATTTTGATGATTTTTGTGAATTCCTCCTATAAAAGATAATTCACCGGCTGTGACAAAATTCGAGGAAAAATGAATTTCTATTTCTGGAAATCAAAAACAAAAACTAACTTTAAATAATAAATTTTTTTTTAGTAATTTTAGAAATAGAATAAAAAATTTAAATTTTTATTGTTTACATTTTTTAAAATTTATATACAACTTAAATAGGTAGGTACAATTTTTTAAATATTTTTAGACAATTTAATATTATATGTACATGCTTGAACTCGAAGAGATCCCAATCATCTTTTAAAAAACAATATTTTTTAAAATTATAAGGTAGGTTGACCTAGATAACCATGCATATGTAATTGAAGTAGTTTGGACCTAGTTTCCCATGAAACTAGACTGGAATGTGCAAAATTTTCTGATTGACAAAAAATATTATACTTTGTACACACCTATTAAGCTGTCGAGAGTTAAAAACTAGAATATTGAATTTCTAAAAATATGTTTCAAATTCAAAAGAATATGTTTTTGAGAGATATTATTTATAAAATTTTGGAGCTGACTCTTCGAATATATGCTTCGTGTGTAATTTAGAAACTTATTAGAAATTTAGTTAAAAATTATCTTTTTACCTAACAGTTGTACAGTTTCGTGTTAGAGTTGTGCCATGCTTTAGAATCTGTTCATGGCTAATTTTGGAAGAAGCTTCGTAAAGTAAATGAAGCTGTGTTGTGTTGATATGCAATGCCTTAAAGTATTTTTTTTTATTCCAATCATTAGATTAAAGTTCAGTGGTCTTTTGACATAATTTTATTCCTGTTTTTTTTTTTTTTTTTTGCAGAAAATATGGAATAGTATGGTTACTTTTTACTGTCTCAGAAGACTAGTCAGCTGAGACAAAATAAAAAAAGAATTAAAAAGCTATTCACTTCGTCCTAAAAGGCGAGAAGAAATCAAACCTAACTCAATATGAAAATCATTTTAACTCTTTCCTTTAGAATACCTTTAGAAATAAAGCTTTTCCTCCCAATTCTCTTAAAGGATTGATAAATTTTATATATATAAATATTAAATATGTTCTGACAATATTATCATTTTTAAGTAAATGTTTATTTATTTTTGCTATCACGATTGCATTCAAATGTCCACCACATTGACATTTGAAACTAATCAACTCCATTTCATCAAAAATAGAATAATGTCAATATAAAATTTATAAGTCAAACTTAGGATGAATATTTGGAAAAAAAAAAATAAGTTTTAGAAAACGATGCACGGGAAGTAAACTCATAAACTCATATTTAAATTTTAGGATACATCATAATTTTACAATAAACAATTAAATAAAAAATTTGTTAAATCATAAATATTGTATTACGAACTGAGCTTCTCCTAAATAAAATTCTTAATTATTAATTTATGTCTTAAAAATTTTATGTATCCTATGTAGTTCATCAAAGATTGTTAAGCAATCCATATTTTATTATGAATGACTGAAGCTGTCGATTGCAACTCTTTCTTCAAATAAATTCTGTACTTATTTATATAAATTTTCTATATTAAGCTTTTATAAGTGAAACATACTAAATGCTTAGTCAATGCGATACCTATTATTTTTTTTAATTTTTGTTACACATTTTCAAATGAGAAGCTCTCAGTTAAAATTAAATGCTTCCTACATTTTTATAAAAGAATAAAGTTAATTTATTTTACCCATACATTTGTATTTTTAATAATATACCTAAAGTCAAATTTAAATATATCCTTTTTCTCATTCTTTTGGGAGCTTTAAAACTGACATACTTCTGAAAATTATAAACTCAAATCATATAAAAATATAATATGTTAAAAGTTGAAGTAAAAAAAAATATTTCAGGGGTTCAATTATTAATAATAAGTTTTATTTCTTCTTTCAGGGCTTCAATTGTGTAGTAGTGATGTGCCTGTGAGCAAAATAAGTAGATTTTAGGAAACGAAATTTTGAAAATGAGATTTTGGGAAAATTTGTTTAGAATCGTGAAATGCGAACATCTTTTTTCTCTTAAAACAGCTCACATTTTTTTGAAATATTTCAAATAAATTTAAACAAGTTCTAGGAAGAACTTTTGTATGACAAAAGCAGCTCAATTAGGGAAAAACAATTATTCTTAGAAAATTTTTATAATTTTAAGTTACTTAATGTTATATTTTATTATATGTATGACTCTAAATTTATTTTAGGTAATAATGTGACAATGTCAACAATTGAGAAGTAACATTTTTCCTTTTTTTAAACAATATTAGAGGTTTTAACTTTTTTGACAAAGAGTCTTTAAATTTTTAATAATAATTTCTTAAACAACCTTATATCGATGAAAAGAAATAATTTTTGGAGTATTATCATTTCCCAACACTTTTGTTACTAACCTCGTCAATTTCGTTCAACATTTATATATTTTTGAACTTTAGGATACTATCTAGACAGATGAATAGGAAAAAAACAAAAAAAAAGGAAAAATTTGAAATTTCATCCTTTTTCTTCTTATTTAGTTCTCGAACTCTGAATGAAAATTGTGTTTTTCGGTTTCGGTTTATTATAATTTTTCTTTAAATTATTTAAAATTGAATAAAAAAGAAAAAATAATTTGTTAATTTAAACTTTTCAATAAAATAAAAAATTCTAAATTTTTTTTTATTAATAAATTTTTTTATCATTATTAAATATTTTTCTATAATATTTATAAAAAAAAATTTATAAAAAAATCTTTTAATTCATTCTTGAATGAAATTTAACAAAAGCTTTTAAGACGCCTAAAAAAGCTTTCTAGGATACTACAAAATTTATTATAGCATTTTGCATTTCCTGGTTTTTTTTTTTTTTTTTCTTAATTTTATATTTATTATATATGTGAAAAAGAAAATTGTGAGTTTGTTGTTTTTTTTTTTTTTTTTTGTATAAGCAAAATTAATTAATTTGCTAAAAAAATAAAAAATAAAAAAAAAATAATAATTTATTATATATTACATTTACTTGGCAGAAAACTAGGTGAATAATTTATAAAAATAATTAATTTTGATTTGTGGTTTACTATTCAAAAATATATATGTACTTAGTTAAAAGGAAAAATGTATTTGTGTATATATGTACATGTAGATAGTATATAATAGTTAGTAGTGCAATAAAGTTCCTAGTATACCTAAATATATATATAAATATATATCTACCTATTTACCTACTAGTATATAACAATTTATATTTTCCTCATTTTTAGGTGTTATTTTATTATAAGGAAAAATTTTTGTTTAAAAAAAATCCTAAGCTTTTTGGATTTTTAAATAAGGCAAGATTTCTTGTTTCCTTTTAAATTGATAATGTTTGTACATTGATATTATTATTAACTAAATACATTACATTTCCTGTAAACAATAGTGACGAAAAGATAAGCGTATTCTACTTACTTAGTTTTGTTGTAAAATAATTCCCTATTACCTAAAATTCACATTTTTTATGATTTTTATTTTAAAACTAAAAGTAATTAATATGTACAAATTATTTAGAAGATAATATTTCATAATAGTGACTTCTAAATTTTATTTTAAATTTTGTTTATTATTCAATTAATTCAAATTGTTGTTACAAAAAAAAATGTATTAAATATGTCAGACCTTGTCATGTTTTTCTTGCACGAAATTATAACAGAAAATGTATTTGGAACAAAATAAAAGTAAAGGGAAAAATATATATATTTTTTTTTAAATAAAATTTTCTTATTGTTGAAAATTATTATTCGTTTTTCATAATGCATTTATCTACAGGGTACTACCTAGGAATTAAAAAATAATATGTATTTATAATATGAACGTATGTAGTAATAAGCATAGTCTTAAAACTCTGTTATGTTAATGTTTGCTTATGATTTCGAGGTATTGACTTCTTTGATAATTATTAAAAAAAAATGTATACTAGCGGTTCTACTAGTAAGCGGTTCTACTAGTAAGTGGTACTATTAATAAGCGGTTCCGAACAACTGGGATTGAAGTACATTATTATTGTCAGGTTATCCTCATTTTTAGCATTTATGCTTAAAACCGGTAATTCTTCTGAAAGACTATAATTTATTTTTTCTAAAAAATAGATATACTATCCCAATGCTCCACATCATTTTGCTTCACTGTGATAGAACTGTTAATATTAATTAGAAACTTATATTTGCATTATTATCAAAGTGCAGATTTATTTTGATTTAATATTTTTTACAAGGATATTCAAGGATAATCATCCTGTAGGTATATATATAATTTTTTTTTTCTTTTTTTTTTTAGGAAACATTATATACAATTTATAATGGAAAATCATTTTTAGTGATTTTATAGTACTCTATTCAAAAGTTGTGCATTTCTGGCAAATAAAAAAAAACATCGGATTTTTTTTTCTGAATTAAAACCAAAAAAAAAAAAAAACAAAAACAAAAAATGAGGATTATATTGATTTTGTGTATACGTGAAAATAGTATTTTTCAGGTTATTTTCCGGGATAATAATCTTCAAAATCAAATTTAATTTTAATTTTTATTTATTTTTCTTTCTTGTTTTGAAAAAAAAAAAAAATATAAAATAAAATTAGAAAAAAAAAAGTAAATTATTTTTGAATCAGATTTTGTTGCTGATCTAGCTAGGCTGAAAACGTCAAATCCATTTTAGTACCTATGTACTAAGAAATGAAAGACTGAATTAATTGAAATCAGGAGTTAATAATTTTTTTTAGTTTTTACGGTAAGGATATTCAAATATTACTTTTTTTTTGTAATTTATTAATGAAATTAAAGTAATATTAAAAAAAAATTTTAGCTAATTAAATATAACTAAGTAGGTAATAAAAATTAAGCTCTGTTAAAGATAGGGATGGGGAAAAAAATTCCAAAAATTTAACAATTTTATATATGAAAAAACTTAAAGATAAAAAATTATTTTATCAAGGATAAAAAAATATATGTATATTTTTTTTTAATTTTATCTGTGACTATTTTTCATGTGTATTTTATTTTTTTATTCAATGAAAGTCGGGTAAAAAAATGAAACAAAAAAAAAAAAAAACCAATGTAAGGGAGTGGTTAATGTGTACCTAAAAATTATGTTTAAAGGTTCTTGACTTCTTCTTCTAACAAAAAAATAATATATACCTATGTAGAACCAATTTTATGAATTAAAAAAAAAAAAAAAAAAAGTAAAAGAAATGAAAAATTGTTGTATAGGTCAGTAACCTGCTTGCTTATTATGTTAATCACGAAAGTCGGCAAATTTTTTTTTTATTTATCATCTCAATTAATAATAGTTATATAAATTAAAATTAAAATTATTTTTTTTTTTTAAATAGGTACACAACAACCTAATCCTACGCATAAATATAATATAAATTAATTTTTTTTTTTTTATTAAATAAATATTTTAAAAGAGAAAAATAAATTGATTATGTACAAAATTTCTATGTCGTCAAAAATATTTTAATTAAAAAAAAAAAACTTGGAAAAGATATAAACAAAATTTTTAATTTCACAAATAATTTGCCAAATTTTAAATATGAAAGATAATATTAACAATGACATTAAAAAAAATTCATAGTTTTAGAATTCAAATATTATTTTAAGTTTTTATAATTTTAGTTTAAAGAAGTTTTCGCGGGTTAGTTGCAGCGATTGGACATGATGGAGGGATATTCTCACTTTCTTATCCGAAAACTGCAATTTTCATGAGTTAGTTACGATGAGATTTGAAGATTTGAAGAAGATGTATTTTATTTATAATTTTCCCGATTTTTGCCGCTTAGATTGGACGACAAGATGGAGGGGAATATTATATGACACACCTATAGCCGAAATTCTTTACATAACGAAAAACTTTCAATTTATTTTTTTTCGCGGTTTCTTATGATTTGAAGGAGGTGAATTTATTTTTAATGCATAATTTTGGACGTTTTCGCGGATAATAGTGCCACCCAGAGCTGGACTGGAACTGGTCTAACAAGTTAGCGGGAGTTTTCCGGTTGGCCGTACCAAAATCTATTGTTTAAAATTGTACTGTTTTATCTCACGCTTAGATAATTTTTTTACAAAGAAAAATTTGAATTTCCCGGTCCTAAATTCTTTCCCAGTGCAGCCCTGGTGCCACCTAACGGCTCCAAACCTGAACTATAGCCTAAGCGCTGTCCTTAATAATATATTATGTTTGGAGACATTTACTCAAATAGTTTTCCTTAAAAAGGGACATCTTAACAATCAATTTTATGCATATTAAGATTAAACGTCAATTTCAATTTAAAGATAGTATTTAATTAAATCATGATATTACTATTACGTGAACTAGTAAAATTGACAATAAAAAAAAAAAAAAAATAGTTTTTCCAACAACTTCTGTAAATAAAAATAATATTTTTTTTCTGCTAAACATTTTGTTTTTTTTTTTTCTTCTGACATTTAA
The DNA here is from genome assembly GCA_964007475.1 of Hybos culiciformis. Taxonomy (NCBI): domain Eukaryota; kingdom Metazoa; phylum Arthropoda; class Insecta; order Diptera; family Hybotidae; genus Hybos; species Hybos culiciformis. The sequence continues at coordinate 148,282,683 of OZ023273.1, read as the reverse complement.
AATTATTATAAATTTTCAAATGATTAGATTAGTTTTTTTTTTTCCACATTTATCGTAAAATTTTCTTTTCATGTCGTTTTTCTCTTTTTTTCTTCTATTTTCTTCTCAGCGAGACTGCGCTGAAATAAATTTTCTTTTTTTATTTATTTTTTTTTGAAAAGGGGGAACATATTTTTACTTGATGATTTTTAGTTTGATTTTTGTTGAATTGGAAAAATCACACTTTTATAAATTTTGGGAAAAATTTTTTATTTTCTTTCCGGTTTTCTTTTTTTTTTTTTTTTTGTTTTCCTTCTAATTTTGTTTCTTGAATTTATTTACATAAAAATATTTATTTTTTTTTTTTTTGTTAATTTTAATATAAAAAAAAAAAAAATTAATTTTTTAATTTAAATTTAATTTTCAAAATAAAAAGCAAGAAAAAAAAAATTTAAACTTTTTTTTTTAAAAACACGCTAGAATTTTTTGAGTTTAGAAAATTGTTGGTGACCTCTTTTATTTTAATTTTTTAATTTTTTTTTTTTTTTCAACTAAATTAAAAACAAAATTAAAGATAAAAAAAATAAAATTTTATAATTGAATTATAAATCAAAAGAAAAACTATATATATATATATGTATATACTTTAATCATATATCAAAAAATAATAATAATGAAATAATAAACTTGGACAAAAATTATAAACATTCTGATTTTTATTTTATTTTTTTTTTTTATATAAGTTTTGATGTTAGTATTGAAAATTTTTTTTCTATAATCATTTCTATAATTTTCAAATTAAATTAATAATTTTTATATAATAAATTGCTTCATAATTTTACTTTTTTGTTTCGTTTTTTTGTATATATGTATATATTTTTAATGATCTTGTGTTGTACTCTCTGGTGTGGTTTTCTCTAAAAATAAATAATTTTGTTTTTGTTTTTTTTTTTTTTTTTTATTATTAAAATACTAATTTAATATCTATGTAGGTATCTATCTAAGTTGTGTAACGAAATTTTTATAAAATATATATTTCGATAATAATAAAAATAAAAAAAAAATAAACATCTTTAATGACAGGAAGATTTTGATTAATTGGTAATTAATAAAATGTACACACTTTTTTTTACACATAAATGAGGAAATTTGAATTTTGTACGAGATATATTTTTTTAAGTAAAATGTGTAAATTTTTAATTTTTGTTTTCTATTTTATATTTATTTGATATGGACAATTAGTAAATTTCAGTATTAGAATAATTATTTTTTCATATACAAATGAGAAGACCTAAAGAAGAAATCGTAGGTACCTACTTTTAGACTTTTAAGTTAAAAAAAATTAAATCAATAATTAATTACTGAAAATAATATTTATTTTAATGTACGTAACTACAAATAACTCAATAAGTCTATACCATTATTGTATCCAGTTAAATTGTTTATAAAGAAATAAAATTAAAAAATAATTTTGGATTGAGATTTTTTCAGTACTAGAATATTGATATTTATAACACATCTTAAATAATAATTCGCTCACTGATAGAAATTAAATTTAATAGTAGTTGGGTGGTATAAAGTTGTTAAAAATTTAATTAATTTTGCCATTGTAAATGGGTAATATAGATTGAACATAAATATATCATCCCAGTAGGTACATCATCTTCACGAATATTACCTAATTGATCTTGCGAATAAAAATTTTTATAAATTAAACATAATCTGATTTTTTTACTATTTTGATGAAGTTGAAATTTTCCTGAATTTTAGTTTTGCCAGTCGAACAGATACTTAAGTTGATTGAATATTCACATTCAGAAAACAATGTTAATACTTAAAAATGGGAACATTAATAAAAATCATGATAGTAAAAAATACGCATTGGCCGGATTGTTTACTATTCAATGTAATCTGTTTCTGTAAATCAGTTTCATTTTACAAATATTTTAATAGAGTATCTCTATATTCATGGTAAACATATTCCCAAGATTTGGATATATTATATAGGTATCTATGCATGTACGTATATATACTACATATAACAGGACAGGAAGAATAATTATTATAATATTTTTATTTTATTAAAAAATTTGCTGAAATTTTCAATTTTCACAATCATTTATTATTTGAAAATATTACTCAATTATATATTTATGTTATTTATTAGAATAGTTTTTATTTTCTATTAAGAGAAAAGAGAGGATAAAATTTATTTTTGAATTTCTAAAAATATTTTTTTTTATTTTTGTTTTTCTAATATTCTTTTATGAATAATTCTCATTTACGATTTTTTTTTTCTAACATATTTGTGGTTGTTTTCTTTCTAATAATTAAACTAAATTAAATGAGTTTACTTTAGATTTTGTTTACATTCCAAATTTTATTTTATTTATTTTTTTATAAAACGTCAATAAATTCTTTTGTTTTTTTTTTTTAATAATTGTAGTATTGAAATAACTTTAAAATGTATTATCAAAAAATATTTAAAATGTATTATACCTTTGGTCCTTAAAATAATTTTTAGTTTTTTTCAGACCATATATTTGCCATTTATTTTAGCATAGAAACTTAATCGAGAAGAGAGCTCTAACAATATCATTTCGCTGATTTAAGATTTTTGAAGATATTTCTTTATTGCACTTAATTAATGATGTATTTCTTAAGATATTTTATTATATATATCTATTATTTTTTAAAATTATTAAATTTTGAGTAAATTTAATAAATTAGAATAAATCAAACATTGAAAAGACTTTGGGTATTAAATTGGAAATTCACAAATCGACCAGGTCCTGGTTTTTTTTTTTATGTTTTTTTCGGGCGTTCAGAATATGCTTCAATTAATTTTGGTAGATTTTTTTTCTAGATTTTAAAATTTTTTCAAATATTAATTGCAATAAAAAAATTCTTAACTATCATAAGATGTTTTTAGATCAGAGATCAGATTGTTGCATTTTCCACACAATAATGAGACATCTTAAAAATATTTTTTTAAGATATCTGATTATTGTGTGAAAAAAGGAACATCTGACTTCTGATTTAAAAAAAAAAATTATAAAATTTCCTTAAATTTTTTTAATATTTACCGCGTAAAATAAGTCATTTTACATATAGAATAAAAATACGTACTTAACTTCAAATCTCAAAATTGCAAGATATCGCCTAATTGCCACTGGCTAGCAAAATGTATATATATTATAATATAAACTAATAAAAATCTAAATAAAAGTTCGAATTACTAAGTAAATGTACTTACTGTAAAATAAATACTACACAAATTATGACAAGTAGGAAACCGGATTTATTATGGATTAAAGTTTTTAAAAAAACTAATTAGAAAAGTTAAATTATAAATTATGATTTACATTCCTTTTCTAATTACAGATAATTTCATCAATTTTTGGATTTTTTTTATGAATTGTGTGATTTAAAAAAAAAAAAAAAAAAAAAAGATCTACACATAATTTCTTTTTGAAATAATTTCTACAATAATCAGAAGGTAAAAATTTCTTTTTTAATGTTTTAAATTTTTTTTTTTAATCCTAGAAGGTTGAGCACAGAAAGAGAATTTTTCTTTTTAATTGTTATATATTAAGCTTATTAATATAGTATGTTTTACCACAGAGAAATATAGTATGCCTAGTACACACAACTTTTTGAAGTACGAAATAAACTTGTGGTAATTAGCTCCATTTCATAGTATTGTATAGATTTTGCTTCAATCTAAAAGCTAAAAGACACTTGTTATTTTAAATAATAGAAAAGTAATAATTCAAACAATTTATCTCTTTTTGGAGAAGATTTATTATTTTATTGAAACACTGAAAGCTTGTGTTATTGGGTTATGAGGTTTTGTATCCACCATAAAAGTTTTACGAAAATCATATTCTCATTCGATTGAAACTAGTAAATAATCTTTCTGTCTCAACATTCGATTTCTTTATGAAGTTTTAATTATTTTCTTCTTTCATTTCAGATTTTAAATGCCTTTTGAATATCAGTATTATATTTAAAAAAAATCTATATATATATAAATACTAATTTTTTTTAAGTATTTCCGTTGAAGCTGTTAAAATAATTGATTTAAGAATAATTTTTTTTTTTAAAATCAGTTCAAAAAATCTTTTTTTTAATAAAAAAAAAAATTTTTTTTACAAGTAAATTTTTTAATTACATTATTTATTTGTAATGATGACTAGTGGTATGGTTGAAAATCAACAACAGTCAAATAATGCTGGTTCAAGTAGTGCAGCTGCAGCTAGTGCTAGTGGTGTTATTGATGACTCTAAAACCAATTTAATTGTCAATTATTTACCACAAACTATGGCTCAAGAAGAAATACGTTCATTATTTTCGAGTATCGGCGAAGTTGAAAGTTGTAAATTAATTCGAGATAAAGTTACTGGTAAACATTTTAAAGATATAAAAAAAAAAATTTGTGTTCGAATGCATTTAAGGGTGAAAGAAGTACTAGAATGAACAAAAATTACAAACTAAATATCCATTTGTTTCTGATTGTGTCAGATTGGCTCACTGAAATATTTGCGTGAATTTCGTTTCAGTGAATCTCGCGCCTTTTTTTTAACAAACATTCTTTCTTAGTCAAATTTTCATTATTATGAATTAAAATTAATTTTTTTAATGCTTTTAGGACAAAGTCTTGGTTATGGTTTTGTGAACTATCAGCGGCAAGAAGATGCCCAGAAAGCAATAAGCACTTTAAATGGTTTACGTTTGCAGAATAAGACTATCAAAGTAAATAAAAAATATTTTTCATTAACAATTTTATTTAATGCACTTACTCCAAGATACAAATATGTCTTGAAACCAAATAAAAATAATAGCCGAAAATTTTATTGAACGATTTATTTATAATTTATTGTTGAAATTGAAATTAATTATGAGTGTATATAAATTTTTCTGAAAATATTTATGTTTTACAGGTATCAATTGCCCGTCCTAGCTCTGAAGCAATCAAAGGTGCTAATTTATATGTGTCAGGTCTTCCGAAAAACATGACACAGCCAGATTTAGAATCAATTTTTGCTTCTTACGGAAAAATTATAACATCTAGAATTTTATGTGACAATATCACAGGTAAAAATAAAAATGTGTTGTATGATTTCGTTTTTTTTTTTAGTTTATCATATTTTTATTCCTCATTTGACAACACTTCCTTGTTTCCAGATCTTGTTTTTTGTTCTGTATGTAAGGTTGTATCCTTAAAATTTTAAATAATGCTTGAAGTTTTGAACTAGTTAAATGAAATTTGTGTTATGATGACGCAACGAATATTAAGTTCATTGAATTACTAAAAAATTTACAAATAAACAAAAAATAAAAAGACCGATGACATGTATAATCCAAATGTAATACATTGTATTTAAGAAATTTTATATTCTCACTTTCCAGAACTTACACCATATATTTGCTTATTATTGGTTAATAAAATTAGTAAACCAAAACCTGATATTTTCTGGGTTATCCTGTTTCGAATAATTTAAAGAAAAATACTTCAAAAAATAAGAATAGTATAGACACGAAACCCGAATATTTAACATTTAAATGACTCAATTAAGTATTATGTATTATGTACAGAAATATTATGTACTACTAATAAAACTTGAAATTAAATAATTTTAATGTGGAAAATCATTAAATTATTTTGAATTATTTCAAATTAAAAAAAATTTGTTTTTTTTATTTCAAATAAACAAAACATCTATAAAAAAAATATTTATAACGAAGAATCACATCCAGGAGGAACAAATGGTAATACTTCTGCTGGTATGTGACATTGCAATAATTTTCATCATATTGCTTATTTACTATCTCAACTAATTTTACTAATTCTAAAAAGCGAAGAGTTTCAAGATATTTAGCACTAACTTTTTTTCAATTTAAAACTTAGAATATTATATCTAGACATTTACATGGAAAGAAACAGCTTATAATATTTTTATTTTATGTTTTTTATGACACAATGATTTGATATTGAGTTTTATTGGTTAAATTATTTGCTTTTGTTTTTTTTAAGGACTTTCTAAAGGAGTCGGTTTTATTCGATTTGATCAGCGTCATGAAGCTGAACGTGCTATAAAAGATTTAAATGGAACTATTCCGAAAAATTGTAATGAAGCAATTACCGTGAAATTTGCCAACAATCCTGCAACTAGCAATAAAGCTCAAGGATTGCAACCATTAGCTGCCGCTTTTATGACACCACAAAATCCACGACGATTTCCAGTCGCCGCTGCTGCCATTCATCATCCGACAAATGCGGGACGTTATAGGTGGGGAGATGTATAATACTTGAAAATAAAAGATAATTCTAGGTTATTTTCAACTATTTTAATATATTTCGATTATTTTTTTAACAAACCTTATTTTGAATATGGAAAACTGAATTTAAATTTATTTTGGTATTCTTTTTTTTTTTAATTAACAGACATCTGATTAATCAGTAAGATTTGAAAATTAAAAATGTCCAAAATTTTAAATTAACTTTTAATGTTGTGAATCAATTATGTTATTAAAAAATAAAAAAATTTGTTTCTCCAAGAAACGACCTATACCCATGCATAATATTAATTACTTTATCTTATCATTCTTTATTGTTTTTATAGCTTTTTTTTTGTAAATTGAAATTAAAATTAACATCTGTGATCCAAACAAAAATTAAATCAGTATTATTCATTTCAGCTCTGTCATTTCAAGATATTCACCATTAACTACAGATTTATTAGGTAATACAATGCTTGCTAGTAGCGCAATTAGTGGTAGCACAGGTTGGTGTATTTTCGTATATAATTTAGCACCAGAAACCGAAGAAAATGTTTTGTGGCAACTGTTTGGACCGTTTGGTGCTGTACAATCAGTGAAGGTGAATTTATTTTCAAAAAAGTGTGAAGATTACGATGTAAAAAATATAGAACTATTTTTTGATTATGTAATCCTATTCTTAATTCCTAAATCTTTTTCGACAAGATCTTTAAAAATACAAAATCTAATTAAAAAAAAAATTATAAATTTTAATTAATTAAAATATTGAAGATTCTGTTGAAATGTAGCCTTTTTTTAAATTTTAATTAAATTATAATTTAATAACAAGTATATGCACAATAATAATTTTATTTGTCTGTATATGACCGATAATTTGTTTTTATTTTTTATTTTCTTGATATTCTAATATTTAAATTTGTTGAATATTTCTTTCTATTGTTCGATCATCTGTTATATATATGTGGTTTTTTTCTTATTCAGTTCAGTCATTAATCTTTTATAATTAGTGAGTCTTGCTTATAATTTAACTTAATGTAACAGGCTAATTCTCAGACATACCAATAAGTAATATAGTAATTAATGCAGCCAAGAAATAATAAAAAAAAATTTAAATTATCAATTTTATTTAAGGTTATTCGGGATTTACAAACAAATAAATGCAAAGGATTTGGTTTTGTGACAATGACTAATTATGATGAATCTGCACTTGCTATACAATCATTAAATGGTTACACACTAGGAAATCGCGTTTTACAAGTTAGTTTTAAAACTAATAAATCTAAGCAAACATAATTTATTGATGCTTTTAAGAAACTGAAAAGGAAAATAATTAAAATTTAAAACTCAAAAATATAAATTTCAATTTCTCGTTAAATTATATTTATATTTAATTTTATCAATTAAGAAATAATTTCCATTTCACAAATATTAATTTATAATTAATATATATTATATAATATACCATATGTTTTTTTCAATTATAAAATTTTTATTGATTTTTTGTGAATTTAGATTCGAGGTCAATATAGAAATCGATAAAATTTAATTTTGAGCAAAACTATTAAATTTGTTATTCGAATAATCAAACTTAAAAATATAAAGTTTGTTTTTAAATTTTTTACCTTAAAAAAAAAAAATTCTAATATTTTCTTCTATAATGTATTTTGCAAAAATTTAACTGAAAATTTTAATATGTAATTGCGACATTTATAAATATTCAAAAATCTATCAATTTACGTACAATTTGTTTCTTTTTGGATTATTTACGAAATAGGTATTTGAAACTATTTTATAATACACATTAAAGAAATAAACAAATTGTTGAATTATAAATATTAATTGATGAATTTTTGATAAATTGCTCGAAATTGTCTTTTATCACTATGTATTCCTCCTATCGCACAAGTAGTTATATCTAAGTAAAAAATGTTTTGAAAATTTTCGATACATTTTTTCTATTTTTTTTTTGTGTAAATTATTTTAAAAAAATAATGAACAAATTTTTTGAAATTGTTTTTGTACATGACTTATTTACTATTTACATTTTCAACTTTTTTCCGATGTTTTACTACTAGATAAAATTTGTTCAATTTTGGGTAGTTTTTTGTTTTTAATTTTGATTCAGATTACTTAATTTTATTTAACATTAATTTTAATTGGTTAGAAATAAAGCTGATAATAAAAAAATTCAATAAAAGAACATTATTTCTAAGGCAGGGCTATTAATATTATACTTTCAATAGATATTTTAAATAAAGTTTAAAAATTGTATTGTGTAATCAAATAATCTTTGTAATATTTCAAGGAAAAAATATTTTTAAATATATTTTATGTATTAAAACTTATTGATAATGTAAAATTTATAATAGAAAATTATTGTAGCAATGAGATTTGTATAAAAACATTTTCTTGAATTATATTTTACTAAAAGTCTAACACACGCATTTATCGTTATTAAAACCTTCTATTCAAAAATTATTATATCTTGGAATTCATTACATTAACGTTACTTTAATTTGATAAAGAATTTTCCACAATTGTAGAAACAAAAATTGTTCATGTAATATAACTTTAATTGATTTTCTAAACATTACAGAAATGTACTACGATAGAAATGTACCGCGTACATGCGTATTTTTTAAATAGTGACAAAAATTCTATATCATTAAAGTATTGCATTATTTATTAGTGAATATAAAAAATGTAATTGAAAATTTTCAACAAATTAAAGCTATCATATTGAGAATATGATTAAAAATGAGAAAAATAAATATAATGAATTTTTTGTCAAATTAAGAAAATGAAAGAAATAAAATAAAAAACATACATATACATAATTAAGTTCTTTGAAAAAACAAAATCTTATTTTTTGATAAGAAAAATCAACATTATTAGACAAATAAGAAAATTATTCTTTTTTTATTTTTGTATTGACGTATTCGAATTTTAATAATTAATTTCTTAAGAATTCTTTTTTCTGTTTTTTTTTTTTAATTCTTGTTTTCTACTACTTTTTATAATTTTTTGTCTTCTGGTCTCACTTTAGGAGACTATCTACATTGTTTTCAGCATTTTTTTATTATGAAAATAAAATTTATAACAATTTTGTTGAAAAGATTTTTTGTGGCTAAATGAATATATACATATAAAAATAATTTATATATATAATATTAATAAAAGGAAAGTATTATCTAGAAAGATATACATTCGATACATATATCCCAGTGAAATCTATAAAATTTTCAAGATTTTATTTTTGACAGAAAATAAAATAACTTGTCTATTTAATTTATTAAGTTTATTTCTTATTTTTGTGATCTACCTAAATCGGAAGATATCCAAATTATTAAGGTTAGATTCAAAAACAAAATATTTTAAGCTAATTTGGCCTTCATTCGCTTGAATATTCGCATTTTGTGAATTCAATTTTAAGAGTTCTATTGTTGAAGTAATGAATGACGGCAACGTTCACAGTTTTTAAGGATTTTTTCCAAGATCAATACGAAATAACAAATAAATCATTGATGTATTTTATTTTTATTTTTAAAGTATTTTTAACTAGACCAAGATTTTATTCGGAAGAAAAGAGATAAAAGGGAATCTAATGTCATTTATCACTAATAATCTGGTGAGGTCTATTTTCGATATTAATAATATTATTAATATTTTTTAATACAATTTTCTTTTATCTAGACATAATTAAGATATTCATGGAAATTCTTTTTCTAGTTTTAAATAAAAACTGCCATGATGATTATAATATATTTTGTTTTGATTTTTTTTTTAATTTGGAATTAATTATGTATATTTAATCATAAAATTTTCAGCTTTATTTTAAATAAATTAACTAAGAAATATTTAATTTTTTTTATTGTTATTATTTATGTTTTATTGAAACAAATCATTAAATAATTTTTTTTTAATTATGATTATGAATTACGATGTTTGTTAATTTAAAATAATTTATATTCATTAATTTAATTGAATTATTAAGTTTACATAATGAATTCTATTTTGTAATTATTATGTTTATTTTTTAATTGATTTTGTGTTTAATTTCTTTTTTTTAAATATTAATAAAAATATTGGAAAACATTTTTTTGATGTTTCTTTTTTATGATCCATAATTTAACACTTTGAGATTTTTTAATTATATCTCAAATTCAAAACATTGGTTGAAATAAATTTGTTAAATATAAACTAAAATTAATTGAAAGTAACTTATTACAAATGATTTAAAGTAACATTTTATTCCGATTTTCTATTAAAACTTTATTTAGCTATTCTTCAACAGTTGGTATTCATTTTTGCGCAATATTAAAGAATTTTCTAAAAGACAAAAAAAAAGTTTGTGTTTAACTTTCTATTATTATTAACAATAAATTATTCTACGTTGTAGCGATAAAATGGAACAGGGTGATTCCTACTCGTCTCATACGTTTTAAACTTAGACAGGTTTGTCATTAGGCTTTTGGTGCGGCTTTTTGAGGATCACTTATTTGACCAAATTCATGCTGCTCACGATTCTATTGTGTTTTTTCCCGCGTTGTTACTTATGTTCTGAGATTCGTCGAGAGGTCGAAGCGCTATTTGCATTTTTCAGGATGTTTTTTTTATAAATGGTGATACGATATAACAGTCTTGATGTTTAATAATTAATTTTCAGCCGCGGATGAGAAGCTCACTACATTTATTTTCAATTTGCAGATGTTAATTCAGTTTATGGGTAACTAATTTTCGAAATTAGAAAATGTCTAGTTCGATTGTGTTCATTACATTATGTATATACAACAGGTATATTTATAGGTATTAGTGTATTAAGTATAAATATATTTACAAAGTCTAAAATTTCTACGGGCACAAATAACAGCAGGAATAGTAATATGTGAAAAACAAACAATAAATTTGGAAATACAAAATCAATTTATTTTGGGTATTTCTAAATGGTTCTCAGTCTCACTAGCATCAACAATAGATACTACAAAAATTATGCTATTTGTGTCCACTAATTGCTTATCACGCAACAACGTTAAGTAAATAAATTTTTTTTTTGTGCTAAAACGGTGTTGGAAATATGTATTATTGTTAAAAGTTATTAGAAATGTGATCAGCTTTTCATTTGTAATTTATAAGGTAATTTATGAGGCCCTGAAAATATTTTTTTAACATAATTTTGATTACACATATTTTACTAGTTTATGATGTCAAAAGGTTTACTATACACACACTATTGAAAGTCATTTTCAGAATTTGGTCAAAAACCACTGACAGAAAATTATCGAATGATCATTTTTTAGGCCTAATAAGATAAGTTTTTATTTTTAACTTGTTTTTGATCTTTAGAGTTAATTATTAAAAAACTGATTTCATTTCATACTTTCACTATTAACATACATATATGTCGCATTTCGCATTTAATAAATTAATACAAATAATAAATAGTTAAAAAAAATGAATTATTAGAAAATATTTCATTTTAACTCCATTTTAAGTTCCAAGTTTCAAAATTATGTCTTTAAATGTAGTTCATATCTATCTTTATACTAATAACAAAAAATATGTGTATATAATAAATATAATATATTTATATGATATTTATACATATTATATAATTTAATCAATGTAGCTATTCTGAATTCATGTAATATATTTATATAATACTAAAAAAATTAACAAAATTAAATCACAAAAAATTATGTTTATTTGTATAATAATTTAATATACCTAATACATTTTTTATTTTATTTATTTTTCTTACTTATTATTAGTTGGATATTCTGTATAGTTTGTCATTAAGATCTCTCACTTATCTTATTATTATTATCTTTCTATTATTTTATTTTAATATATGTATGTATATTTAGAATTGAATAAAATATTAATAAAGTATTAAATCATGTTTATTTTTTATATCATAATCCTTAAAATTATTAAATTAAAGCTAATTTTAAAGTAAAACCATGATTATTTAATATAACTATTATTATGCATCATTAAACTTTTTTATGTCAATAAATGCAAATAACTTTTTATTAATTTTTCACTTCACTATTTATACATAGTAGTGTGAAAATCTAAAATTTGAAATATTAAATAATCTTGATAATGAAATCAATGTTGTTGATGTGAATAATATTTATTATCTAAATGAACTTTAATATTTAATATAAAAATCTTTATATGAAGTTTGGTTACTCAAATTTTTATATAAAATCTAATTGAAATTATAATATTATAAGATTTATTATAATTTTGAATAATTTTTCTCAAACTCCAACTCAATTAAATTTAATTTTTTGTTTTAAATTTTTCATGTAGACTATTTATTTAAAAATTAAAAATATAACTCTTTCATTAAATTGAAAAGTTTTATTTTATGCCAGAAATTAAAAAAATAAAAAACCAAATATTATTATTATAATTATAATCCAAAAAATATCAAAGAAAACTATTAAAATTTAATTGTAATTTTAAGCAATTTACTTATATAAATAAAAATTCATAATTATTCAATATTTCTATAAAATTAAAATTACTATACATATTATTATACATATATTTCAAAAAAAAAAAATATGACAAAAAAAAAGAAAAAAACAAATTTATGTCCGTAAATGTTACATAAAATTTATGAAAAATCAATTACATACAAAAAAAAAACAACGTTCATTTTTTATCTAAAAAAAATTATACATTTTGAATATTCAAAAGAAGTAAAAAAAAATAAAAATAAATAAATTAATAAAAAATAAAATAAAATTTATACAAACATTTTTTACAAAAAAAAAAAAAAAAAAATGAAAACAAAACGGAAATAAAATTTTTTTAGTCAAAAATTTTAAAATTAATATTTTTTGTTTCATTAAGAATATATCTACATTTTATATAGAGTTAAACATTTATTTACGATGAACCCTTGTTTCAAATTACTACACCCTCTGTTCATAAATAAATTTATCGCATTAATAATACCTATACAGAATAAAAATAAATCAAATTTTGTTTATTTGGAAATACGAAATAATTTTTAAATTTTAGAATAAATTTTAAATTTTAGAATTTTTCTTAAAGTATATTCAGAATTTACCTTGCATGTATAAAATTACATGTATCATAATTGTAATGTATGATAATTACATGCGTATAATAATTCTAGTTTTTTGTCCAATGTCGCGTTGTGAGGCGTGAAACTGAATGTTTTCTTAATTTTGGTTCTTCATAACTTTAGCAAATTAATTAAGCTAGTGTCATCTAGAATTAAGAAAAATTCCAAAATCCAGGAAAAAAAAACGGAATTGAAAAATATTAAGAAAAGCAAAACTAAATCAGGTTCCGTTTCGCTATAATTCTCTTAACTCTCCGTTGATCTGATTATATCTTTAAACCTTTTTCTATATAATTTTCATGCTATTTTTTCATTATTTTACTTATAATTGCAATTTTTTGTATCTATTTTTTTTTATAATACATACGACTTATTAATTACATTGAAGAAAGGTTGAAACTTTAAAAAAAGGTTCAACAATCTTTTTCTTTTTTCTGACAAATAGGTAATTATTAAGTTTTCCTTTAAATTATGAATTAATCCAATTAACTAAAATAATCTGTAGGTTTTAAGATTTAAGAATTTCTAAATTTTATTATTTTATTTTGTCTAAGGTAAAATTTTGCAGAGTTAATTATTTTGCCACAATAATAGGGAAAATACAGACTTGTTCTATGGATTATTTTTAAAACTTGAATAATTGAAAAAATAAAAATAAACATAAATTTTCTAAATATAAACGAGAGTAAAGACGATGTTTTATGGCCTAATTTCTGGGTGAATATTGTAAAATATAAAATGTAAGTATTTCAAATTTTTCAATTTGTCAGAAGTTTGACTGGTCGTTGGTGCTAATATAGCTAGTTCAATTTTTCAAAGAAATTTATCAAAGTAACTTGATGTGTTCGAAATAATTACAGTTTCGAAAACCCATAAAATACATTTGTTTTTTTTTCAAAAGAGTTTAAGATATTATCAAATATTTTGTTTTAATGGAAAGTAATATTTAGGTGTAAATGTATATATTTATATAAACTATATTTTTAGTATGTAGTTATGTATATTTAAAACAAAAGTTCTGGTTTTCTTCTGTGTACAATTTAGGATTATAAATTGTTCTACTAATGGTCATCACATGGTTAGTATCACCATTATCATTAACATAATAAAGGATTTATTTAGACAATAAAATCCTTTTTTAGGAAAAACTAAAACAATATATTTTTATTCATATATACAGTTTTACAGATCCATAAATTTATTAGTTTTTTTTTTTCCTTAATTTTTTTTATATTTTTGGAATTAATAAAGCAAACATACATTATTATGTTGTGTTATATTACATAATGTATATTATATAAATGAAATGTATTGTTTTATTTTCAAATTATTAAAATTCTCAAATATTTTGCCATTAAGGAAACAAAAAACATTCATATTTCACTTGAGCTAAGTATGAAATAATTGTTTTTTTTTTATAATTTATATTCTTCACAGAAAAATCACTTTGAGTTTAATGTATAGTAGGGTAATAAAATTAACAACTGATACCCCGAATTAAAACTAGGAATGTAGTTAAAGATCATTGCCTTATCTAGAGTCTTTCACAGCATATAAATAAAATCTCAAATTGAAACTCAAACAGTTTTTTGCCTTTTGTGTTGGCCAAACTATAGAACTATTAGTGTTTTGTATTCAGTTAATTTTAAATATTATAATTTTGTATTGATAGCAAACACCAATAAATATATTATATACAAAAAAAAAAATATATTGAATTACGCATGTTTTATTAAAACCGAAATTAGTATTATTGGGGTAAGCTTATTCGACGCAAACAGTACAAAATATGTTACTTATCATTCATAATCCCAAAATAAATCCATATTATTTACTAATACTATCTTGTTAATCTTAACCTAATAAAGATATAACATAATTAAGGTTATAAATAAATCTTTCTTCATCAGTTGCTAACTAAATATGCATTTATTTAATTTTTGAAAAACATTAAAAAAGCTCAATTTTTGTTTTAATTACTTTATTAACAGACATAATTGAATGCATACATTGTACTTGTATATGTATATAAAAATATAATTACGATTGCATCTTCAAGTTACGAAAGCTTTGACTGATGTTGATTTTTGCTGAACAAAGATGAAAAAATTTTGTTAAGTAACATAAATAACTAATATATTAATACTATTAGAAGTGAAATATTTGAATAAGCAGATTATCAAAAAAAAAAAAGTATGGATATGTTCTATATATCAAAAAATGTGAATCCTTTTAAAATGTTGTACGTTATGAATCTCTCTAAAATTTCCCTTACCAAATTTAGCGAATAATTTCCTTTACGCACGCTTTGTACTAATTTTTTTTTACATAATTCTTTTCCGACCGTAATAAAAAAAAAATTATTATTTAAATTTACATTATTCTCTTTAATTCGAAATTTTCATTTTCTAGCCATGAAATTTTTTCTTCCAATTTTATAATTACTTTCTTATTTCTTTCATCATTTTCCTCTAGCATTTTTATAATGTACTTTCGTTTTGCCATTTCAGGATCACGATTATCAAGTAATGATGGTGATCCGAACGTATTCTCTTTTGGACATTGCTGATAGTGGGCATTGCTGATGGTTTTCTAAAGAAAAAATAAAATAATTAAAAACTGAAGTATATTTTTTGATTTAATAGATTTCGTTCGTTAACACTGTCCCACCTTAGAAGAGATACTTCCTTGATCAACGTGCATTAAAGACATTCTGGAAGCATTCGGATATAGCTCATTTAAAGAACATCTTTCTTTACTTTCATGCAAATATTTTATTAATTCTCCGCGAATTCTTAATAATCTTTGATTCATATGATTTGTTTCTTCTAATTGCTTATTTTCAATTTTTAATTTAAATAATTCACAAGTTATATGCTCATTTTCATGTTTTATACTCATTCCAAGAGATTGCAGAGATTCTATCTAAAATTTTTAGGAATTTGCTAAAACGTTTTCTATTTTAATATTATAATATTTTATATTTAAATACCTCATTTAAATATTTTTTCGTCGAATCTTTAAGCTTTTCTTCGATATCTATAACAAAATTAGATTTTTCCATAATTTTTAGCTCCCTGGAAAAAAAAAAACGTTAGATTGAATTGTCGACAAAATAATTATAGTGTTTCCCAAAAACCGCAAATAGGTAATACAGTAGTTATTAAAATAAAAATTCTATTTTTTAAATCAATGAAAATTATCCTACAAAAAAACACAACCCATAAAAAAAAAAGTTTTTGATATAAATGTGTCGTGAATGTGTCGATGCTTAAGTGCATTGTCATCGACGACAAAGCGATGTTCAAAATTTCAGCTCGATTGGATACCGGGAAGTGGGTCAATTTTGACTTTCTAAGATTGTGGAAACAAAGTGAAGTTAATATAAAGGATTCTAATATTGTGGTCTCACCATGAACTTGCTTTGTTTTATTATATTATTTATAAGAATAATATTAAAATTTAAAATTTCATCAAAAAATTTATAAATCTTACATTTCTTTTAATGTATCCCTGAAAATCTCATTTGAGTTTTTTAGTTTTGAAATTTCTTCTAATGTTTCATCTAATTTTTTTTTCATCCCTTCACTCTCTTTCATATTCTACAAGATAATTTATTTAATTTTTTATTGCTTTAAAAATTTTTTAACTTTAAATTACCAAATATTTTTCAATTTTAGTTTTTTCTAATTCAATTTCTTCTTTCTCTCGATTCAATTTTGTGTAACTTTCGTTTAAAAATTCCAAATCTTTTTCAATTCTAGATTTTTCTAATTCAATTTCATCTTTTTCACGTTTTAGTTTTTCATAGTTTCCTTTTAAAAATTCCATATTTTTCTCAATTAAAGATTTTTCTAATTCAATTTCTTTTTTTCCACTTTTCAATTTTTCATAATTTTCTTTCATGTATTGCAATTCCACCAGGAGTCCAGTGTTGTCTGATATAAAATAAATAATAAATTATTAAAGTTTCGTCTAATAAATGTCTTAGATTTTTTATAAATATATTTGTTTGTCGTTGGGTTTTTGTGAAAGCAAGTGAAAGAAAGTGAAAACTGTGTAAAAAAAATAAAAATAAAGAATAAATCGAGGAAAATTTGTATTTTACATTGTAATGCTTATTTAAAAAATTAACGGGCTTTTGTAGTGTTACTTCTAATGTACTTTTTTTAATTAAGTTGTATATACGCTTAATTGAAGTATTAGAGTGGATTTATTTTGAATTAGAATGTTTTATTTAATTAGTTTAAAAATCTTTGGAACCAACTTTCAGAGATCAATTTTTGATTTTCTAAGTCCGCTTGCAATTTTTTTACTTCATCTTTAGTATCTCCAATTATGGTAAGTAATTTGTTACAACTGTCTTTTTTTTCTTCATACAAAAGTTGAAGCTCAGCATGATTATCTTTTTTTAGCATTTCTTGATTTTCGAATTCTTTAATTCTGCTTTGTAAAATCTGGGTCTCTTGCTGATAATTATCAACTTGATTCTTAAAATCAATCAAGTTTCGTGTTAGGGACTCATTTTTGAAATCAACACCCTTTTTATGTTCTTGTAAAGTTTTATTAATTGTTTGAATCTAAAATAAATAATAAAATAAATTTTTCAGTAATAAATATCAATTTTCAACTAAATACGGGTAAATGTAAAAATATTGGCAAGAAGTAATCAAGTTACACCCGGTGAAATGAAAGATGAAATAGTTTTCAATCGGAATCTAGTGCTATAATATTAATAATTCGGCATTAAATGGTGATAATAAGGGTTTAGCTCCGGATGTTTTTCCACTTCCAACGAAATTTAACAAAAACAAACTTTTCGTTCTATCTGAGACTAACCCTTTGAATTTCCTTATCCTTTGAATCATTTACTATTTTATTGAGATCTACAACTTCCCGGATATTATTCAATTTTTTATTTAGGGCTTCTTGCATTTGTACCGATTTTTCTTCTGATTCTATTAGTAATGATTTCAACTTCTGAAATACGAGACTTCTTTTTAAAAAAAAATTTTATTCATATAAACAGCGAAATATGAATACTTCAACTTTGAATTCCAACTCAAGCTTTTCCTTCGTTAATGTACTGATAATTTCTAAATGATCACATTTAGATGGTATTGGCTTGAAAATTTGAAGATTTTTTAAAGTTTGTTCTGAATTGCTTTCCTAAAAAAAATAAAAATTTCAAATTAATACAATCGATATACCTATTTTATAGAACTGTATTAATAAATTTTTCATACTTGATATTTCCATTCTTGATAAATTTTTTCCTTGATTTGGATTAAAGCTTCTTTTAATGGACTTTCAAAATCCCCACAATCTCCACCCTAAAAAAAAATTAATGATCTTGAAACTGGAAAATTTATATTATTCGTTTTACCTCTTTATTAAACTGAGAAATATTTTCTATAAAAGATTCTATAACATTTTTAGCGAATTCAAATCCTAATGACTGAACAGAAATAATTTTTTCTTTAACTTCGTTCACTTTAAGCGCATCTGTGAGAAATTTTAGATTAGTAAATTAATACAACTTTAAAAATAATTGTAGCCAACCAAATGTTCCTTCATATTCAATTTTACTTTGGTCTTCATTCAAATCATCCACTTCGCTGTCTAATATATTTTTTTCCATTTCAGAAATATCCGAATTTATAACTTGAATGGGTGAAATTTCAGAATCAGAGTCTCCATCAATTAACTCAATTTCAAGTCTTGGAGTTACGAATTTGTCTTCTAGTGTATTTTCTAAATTTTTATCATCTTCAATTGAGTTTAGTATATTTTCTTTCTCGTGCTCTTTCAGTTGAGCAGCTTTCTTTTTTCGATCTCTTAAATATTTAGGAAGTTTTCCCAATGTATGTGTGTATGTTTTTGAAGTAGTTTCTACTAATTCACAATTTTTGAAATCTATATAAAAATAAAAATTAAAAAGAATTTAGAATTAAAAAAAAAGGTCAGAAAAATTATTATAACTTCATATTCAAATTACTAGATTTTGATGAAATTGTTGATTGCGAAATATTTGAAGATCTCAAACTCATCCCTGTCGAGCTGCAAGAGTTTCTTGCCGTGCTTGGCCGTACACTTACTGCAACTGTAGGATTTGGTTTTATTTTTAATTCAATACTTGTTTTAGACTGGGATCGAAAAAGAAAAGTGTTTCGAGTTTTTTTTGAAGTTGAAACATTTTTCTGAAAAAAAATATATGTATAAAAATTGTAATACATATTTATAATATAAGTTTAGTAAATTTTATAATCCGAATTTTTTTTTTAAATTTTATTTTCGAGCCACATATATTGCAAAGTAATTTTTTTAGAATTTACACATTTTTATAAAAATTAAGGTTTTCTTAATTAAAATTTATCTTTTTTATCTTACCTTATCGTGTATTTCTTGAGGATTACTAACTGAAATAACATTTATTTCTGATTTTGTTTCTAAAATAATAGAATTTATTAATTTTTTTTTTATTATATATTTTTTTTTTTTGTCAAAAATTGAAATAATTACCTTTTTTTCTTAACATTTTTTTGCACGTCAACGTTAAAAATTATCTAAAAAAAATTTTACGGCACAATTAAATTTATTTATTTTTGTTATTTTTCTCAAATGTATATTCGTATTTTTATCACTTTTATTTTTATTCTGTAAAAAAAAAATTATAATTCGACTAATATTATTTTTTATTTCAAATTACATTTTTGTAAAAAGTTGCTTGGAAAATTTTTAAACGCAATTTTTAGTTAATTTTTTACAAACTTGGATTGGGATTAACCATTACAATTCAAGATACATTTTTATTTAAATTAGTTGTAGATGAAATTTGGAAATTTTACCGACAAGAAAATACAACTAAACTACATAATTCAGTCCAATTGTCTGTCTATAAAAGTAATCTGAATTTTGCACAAAAAAATAAAAATTTGCATGTAATAAACTTTTTGATGTTAAGAGTGTACCTAAAAACTATGTTCATGTTAACATAAGCTATCCAATACATGTATTTCCAAAATATGAATAAAATTTAGATATTTTTAGAAAATGATTTTTAATTTTTAATTAAAACTCAACTAACATTAAAAGTTATTTTAACATTACATATCACGATAAAAATATTAAAATGTAAAATATCTAGCTTTAAAGTTTTGAAGTATACTTACATATGTAAATAGGTACAATGTTTAAAAAAGAAAACTTCAATTTAACATAATTTTCGTATCCTTTAATCTCTTATAATGTATAATCAGTTTTTGAGATATAGGTTTAAGAATTCAGCAGAGTAATGATAATAATGAAAAATTTGAAACTTAAATAGTTTAATTTTTTTTCGTTGTCTAAATTCTTGTTATCTTAATAAAATTGGAATTAAAAGTTTTATTTGATAATTAAGAAAATTTGTATACATAATATGTATGTACAGAAAAAAATAATAAAATTTTCTTTATATATGAATATTAGCATTAAAAAATGTATGTGAAAAAAGCCTTTTCTATTTTGAAGTATAACACAGAAAATCAATTAATCTTATACGTTTTTTTGTTGCCTAGAAAGAATATATCTCCAATATGGCAATCTAATTAGTCCTGTACGATTTTTTTTTGCATAGAAAGAACATATCTCCAATGATAATCTTATTTTAATATTTATAATGTAACCTAATTTTATCCTTTATTTTTTAGTATACATCTGAAAAATAACAATTTCCGTTTGTCCAAATTAATCTATCTATCCTTATTAATTATCTTATTAAGGTTTATTTTCATTCCATATGTAGAGTCAAAATGAAAAAGAATTATAAATTTTTTATTTTCTTATTTGTCTTAATATGTAGGTATTTATGACAAGAACAAATAATTTTAAAAACAATAATGATATTTATTATACTATAATCCACGTTTTTTTTAGAAGAAAATAACTCTATTCGTTTTGAGAAACTAAATACATAACATATGTGCGTAGATACATACAATTTATCAATTTGCAAGAATTTTCCCATGCAAAAGAAAAGAGGCAAATCATATTATATCTTCTATTTGGTTTAGTAAATTGGTTGAATAATCGATTTTATTGTTTTATTCATATTCAGTTTCATGTTCATATTACATTTTGAAATAAAATATTCGGCCAATATTTATTTATACTTATTTTATCTATGTACAATGTACAATTTACATAAACATAAATATTCCCTTTGGTGAAATAAATTAAGTAAATAATAGTTTGTATTATTATTAAGATTATTTATAAAAAAAAAAATTAAATAATAAATTAAAGAATTGATCTTACTAGGGGGTGGGTTAAGGTATTATTTTTGTACTTATTATTATCCTGGTGCAGACATTGTTGAGTCTTGGTCTAGCCGCCAAGCCTATAGTATTAATTAAATAAGTACATTTTTTTTATGTAAAATTTAATTTTTATTTATAACTCTCGAGATTGGCATTTGATATTTTAATTTATATTTTCGAAGTTTTCTCGTGGTTTTTCGTGGCTTTCTGGGGTAAATCGTGATCCAATGTGAGGGAAATTTTATTTTTATTTATAATTTTCATGGTTCTCTTGTATTATTCGAATGTGACAATGAGTTACTATGATTTGCTAGAATTTTAACTATTTTCCTGTCTTTTGCGGTTTAATTAAGCTCAAATGTATTCCTATGACGGTCTTGGTACTCGAAAATCCTTACATACAAAATTTAATTTCTATATATTTTAATTGTATTCTTCTGCAAAGAAAAAATGGTCCTATATTTTGTTGCATTCTGCCTAGAGATATATTAGCCTATTGAAATCATAAGTTCTATACTAAAGAGTTTCCTGTACATTAAAGATATGGGAAAACAATTTTCTATGTATTATACACCACAACATGGCTTTACACTACTTAATTTTGGATACGAAAATTTTCTAAATAAATACAATTTTCTGGTTATTTTGGTTTTTCTGAATTTTATTATTTACATAGAAACATTTAAAAATATATTGTATTAACGAAAGATAATATTTTTACATTTTTAATTGTATATTATACTCTTTTTTCATATCTGAATATAACTATTTAAAATTAAAATAAATACAAATGAGGTTGAACATTTCTAAAAATTTTAAAATGATAAATTATTATTAAAATGAATTTGGAAGAAAATATTTCGGTAAAATAATTAATTTATATAAATAAATTACAATTGTTTATGAAAAAATAAGATACAAGGATTGAAAATTTAATAGGGAAATTTTATTAACTTCAAAGTACATTCTCCAACTTATTTGAAATATGTTACTATTTGGGGAAATTATACTGAAAGTGTACAAAAATATGTTAAGATTAACACCTTTAGCATGTTCATATGTATATTCTTTGGCGTTTTCGATATACTGAGAATTTTATTTTTGTAGTTTTTTTTTTAACTAAAAATTTAAGCTTTTTTTTGGAATTCAAGGTGTAATAATTTCATTATGTCAATAACTATTTTGTTTACTTTTTTTCATAAGATTAACAGACATATTGTAAAAGAAAATTTTTCTTCTAAATATAAAAAATATCACAATTTTTATTTTTGCTTAAAGGGTAGACATATTATGTACTTTCGAATTTCATTTTAATTTGGAATATAAACATTTCCAGGAAAAAAGGATGTAAATAGAAATGTGAAGGTAAAAAAAATATATCCTTAAAATGATGCCAAGAATTATATACAAACATTATATACATATATTTTAAGCCTTTTTAAAATAAAATCTTTAAATTTAGATTAAGATTATAAACATAACATGAATAATAAATTATTTAGGCTTATTAAAATTTAAATTATCTTAATATAGCATTTCAAGGGAGTTTATTTTCTTGTTCAACACAGATTAAGCAAATTAAATTTGAAACTAGAAATCTGAAATTATGAGATTATATAAAATTGATTTTTATACATACATAATATATTTTAACTATATGTTATAAGTATTTCAAAGATTGTTTCAATTTTATGTTTTTGTGTGATTTAAAGTGTTATTTTATTCTTCAATCTTTGTGGATGCAAGTTTAAAATGATAGATTTTATGCATCGAAAATTTTGAAGGACTTTTTGAAAACCACTGTCAACAGAACAGTACAGATGAGTAAATTTCTAGTTGGCCTATTCAACTTGTCTTTATGTTTAAAAAGAGGTTGTAATAAAATAAATAGTATTACTAATTTATTATCAGGTCACATCATTAAGGCTTAAAATTTCATATAAAATTTATATTTCGATTACTTAGCTGTGAATTTATATTCAAGTCAGAAAATCAATGAAATAAATTACAAATTATATAAATATAAAAGTCATTAATAAATTAGCTGAGATTTACATAATTCTAGACTGATGATATAAGTTATATACTATACTAGTATAATGCCTATGATATATAACAAAAATAAAACCAATTTAATTTCTAAAAACTAATAAATTTTCTAATTGAAGTAATATTTTTTAGGTTTACAAAAATAAACAAGGATATATTTTTTTAAATTTAGTTTGACTTTTTTTTATATTATTCATAAGGTAATAAATAAGACAATTCACCCAAGCGTTCTTTGCTGGAATGAAAAGTTTTTAAAGTTCTCTTTTTTTTTCAAAAATAAAGGAAAAATAAAATATTCTAATGTATTTATCAAGTTTTCAATTTATTTAAATTTTAAAACATTATAATAATAAAAAAATTATTCAACTTTTGAACAGGTAGAGAAAGTATATGAAAATTTCTATCTCAAATTTTTGATAAATTTGTTGTTTTTTTTTTTTTTTTTTAATTTAGTGGAAAATTCTTGTGAATTTTCTATAAATTACAGAGGTAAAATTGTTTTCCCAATATCATAATATTAAAATATTTATTTTTCAGGTGATATAATAAGCTGTTGAATTTAACAGATTAATTTTAAATATTAAATAATATAAATTATTGTTAAAAATTAAATTAATGAAATTTTTTTTACTTAATTTAATCAAAAATTCAAGGTTTTTGTATTATTTTTATCTACTTACTATAAGATGAATAATATTATCCTTTGGCATTAAAAAATTGTGGTAGGTACTTTATTTTAAAAGGGGTTGGTGTATGGAACCAACAATCCTGGTAAAAACCAGCCAAATGCTTATTTACAACAAAAATCATATTTATTAAAAAAAAAAGAATCTTAGAATATTTAATATTTAAATGAGATTTTTATTTTCATATTCTCATTAAAATCAAAATTAAAATATGAATGGTTCGTCTTAGTAAAACAAGTACATACATAGTGAATTAATCCTTTTATAACACAGTTAAGTAGGAGGCTACATAATAAAAACTCATTTATGTGTTAAGTTTTTTTTTTCATTATATGAATAAAATTTTATCATCATATTTTCTTTCCCTAACTTTTTCTTTATTATTTTTCTGTTTCTTATATAAAATACACATTTCTATTTACATTTTAAATAAATTTAAAATATTTTTTTGGTTAAACTTTTCACTTGTAGTTAGTAATAATAATATATTAAAAAATTATTATTTTATTATTAAACAAAAAAAAATAGAAGAAAATTTATTATTTAAGAAAAAAATTCCTAAATATTAGTTTAACTTAAATTAATGATTTCATTAAAATGTGTTATAATAATTTTGTAAGAATATTACTTTAAGTTAGAAAATATAGTCTTTAGCTGTTCAGATGGTTTGAATAATTTTCGTGTCAGGATTTCAATCAAATGTAAATGTAAATTAGTTAAATGTAAATTATCATAATAATCTTGGTCATTATTTATCAATTTTTATATAATATATTGCTATAATTTTGTTGTTAAATAATACTACAGTTTTGGCAGATTCTTTGTATCCATAAAATCCAATAAATGAATATTTTCTTTTCAATCCTGAATTTGTATTTATATTATTAATTTTTTTTTCGTGAGTCATTGTATTTATAAGATACCAGGACTATCAAATTGACAAAAATATTTTATTTTTCTATTAATTTAATTGAAATTAGTTGTCAGAAAAGTAATTTAACGTCCTGATTTTGCCCACAATAACATAGATAATATATATTACAATTATATTAAATACTTTTTTTAGATGAAAATGTTTCGATCAAGAAATAACGAAAAATTTCTCATTTTTGAGTAGATTATAAGATTTTTATTTTATTTCTGATATATAAAGCACATGTGGAATTTCAAAAATTAGGTAATTGATGAAAAATAAATTTTTGGAACTTATCTTATTATATCTTTAATAATATTATTAATATTTATGATGTGTGCATGTGAATGAACATACATAAATAAAATATTTTATTTTTATAAAATTATTTAGTATATGGACCATATTTACGTTAGAGACAAAATATATGTATATCCATTGAAATTTGAATATAGTACATATTGATAATTTTAATTCAAATTTTGTTTTGAATTGAATTTTGACACTTCTTATTTCATCATAACGCTAAATTTAAAGTTGTAGAATTATATACCTACATTCAAAAAATTTCAAAAAATGGAAAACAATTTTTTTTTTATTTTTCAAATTATTAATTAGAAAAAAAAGGCAGAAAATAAAAATAAGGTAAAAAACGAGTTTTCAAAAAATTGAGGCCAGGCCGCATGAAAAAGTAGAAAATAACTTATTCTTCACACACAGAGGTGGACTCAGATTTTTTGATTGGGACGTAAGTGATTTGATTCATGAAGAGAAAGAATATTCAAGAGAAATGTCCCAATCAAAAAATCTGAGTCCACCTCTGTGTGTGAAGAATAAGTTATTTTCTACTTTTTCATGCGGCCTGGCCTCAGTTTTTTGAAAACTCGTTTTTTACTTATTTTTATTTTCTGCCTTTTTCACGTTAACTAAATTGTTATCATGTGCTGCATGGAGATGTTTTAAAACAATTTTAAAACAATTTTTTTTATATCGATGAAAATTTTTCCGATGATTTTCCCGCTTTTTCGGGTTTTCCATGGAGTTTTCTACAAAAGCAACTTTATGCAACTCATTTCGCTCTACAACTTTGTCTCAGGTTGCAAAACGCTCAAACGCTTCCTTGGTCAGAAAAACTCCGGAAAAGCGTTTTACATGAATTTTCATCGATTTTTTCTGCAAGTTTCACCATTGTCGGTGGGAAAGTAATGATGCCAGTTGAACTTAATCCTGCATAATTTAGAAAACTTTTTTACCGGAAAATTTTCCGGAAAAGTAGGAAAATTCCGGAAAATTTTTTCGGAAAAATCAGAAAACTTTGCATTTTTCCTAAAACGGATTTATCACTACTCAAATTTGTACCAAATTTTCAAATGATTTTCCCGATTTTCCGGGTTTTCCATGGAAATTTTCGGTTCAAATTTCGATAGCTTCAATTGTCACGCGACATGAACCTGTATGTCAAATTTCAGCTCGCTGTGATGACGAAAAGTGGGTCTACGAGAGTGTCGAAAATAGTAAAGAAATATATAAACAGACAAATTACTTTACGAATTAATAATAAGAATTGTGTCCTCAAAAACTTGTTTTACATCAATAAAATTGTACAAAAGGTCCCTTGAAATGAAAACTTAAAGAAAAAACCCGATTAATTTTGATTCAAAAATATAAAAAAATGGAAATTTTAAAGAAAAAACAAATTCAACAATTAAACTTTGAATCACATTGTGCAAAAGAATGAAATATATATTTTATGTTAGAATTCAGCAATTAAATTTTATATCCTACACAGGAATATGTCAAAACACTCTTGATAAAAATTATTCCACTTCTCAATTTCTTTTATTTTTATATGGAAATTATATTGAAAATAAAAAATAATAATGAATGATATTTTTTCCTAGTTTTAATGTTGATGAAATATTTGAACCAAAATGCATGCATAATTATGCATAAATAAATTTATGTTTAAAATCTATTTCGTTCTAATTCTAAACTCTTTGCAAGTGGTATTTGTTTTCGCTCATTTTTCAGTTCATAAATGTTTTAGCAGATTATATTTTGAAAGTTAAAGTCAAGCTTTCGCTTGTGCAATAACTAAAACCAAAGCAAGACAAAATTAGGAAATAAATACGGTATTAGTTTTAAAATTTCAATTTAGCTTTTCCTTATATATGTAGCTTTATAAAATAACACTATGCTTTTAAAAAATACGTTTCCCGCTAAACAGGCTTAACTAACTTCTTTTTTTTTTAAACGCTAAAGTAACTTTTTGAATTTTTGTAATAACAATTTTTCGTGAAAACCCATGAATGATAATATCTATGAAAATTATTACAATATACTGAAAATTCACTCTTTGTTACTTTGTTTAATAATACTTGTTTACATTAACATGACATTATGCCGATATTTGTAATAGATTTTTCTTTGTTGAAAGTGAAAATTGTTATTAGAGGAAAACTGCTCTTATTCACACAAAATTTATGTATAACATCTTCATAAAATATAATAAGACTATACATTTTGTAACTAGTAAAAATGAAATAAGGTCAAGTATACTAACACTATAAGTCTTTAAAAGAAATACTTTAGATATTTTCTGAAAAAATAATAAAAGTTTTTGTATTTTTCTATTATCTTGATTCAATACAGTCTTTCGATTCTATGAAATAATTTTTGTGTGCCAAAAAAATAACCGATATGTATTTTTCTGTATTTTACTTTATTGTATAATGCAAGCGAAAAAATATTTATGAAGATTTTATAAAAATTATTGATTTCAACGTTTCAACATAATTTTTATTCAATCACTTATAAAATATATATAATTTTATTTAGACTCAGCTAAATTGACAAAATTTTAATAAATTTTACAATTATATATGGTCTGTTCGATCGTTGCAAAAGAATATCTGGAACAAAAAGTAACTATACTATACATAAATAATTTAAAAAATATATTAAAGAGAATAGAGATCAACAAAAGTTTCCCATTTCATCAAATTCAATTCATTCGTATGATTGTCATACTTTTGGGTAATGTACTCTTATGGTTGCTTTATTAATTTTGTGCTCTGTGCTTATTTTTGATTTCAAAAGATTTTTCTATATAATTCGATTAATTATGTACTTGTTTATTTCTATGAGATTTACAATTGTTTGGTCTTAAAATATCTCTTTTCCCAAATTTTCTTAAGAAGTGCCTTAAATAAAATTACAAGATTGTAATGTATTAAATCTAACAAATGCATTTATTTTCATATCTATAATGTTACCTATATTTATGTATGGAAAATTTAAGTTTAAATCTGTTTCATTTTGGTATTAAGTTGTTAACTACTTCAACATTTAAATGAAAATAAAAGAATTTGTACAAGAGTTTTCACTATGTATACCTGCCTATACCTATAAATCTAGAAAATAAGTTCAGTGCATTGAAGTTCCATTTTAAGTGCATGAACTTTTGTCCTTTTCAAGTTCATAGAATAGATTTGTAAAGTCATTCGATTACAATTCTTAATTTACATTTTTCATTAAAGATTTAGTTTTTTTTTAAGTAACTACTTATCTACTTAACTAAACAATAATTTCATCTGTTTTTATGCAATTTTCCACACAATTTTTCATAATATTGTGTAGAGAAATCTTTTATATTATATTTATATTAAATTTCTTATCTAACTTTTTATTGACATTTCTATCCATGTATTAGTTCCAAATGCAAATTGAAATATCAATAAAAACTAATTGCAAGAATGTTCAGAGAGTTTCAGTACAGCAAAAATACATTAACTTATATTCTTTTGAAGCAAGGATACCATAGTGACTCAAGTAATGAAAAATATTTTAGTGACACATAAAAGAAAATTTTTTTTTAAAAATCGTATTTTCTTCCACTTGAAAAAACAAAACCGACTATGATATTTTTTCATTTTTAATATGGTTTCCTTATTTTAATATTTTCTAAGGTTGAATTTCATAATTTTCTTTGATACTTTAATAATTTAGAAAATAAAAAAAAAAAATTATCTCATTTTTCTTTGTTAATGGAATCAACGTTAAAAATAGACAAGAACTTCCGTTTTAGAATTTTCGAGCATAAAAAAAAAACATTCACAAAATAAAATCCTAAATAAATATTAAATATTCAGAGTCCTTTTTTTTTATTAATAACTTTTTACATTTTTTTTTTTTTTTTGCTAAATGAAAACAGAAAAAGAAAACACTTCAAAAATTATAAAAATTTATATATTTTTTGATAATTTTAGTTACTTACTGACTAACAAGAATAATGAGCATTGAACATATTTTGGTACATTAAAATGATAAATTTATGTTTTGTATGTATCATCTATGATAATAATTTGATTTTCATTTTTAATTTAAAATTCAAATCATGAAAATATTTTTGGTAACATTATATATGTATTTAATAAAAAAAAAAATTATAGAATAAAATATGAAGAAAATATTGAAAACAAATGTATCTCCAACATATATTGATAATGAATTTCAATTCAGTTTAAGAATTTGATAATTTATACATAAACTCTTAATACGACTCGTTTATATTTTAATTGACTTAAGCCCATTTATATATTTTTTCTCTTTGTTATTTGTATCAGGAAAAACTAGAACATTATTTCTTTATCTTCAACCAATTTTTATTTTTTTTTAACCAATGATTGTACATAATAATATTAACAGATTAACACCATTCTTAAATATAATTATTGTTAATGATGCGAAAAACTGTTGAATTACTATAACAGAAAAAATTTTCTTGACTTTAGTATTCAAGAAATACCTAATATTAAGAAAATTTTATTTGGAAGGAAAAATAGTTTTGGTCTTGTTGTAGATGAGGAACGTTTTATCCGCGTTTCATAATAAGCTAGCATGAAATCTAAGTAAGAATATGTTATAAAATAAAATGTAAATTTGGTAATTCGCTTAGTGATCAATATTTTTAATTTCATCTTATAAATCTTTAGTTTAGGATATTACAATAAAAATTAATAAGAAAATAATATAAAGAGAATTTTTATTAAAAATCTAAGTAGAATAAATAATTCTAACAGTTTACAGGGTTGAATAGTCAACTATAACTAATTTAAATTTTATTCATCTTTAGTGAAATTACTTTTCAAAACTAGTTATTCCTACATATTTCGAGAATTTTTTTATTAAGTCGTTTCTATTCAACAAAAGTAAAATCGCCACTTATAAAAATTAGTCAAAAACATATTTTTTTTTATCAAGTATGTTAAGAGCCCTCATTGTGAAAAATTGCAAAAAATTGGTCTTAGTTTGGTTTTGATTGTAGGGTTACTACAATCTAGACTGAAATGATGTTTTGATATGTTAGAGAGTATATAACTGGCTCCAGGGTAGATGAGGCGGATTTTTTAAATTTTGAGTTTTTTGGCCCAAACGAGCCTTTAAAAAACTTGAACACATTTGCTTGGATTCTGAAGTAAAGGAAAAAGATAATAAAAAATCTCGAACGCAGAAATTAAGGTAAAATACCACTCTCCAGGGCTGGTGACGTGAAATTTTGAATTTCTTTAATTTCCTAAACAATTTTTAATTAATTTCATTTATTCCTTAGAATTTTTTAATTTTTTTGATAAATTACAGTTTCTGCACAGAAATAAAATTCAAATATAGTTTTGTGATTTTCTGGTAGGTATTTTTCGTACAATTTTTGTCGCATTTTTCACGGCCGTTTATTTTCTGTAAAATAAAACAAAAAAAAAACTGCAAAAATAGAAAACAGAAATAGAAAACAGAATTTCAAGTGGAGGGCTCTTAACCGGCAAAAATGATTACGTCCATAGTGATTATTTCGTTTCGGTTCGTCGAAGAAAATAGTTTACTTGCTATAATCATTGAGTATATAATAAATATTATGTATACTCAATTCTATAACTAAAGATAAAAAATATTAAATTAAATTAAATTTAACTCTCATTAAATGAATATTAAATAATAATATCAGATTTTTTGATTTTTATAAAATGAATGATAAAACAATTATTAAAATATAATCAATCATAATTTATTTAATTAACATAATAAAATATTGCTCAGGGTGCTTTTAAATTAAATAGTTTTAAATGTACTATACAAATAATTGAAATAAAATTGTTGAAATGTAAAGCTGTTAAAAAAGTAGTACACTCTTAAAATTTCATTCATCATTTGGCAATGATAACAAATAATAAGTGCGTAACTTGTATTGGGAAACATTAGCACAGCAAGATTTAGGTAAACCTAAAATTCCCATAATCATAAAGAACTGGAATTATGAGTATAGTGTTAAATATTCTATAATGAAAGTTTTTGATGATGAGATGACTTTATAAACAGCTCTTCTCTTAATGGTGAATAATGAATATTATTGAATAAAATATTATGAATTCTGGAACTTAAATTTCTGGAAAAGTCTTCATGCTTTTAGGGATGTTAGAATAACATAGTTTTTTGTTGGCATTTGATTACAAATTTTTTTTTTCACTTCGAACAGTCTCCATATGTCCATATGTCACAACTCTCTTAATTATTAAAAGCCTATATATATTTTTCTAAATTCATTCAATTTTATCTTAACGGGTTTTTCTTCGCATCGCTTCGTAATAATATTAACTTTCATTTCAAAGTTTTAAATGTATAACCTGATAAAAGTGTATGTATATTTTTTTGACATACTATTTTTAAGAGTAAATTAAATTTAACCCGAAAAATGGTAATATATATACATACATATATAGAAGAAATGTTCAAAGTAAAATGGTTTAACAAAGGAAGTTATTCAAAATTTGGTTAAAATTTGAGCAAAAACATGTTCGCATAGATAAGAGGCGGTATATATATAATATATTTATGTGTGAACTATGCTTACATAAACATAATATAATTATGTCATCTTTTTCAATTTTCAACACAAACATTGCAACACAAAGATTTTAATTTCAATCACCTGAAAAAAAGAACAATTTTTTTTCTAATGTTTATTATTATGTTGTATTCATGTTACATGACATGTTCAAAATTGCAATTATGTTCATAATATATATATACTTATCATTTTCCATTAAAATGAATAAACATTTTTTTTAACACTTTATTATAAATATATTTTTTGCCTAAAATAAAACCAACTGATAACTTTACATATAAATATAGTATATCTACATATATAGTATGTAATGTACATTGTTTTAAAGAACATTATATTAAAGTAAAAATGATTGATAATTTGTTGAAGAAGAATATCATAATGCAATAATATCTATATGTATATACATACATATTTTCAATAGAATAAGAAATCATTAATTTTTTACAGGGTAACTATTGATGTTTTTTAATAGATGTCTATTATGCTAAGTTTTATGTATTTTACACGATTATACCACTGGAACCTATGAACTACTATCCGAAATACTGTATTGTGGAGAGAAGTACTTTAAGCGAACGAAGTTGATGTAATTCAAAATGTATCCTGCTTAAGTTTTATATAAAACCATTTTGATTCGTTTCTGAATTAATTTGTATAATTATTTTTTTAAATCAGTAAACTGCAAGAGCGTTGCATTATAAAAATAAAACTAATATATCGCTTTTATTGTTTTACAAAGTTAGTTAACAAGTAACCTTTATGTTATAAATACGTATTTAAAAATTTAATATTGGTTTGAAAGATTATGATAAAGTTATATAATAAAGATATTTTTAATTAAAATAACGTTTTACGTACATAAATATTATATATTATATAATATTTAGTCAAAATTAGAATATGCACTCTGTGAATTACATACATATTTATATTTTATAACACATAATTTGATAGTATGTAATACGGTAATGCTTATGCACTTAATGTGTGATTTTTCTATATAACTTAATAAAAGTATATGTAAGTTAGTAGATCTATGTTTCAAAACGAATTCTATGAATATTTGGTATTATTATAGGAATTTGAATTTATGTACATTGTAATAATTTCTAAATTAGAACGTAAAGCTTAAACGGATAAAAATATTACCTTAGTATTCTAAGAAAACCTTGTTAGGACCAAAATCTGATCCGCATCGAATACTAAAAACTCTTAAACTCTACAATATAAGTATAATAAAGATTACTAAAATTCCGCAGCAGTCTTTCATTATTTAGTCTTTTGGAATCTGAGGGCAGTACCTGTTTACGAACATTGTACAAAGATTTCACTTTAACATCATATTTATATAATTGTATAATAGTTAGTATATTTTGTTGTAAAAATGGTTGGTATTCGATCATAGATCAAATCAAGAATTTAAGCTTAGAAAAATATATAGAGATACAAATTTTAATAATTTTATCAATGATGATACAAAATTTACGTTTTTAATATTCTTCAAACTTTAGTATTAGAATTTAATTTTGCTAAACAAACAAAAAAAAAACTGGTGTTTGCTTATATAAATAACTATAGATTAAAATTTAAACATAATTTACCTTAACGTATATTAAGTACATATACATATCGATATATTGTATATAGTACATAACATACAATATTTTTAATAAAATAAAGAAAAATATAAAACAACTGAAAAAAAAAAAATTGGATTTTGAATGGCTTCTGTACAATTTTTAGTCGACTATTGACACTCGTTCGGACGGTATTAACTGAGAATAATATAAAAAAAAATTTAGTGCGGAAATTCTTCAACAAAAAATTTTGTTTTTATTTTTCCAACGAAAAAGAATAAATCTTTTTTACGCTTATTATAATAAATAAAGTGATATCGGTTATCCTTTAAGGATAACCTTGCGTAAAGTGAAACATTTAAAAACAAAAAAGGATATAAGGATTAAAAAAAAAAAGTAATTTCTTTTTCATTTGGGGAAAAAGGAAACATTTTTTTTACAAATTGTTGTTAAGTAAGTTAAATTAAATGTTAACAAAATATTAATAAGATATTTCATGAAAAACATAAACAAAGATTAGTAAAAAAAAATTTTAGTCATTATCCTAAATGGGTTTAAAGATCTTTCAAAAAAAAAATTCTGTGATAAAAAATTTTATTTATTTTTTTTTTTTGAAACTGGGCTGAAGTTATTTAAAATTTTATTAGTTTTTTTTTTGTATGGCCCGATTTGTATCTGAGGCTTTTTTTTTTCATACCTTACCTTTGTGTGATTTTCATTTTGGCTCATAAATTTTTTGTGACAAAATTACACTAGAAAATAACATATATTAAAAGTTAATTTTGTTATTTTTATGTAAATTGAAGAAAGATAAAAGTATCTTGTGCGACTGATCAAATGAAACAGAGTGTGTAACAAAAATTATTTAATTATATGAAATAAAGTTTATTATTTGTACAATTATATAATTATTGTGTTTACTATATTACTATTAAAATAATCGGAATCAAAGTAATGAATAAATTAGTAAGCCGATCAAAGAGCGAATATATAGCATGAGCATCATATAGTTTTTTTTTGTAACAAAATTGAATAACAACAACGAAAACAATATAAATATGTAACATAAGTACACATAGAATAAACGTTTTAATATTTTTTATGTTTAAATTAAATTATGAAAACAATAACCAGAGACAAATTGAATTAATTTTTTTTTTTATTTAGAAAAATGTTTTTTTTGAAATAAAAATAATAAAGATGATGAAATATTTATAAGAATTTTTTTTTAACTTTAAAAACTAGACTTTATTTGACAATTAAATAAATATTATAAATATAATTAAAGCAGGGGTCTCACATGGACCTTAAATATCTACTTTGAAATGTTAGGCTTGATGATGCCTTTCTTAATTTATCTATGTGTATCTTCATTCATTTATCTGGAACGCGATATTTGCAGATTTTTACATTTAGAACTGCGTTCAGGAGTATTAGTTTAAATACGTCTGTTTTTCATGTAGTAATGTAAAGTCTATAGGTCAATTCACACATATCAGTCACGTCAAGTCACCGTCACCGGCACGTCATTTCACTCAAAAAAATATCGTTCCTTTTAATTTAAATGAACTGTCTACACCCATCCGGCGTCGTCACGTCACCGAACCATCAGTCATCCCACCGTCAACGAGCCGTCAAAATTAAATTACTTTCCGACGATATTATTTTTTTTTGACTGACGGCATTTTTGAAATTGAAAACAAAACAACAAAACAAAGTTTTTATTTTGTATCTAAAAAAACGGTGACGGAACGGTGTGTAGATATTGACGGATACTTGACGGTAACGGAACGGTGATGGAACTTTGACGTGGCTGATATGTGTGAATCAACCTTAACATGGAATCCAAATTTCATAATATTAGTTTGAAATGAACATCTGTTCATGCAACTTTCATACTTTTAGAATTAAAAAACAAATATTCTTAAATTCTTAACTAAGATATGTTCCTATGGCCTTATTCATATCATCTGAACATGACGTTCAAACTATAAAATGTTGCACTCAGAGGGTCAATGATTTTTACTTGAAAATTTTAATAATATGTTCTTAATTTGTTGTAAAATCTTCATGTTGTGCATTAATTAAGTTATTTACATATACCTATATGAACATTGAACACATTTTATGTATTTTAGTTTCTGTATGGATTTTAGTTTCTATATGAAAAAATACCCATGGGTTTTAAATGTTTCATTATGAACCTGATAAATTTGGAACAAACAATGATATGGTTAATTTTAACTTTGATATATCTTTGTTTGTTAGTTGATATTAGCATTTTATTTATTTGTTTTGCTATGTGACACTGACCATAATTTTACTTGTAAATTTATTATTCTATCATAAAATTAGCATAAAAACAATAAATACTTTTCGGCAATGAACTTAGTTTCAATGAACTTAGATCCGAAAAAAAAATAATTTAGCCCATAGGTAAGTCGGATGGGCTTTTAATTGTTAAAAAATAAATTTAGTTCTGAACTAAGATCCAAAGAAGAACTAATGAACAATTACTAGAAAAAAAAAAAAAAACTCAATTCCAAACGAAAAAAATGAACTTACAACCAACTTTTATAAAATGAATTTAGTTCCATAAACTTAGATCGAAAAATATATAATGAATTTACTTACAAAAAGAGTTTTTAAAATTATATTTTAATTATTTTATTAAATAATCTGAGCAAGCATATATAATAAATAATATATAAACAAAATATTATCTTTCATCCGAAAAGTTTGTGGAAAGTATGGTTTCAGTGATCCGGATATTATTTAGAAAAAACACAAGTGTACATAATGGATCGGAGTACTATAGGAATGGGGCCGGGTCGTTAATTCACTTCTAAAATAGCTACGGTTTCTCTTCAGTAAGACCAAATTCTTATTTTGAATAAAGTAAGTTTTCAATAAGTTAAATAAAAAACTCAATAAATAAAAACTTGATAAAATCTGTTAATAAAATTCTATTGTACATAAATATGATTTATTTTATTATTGAAGAACGTACACAACTATTGATAATTTTATATAAAGTTTGCTAAACACGATTTTCGACTTAACCTGTAGTATTAATATATAAAATATTATTATAAAGTTAAATTTAAACGAAAATTTTAAATTTTTTTTTTATTTACGTTATCATTTTACTATCATTATGTATATTCAGCTTTTTTATTTTTTGTGTTTACTTAATATGAACTAATAGGTTTCGTACTCAAAATGCAAAAACATAATTCCAAAATGATTTGGCCGAATAATGATATTTTTGAATTTTGATTAATTGAGCTTAATGTTTACACGATCTGTGTATAAACTTCGATCTGTCGAATTTTGTAAGGTTTTGTAAAGTTTTTCATTTTTTCTTAAGCTAAACCGTATATTTTTTTGGGCAAAATATAATTATTTTTATTTAACCTTTTCGTTCCCAATTTTTATTATACGTAAACTTTATAAATATATTTTATTGAAAAGAGAGGAAATTTTTTTCGAACCACTGGCAATTTCCGTTATTGGTGTTATATAATATCAATCTTTGGACAACAAAGTATTAGATTATATATAATACCCTCCTGCTGTGCTTAATACTACAAATGTTTTAAATTAAGAATTTCAAATTACATTATTTTCATAGACTTTATTTTTAGAAATGTAAGTTACAAAAGTCTGCAAATTTAATATGTAATTAGTTCATCAAAAGACTTTTTTTTTGTATGAAAATATATATGACATTACAATTTTATTCTTTATTCATAAAATCAATTGGATTATGAAAGTGTTTTTCATTATTTTTTTTGTTCTAGAAATTTTTTTTACCTGAAAGGAGCACACAAATAAGTCCAATTCTGAATGATATTAATATTATATACATTGCACGTACATAGATATATGACCCTCATGGTGAAATAACAATTACGTGTAGAAACCACCCAAAAGTATACAACTTACAACATTATAAATTACAAAAAATAATGTGAGAATAGAGCTCAAGTAGTTTATACATACTCGGCTCTTGAATTTTATATTTGTACACACTTAATTAGATTAAAAACAAAAAAAAAGTCTATATATAGATATGTAAAAGCCAAGGATGACAAAATGTAAATTTTTATTTTTATTAAATTGGAGAAAAATTGTTACATCTTAGGCTAAATGAAAATGCTGTCCTACACATCATTAAAGAAAATCAATTGTTTGATTTTATAAAATTAATTTTTATCCAATTATTTGATATTCTTTGCTGTTACAGAATTAATTAATATTTAAAGATGACTGTTGACAATGTTGAGGTATGACTGGTATGATATAATAATAATGAACCTGTTAAATTGGTTAAATTTATTGTTAGATATTATTTGGGATAATTTTTTACCTTATCTCATTTCTGACCATTTCCTACAAAAATTATTCAATGTAATCCATAAATACTTCAACGTTAACTGTTGAATAATAACCTTCAATTATACATCTGTCCCAAATTCTGTGCAAAAATTTTGTATATATCATAAAATGTTTCCTTTATTTCTATAATATATGAGACATAGTTTTGTAATCAAAAATTAACAGAATTTTATGTACATACATTTACATTTATATGCACATGTACATTGTACATACAATACATGGTATATATATGTATATTAATGAAATAATAATTTTTTCTCGTAATATACATATATATTATATTCTATACTGTGCTACATTAAATGCTATATACAGAATAGATTATGTTGTAAAAAGAATATTATTTTAATAATTTTTATATATATGAATATGAAATAAAATTAAAGAGACAAATTTAAATATGTTTTATTCTACATAATTCTTATATATATACATATAATATCGAAAAATATTTCATATATAATACAATATATACATAACATACATATATTATGTACACAAAACAAAATTTTACGTATTAGAAAATAGAGTAATAGAGCGTATAGAAGTATGAAAATTTTTATTTTAATTCCATTGGGAACTATTTTGAAATGACTGTTTGTTGTTATGATGTGTCCAAGGAAGAATAAAATAATGTCAATTCTTTTTTTTTTCTTTTCTAAAAATAAATGAAAATATTTATATTTTTATTTAATAAAGTTGTTGTATATACAATATGTCAGTGGAAACATTTAGTCTTTTTGAATTCTTCTTGAATATCTTTCAAACTTTTAAAATCATAAAGATTTATATCTTAATTTTTTTTTTGGATTTAATCTTAATTAAATTTAATCATACTTAAATACTTAAGTACACTAAAGTTTGAAAGTTTTATGTTGTTGACCCAGACTAATTGTGGTATTTGAGGAAAATTGTAATTCGAAATATAGTAAGTGTAATAGTAAGTAACTCACTCGAGTGATGTGGCTGAACGATTTTTGACATTTCGCAGCATTCATTAGTTGAGTGTTGTATTAAGTACCTTATTAAGTCTTTTCAAAAACAATATTTTCTTAAATTTTAACAGACGAAATGGCCAAAGTTTCGATATAATATCATTTTTAAATTAATTATACCTTCTTTTTAGATATATTTTATTATTCTCTACTATTTAGAAAGCTTTCGAAAAAATTAAATTTATATATTAATTTTGGATAATTGAAAAAGAAGCTTCATCTTTCATATAAACAAGAAAAATTATTCCACCTACATATTTATTTTTAAGGAAAAATAACAGAAGGTATTATGCGGATAATACTGTTAACACATTTTGTACAAGCATAATTATTTAGTTTTCTACTCATATGAGTTTATTGTAAATTTCCAACAAAAGAAAAATATTTTAATTTTATTGAAAATTTTTGTTTTTAATTAAGTGTATGTGTGCAGTGCACCTATGCACATTAATTCTATTGAATTAAATTTTATTTGAAAATAATAAATCTTAAAACAAAGAGCATATTTTTATTATAAAAGTTTTATCTTAAGGGCAGGGGATGAATTTAATAGATTCTTATAGAATATTTAAGCATAACATTACGAGATTGTTTTTGAATTTTTATACAATGAATTTTAAATAACATTTAAAAATTTATTTGATTTTATTTTTAATATTATGAAGACTGAGTAGAGTATAATAAATACACAAATTGGTTTTTGAAAACTTGCTCAGCTCTTATTGGTGTCATATTCAAATGAAATATGCAAGCATATAACTCTAATTTGTGAATTGTGCTTAAAATAAGTCAACATTAAAGATAAAACTAATTTATGGACGGACGAACGGATACACAGACGGACGGAAAACATATACGCTACTATAGTAATTTAATAAAAACCGGGTATGAATAAATTGTGAAACGTTATATACATAATATAGTCTCTTTTAAGTTCTGAAATACGTTTAAGATTTAAATAAAAAAAAAAAAAAAATCTGAAAGATAGAAAAAATTGTAGAATGCTTTTTAATTTAATAAAAACAACGTCAACATGTTTTGTATATTAATTTCAACTTTGACGTTAAATCTAAAGCAACGTTAAACCCTGTCTCAAATTTGATTTCGAACTCTATACCTAATTTCTATCAGCTAAGTATGATGTCATCTTCTTTTACAATGGTTTTTGTAAAAAACATTTTAGCTCTAAATGTGCTAGGAAATATATCCAAATAATAATAGTATTAATAATTGGCATTTTAAAGTTAACCATGATATGCATATTCGTACCCGGCATTTTAAAAGGGGGAGATATATATATTTTTTTTTTATTATAATAATGCAAATATAAAATTTTATTTTGATATAATTTTTTTTTTTACTATAAAATAAGATATCGATTGTTATGATTTTAATGCGCAGAATCTGACATTATCCTTTTTATCAAGGTATATTGTTGCATTATCCTTACATTTGCACAAATATTATGTTTACATAAAAAAAAAATATTCAGGATTACCAGCTGCAAATATAATGAATATTATTCATATACATTATAGTTTTTCTTATTTTTAGAAATTATTTTGATAAAATTTATAAGTTTTTCATTGTTTGTTAAATTTTACCTTAAACGATAATTTTTTGTTTATTAGTCAAATCGAATAAAAACAAATACTAATCTTATAATCTATATAGTAATGTTTAGTAAGTCTACTATAATGTAGCACTAATAATAATATAGTATAGTATGCTGGCATGATTTAAATGTATTTTTACTCATTTTTGTGTCTTAAGTACCTAAATACAAGAGTATAAGGGAATTATTAAACAAGTTATCTAACTAACTATACCTGCAAATTAAAAGTTAATAGATAAAAAAGGATATTTTTTTGCTAGACTTTTATCTATAACAATTTTAGTCTATAACACATTTGGTAACCCTTTATAAAAAAAAAAAAAAAAAATTAATTTATGGGTCTACATTATAAAAAGGAAAACTCTGCCAGCTCTCTGTTGGTAAAGGTCCTGCGCACAAATTACAAAACATCACAAAAAATGTTCATTTTTACAACATTTAAATGTAAAGCTGTATATTTTGATGAGATAAAGGAAAAAAACTAATAAAAAAAAATTCTCTTTTTCTAGGAGTGGTATATGTGGATAGGTTTTTATCAACATGGATCCCAGTTTTCTTGCGAATATGGACCGGGACGGTTTAAAAAAGCAAATCGAAAATATGAAGTATCAGGCCACAATGGAGAGATGGCCACTTTCTAAAAGCATTGCAGAGTAAGTAATTTTTGATATTAAAATAATTAATAAAAAAAAAATTAATATTAAAATATTTTTCTTATCATAATTATTGTGTAATTTATTCCTTAATTATAATATTTAAAAATAAATGAAAGAAAATTTGCTAAAAATATAATTTTTTTTTTGTCTAAAAATAAAAATCTATACGGTGTGACAAAAGAAAGAAAAAAAAAATTAAATAAATTTGAGTGTAATAAAAATGGGTGCGAGCATTATAAGCAAAAGAAAATTTAATTTTCTCTTTATAATTTCCATTAATAAAATAATTTTTTTTTTTAAATAAAAAATAAATAAAATACGAAAAATTTTTATTTATGAAAATATTTATTTTTCACTAAACTAAAAATCTTTCAAATACATTCAAAATTTTTTAATTAATTAAAAATTATTTTGGATAAATAAAAACAAAAATATTGAAAAACTAAAATGAAATATAGCTTGAAAAAGTGAAAAGTAAATATAAACAAAAAAAATTGTTAGGATTATTTTCGCAAATATATATATGTATAAATACTTATATTGATTTGGACTTAATTCTGTATAAAAAATTTTTAATTTCATTAGTCTCTTGGTGTCTGGATTAATTTTTAAGTGTTTTTCAAACTGTATTGGTCATGGATGGCGCAAAATTATGCATAGCATTAAAAATAATTTGGTGGTCCGTCAAAATTCCCCCACCACAACAGAATTTTTTAATCTACCTTCAAGCGAAATTAATGATTTTGCTTGTTTCGATGAAATTTAGAACTATTTTTGAACTTTCAAAGACCAATTTCCTTATGGCAAAATTTCAATAATCTTCTACGATTTCGACGATACGGCATTCAAAATTTTGAAAAAGTTGATATTTTGAATATAATTTTTTAACCAAAATTTACCTTCGGAAAATGAAAAAAAATAAATAAATTTAAAGTAGAGTTCAATTACACAAAGAAAATTTTTCCAATCAGATATTTTTGTCCCCCATACCAATAACGTCTTCGTTTTATAAAGAATACTGCGAAAATTATTGATAAAAAAAATTTCTATCTCTTCCCCGTTCAAAATTTTAAAATTTATTTGACTTGTATCAAAATGCTTGAGAAAAATTGAATTATATTGACAAATTATAAATTTTGGTTTTTTAACTTTATTACTAAATTACTGAATCTGAATTTTTTTTTAAAGTTTATTAAGTCGCGATCAGATAGAATTGGCAAAAAGTGAAAAAAAAATTAGTTTTCGCAGCTGCTGTAAATGGAAAATATTTGATAACCACAATTTTTTTCTAAAATAAAGTAATATTAAATAAATTAAATTTTTTTCTATAATTTATATATATTATACTACCATTATCGGAAGAATTATACTTCCAATAAATCGAATTTTAAAAAATGTTTCAATATTTCAACTAAAGCTTGTACATTTGGTTGATAGTTTATGTTTGCATATCACAAAAATTTTCTTTTTTTAAATTTCCAAAAGCCGTCGCCATAAGATCTAAATTATAACTTTATCTTGTAAGACGGAATTTTAATCATTTGTGCACATATATAAAATTGTTAAAGCTTAATAGTTTAGTGCTGTGTTGTTGAACTAAAATTTTATTAGGAAACATCATTAATTTTTGCAAAACTATGATTTTTGCACAAACTAAATTTTTTGCTAAAAAAAAATTTCCAATTTATCGT
This sequence comes from Hybos culiciformis, assembly GCA_964007475.1. Lineage (NCBI taxonomy): Eukaryota > Metazoa > Arthropoda > Insecta > Diptera > Hybotidae > Hybos > Hybos culiciformis. The sequence continues at coordinate 148,239,527 of OZ023273.1, read as the reverse complement.
CTTCCGTCATTAAAATTAGCTAGTGCCTGAGCCCAAGACATAAAAAAAATTAGCACAGGTATATAAATTTACATACGTGGGTGATTAATATTTATTTTCTTTGGAAGTGAATATTTCAAGTTGACATAAATTTTAATTCATTAACCCTATGTAGAGGAAACTATAACCTTTATTTCCATAATCACTAGAATTTGGAAAAGTTCTAAATAAATTACTTTCATAATTTCTGCCATTTCAAAGCATATTTTTTTATTTTTTTTAAAGACCTCTGTAATAGATTCAAATTATTTTAAATTTAATGTATATAATGCTTATTAAACACTTATTTTAATAGATGTAACTTTTTTTTTTTGATATTTACATAAAAAATTATTTTTTCGGTATTTTTTTGTTCCCCTTTTCAAATTAATATAATACCCACATAATTGATCTGTTTCCCTAAGTCACAAAAAAAAAAAAAAAAATATTTTTTCTAAGCCAAAAAATTTTTTTCTCAATCGATATATGATCTTAAGTTCAAGTTTATTTACAAATTATTAATGTTTATTATGTATTTCGCTTCAATTAGATTTCTGTTCAAAAAAAATAAAATAAAATAAAAAAAATCATTTATTTTTCTTCAGGGGAGAAAATATTTTTATGTTATGATTTTTCTTTTCACAAAAAAAAAAAAAATAATAATAATAAAAATAAAAATGAAATTATTATGTGTATAAAAGAAAAATACACCTAACTTAATAAGAAAAATATATATATTATATATATAATAATAAACTTATAATTATATATAAAACATACTGTACAACACTGTTTGTATACACATATAAACAATATGTAAAGATATACATAAACTTTATTACTGGGAATTCTGCAGTACCGTGAATTTTAAATGGGGATGACGGTATATATGTATATAATAATATCCCTTTTTTCTTTAAATCGTTATTATTATTTTATTTTATTTTTTTTATATTTTTTGTTCTCTGAAAGCCGTAAACTTGATTTGAATGCTTGTGAGAAATTATGTACATAGTAAATGTACGAACATAAAAATTGTTTTGGTTAAATTTAAGTTAAAATTTTGAGTTATAAAACAAGCCATAATATGTAACTAACTAAAATTTCTTAAAATAATATAATTGTGTTAAAATTTAATAAGAAATAAAGATTCGTATTAATAAAATGAAAATATGTATATGTTAGAAAAGTTATTTCCATGTATTCATTTTAAAGTTAATTAAGTTAAATTTTCTAGTTTCATTAAAATTTTCAATTAATTTAAGAATTTAGATAATAATAAGTACATATTTAAAACGAAACTTATTCGGTACCATAATTTTACAACTATAATACCATTTATTCACAAAATGAAAGCATTATTATCTGTACACAGAGCCGTATCTAGAGTTTGCGGCGCCTATGGCAAACATTTAAAATGGCGCCTACTATCTCAACTATCTTACAAAAAATTAACTTCCAAAATTTAATTTTGATCTATTTTATACGAAAAAAAGATAACATAAATTCTTTATTAATTCAACATAAGTATTCAATTTGAAATTAATACTTTTGTTGATTTTTAACAAATATGCAATAATTTCAACAAATTCAACACTTAGAAATTTTTTTAATTTAATTTTTCTTGCTTTAATGTTTGGAAATACGTTGATTATTTCGATTGACAATATTGCTAATCCGCACTTTAGGAATCTTGTTTCATGTTGAAGGCAAGTAATTTTTAATTAGCTTAAGTTTGCTGAAACTTCTCTCCCCACTAGTCAGCCACAGTTACTGGAAGTGTTAGTAAAATTCGTAAAGAAACATAAAAATTTCGAAATCAAGTGCAACAATTTCCTTAAAATTTCAAAATGATGTAAAGAGTTTAAATTTTTAAACAGCTCCGCACTTTCAAATTTAAAGCATTCGATTTCATTCAGCATCTCACCGGATTCCAATTCTGAATACTCCGAACAAAGATCTTTCACTGATTTATTTAATTCCATCATGGATATTCTTAGACATTGTTCTCCCGACAAAAATTCGAATAATTTTCAAATAATTTAACAAATTAACAAAAATTAATTTTGAAGAAAATTACGTCAACTTTGAATTTTGAAATTTTGTATAAAGCTGTAATAAATCATCTTTTCTAAATAAAAACTGTTTAAAATTCGAAAAATGTGAAATGAGTGAGCGCCTTTTTAATCAGGCGCCTATGGCCGGGGCCATGTTCGCCATACCCTAGTCTGTACAGCAATGAATAATTCAACATTGCCATTATTATTAACTTAATTAAGTCAACATTATTAAAGTTACTGGCATTATATTTCAATTATGATTGTAAAATACAAAAATATCATTTGAACCCTTTCCGTAACCAGAAGGTATAATATATATTGAATAAAAATATATTGCAAAATAAACAAAAAATTTGAATAAAGCTAAAAAATAAAAAAAAAAATTGGTCAAATAATTTTGTTTTTACCTTCAAAAATATTTTTTTCTATTAATAGTAAAATTTTATGCTGAATAATATGCTATATATTAATTTAATATGTAAATTAATATCTTTTTTTTTTTAATATCAAATTTACATAGGTAGGTATAGATAGTATCAGTATCAGCTTATTTATAAATTCAATATTCGTATACAATTTTCTTGTTCGTTTATGTAAACAACATTTGAGAGTGCTGTATAATTTATTATGCAACATAATACATAATTAAAACATAATTTGATAAAAAATGTCAAACTTATTTGATCCTTTTTTTTTTGTATATTTTCATTTCCCTCTGTATAATTTATTTTACTGTTTTTTTTTGCTTTTGAAATTGTGATAGGCTTAAATAAGAGTTTCTGAAATAGGAAAAAAGAAATTTTAACTTTTTTGTTATCCTAAAATTTATATTTAGCTGATCTACATTTTGTAACATACATTTTATATTGTATACTATGTGTAGATGTTTGAAATTGAAAAAGATATCATAAACCAAAAATGGAATTAGCCTGAATAATGTTTTTATTCTTGTAAAAAAAATTTTTAAAAGAAAAAAATCCTATTATAAACATGAAATGAAATCTTATTATTTTTCTCTGTTTTAACTTTTTATTGTGATAAATAAATGAATTCTTTACTGTTTTTTATGAATTTGCTGCCAAAAAATCGGAACAGTAGTATGAATCAGTTCACCTAAATTCTGATATTTAAATGAAATATATTGCTTGAAAAATATCTTGCATTTTGAATTAAATAAAGAAATTGAATTTCGTTCCTTTACTTTTTAACAATGTTAATAATTTATGAAAATAAAGATTATTTTATATTTTATACGTCCATTATTTGAAAAATTAGTAACACTTGCCTATTTATTATATCTAAAACTTTTTTTTAAATTCTTCTGTTAATATTTCTTATTTAATTTTCAGAATGTAAGCGCATAAAACTAAAAATTTATAATTTTTTCGCTTCGTTCAGAAGTTTGATTTTACAAAATAATAAATTTTTTATATAAAAAATTTTTATAGAAAAAAAGGTGATTTCATTATACCATCTGAATATTTTAGGTATATATAGTTAGCCTTAATTAGAAGGCAAAACTAATCCTATTACTTACTTTTTTTTTTTACTATTTTAGGTATTATGAGGGTTGGACGGTAAACATTATGCATATACATAGAATATGAAATGCATAATAAATTATTTCAAGCTGTGTCGTTAAATTTTTTTATATTAATGAGCAAAAAGTTTACCATTTTAATTGCAAATTAAAAAAAATTATGTATTCAAATAAAAAAAAACAGTAATGGAGTTTTTATTTTTAATTACATCGTTATCGTAAATAAGATTAGATATTGATTTGCATGAACATAATATGTAAATAATTTAAGTTTTTATGTTTTTTATGCAAATAGTTTTAATCAGAACTACCGTGGTTTGTCAAATTCTTAGATTTAGTGTTAAGATTTTATTACTACTGTTCCAGTGGTCAGATTATTAAAAGTTCTTGATAAGATTTCATTTTTTCTTAATCCAATTTTCTTTTTCTACTGTCAACTGTTGAATTCTGTAATAAAATTTGTCTTTTTTTCGAATTTTTACATGTTCTTAAGTAAAATGAAACATTTATGCTATACATGTAAATAGTTTGTTTTTAAGAGTTATATAATTTTATTAAAACTTTTTTTTTTTTGATATTTATGTTTTATTTACATATTCATATTTATTTCATTTTTATGTATTTTTTTTAATAAAGTTATATTTTATTACGCTCACTCGCTGGAGTATATGTGTGTGACCTATTTCAATATTTACAAAAAAAAAAAAAAAAACACAGTTTTTCTTTTCTATTTTATTATATTATTTATTATTTCTTTCAATATAAAGAATATAAAAATATTTTTATAAATGAGAAAATATTGAAAAAGAAAAACTTTTTTTTTCTTAACTTATTTCTCCTTCTTCTATGAAATCATACCTTTAATTTGGCTTTAAAAAATATTTCATTACAAAATATAATTCTTTTTTTTTTTTCTTTCTTTTAATATCCGTTCATTTTTTCACATTTATATTATATTTTAGTTAAAAAAAAATTATACATTTCAAATTAGAATGTTTTAAAGTTAACATTAAAAAAAAGGTTCGAAGTATGTAGTTGAGAATACAGCCATCATGAACTAAAGAGAGTAGCATAGACAAATGCAACGTTATATTTGTCTATGATATTCGGTAGTCCTATCAGGGAATAACCATAAAAAATATATTCAATTTTTTCACATTATACATGTTAGTATCGTGCTCTGATATCTCATTTTTATTTAGTGCCAGGAATATCAAGAGTTATATTGTCTTCAGAGCTTTTTTGTCCCAATAAAAAAATGTTATTTAACATTAATAATTAAGATTTTGATGACAAAATGATAAATAATTATTCTTTTTACATATAGCTTTAATGTCCACACACTTACATAACGTGTGTGTAAACTATAATCTAAATAAATTAAATCAAATTTATTCAAAAATGCATTAATTAACTTTTTAGTTAATTTTCTAGGACATTTAAAACAAAATTTTATAATTTTAAGCTATTTTATAATTAATAAGCTTAAATAAAAATTTGTTTGCCTTTCAGAGGTTTTTATTTTAAACTATAATAAATTTATAATAAATTTAGCTAAAATCATGAACTGAAAGATTAACATATTATGTAAACTAAAAACAGTAAAAACCATTGACAAAAACGAAGAAATACTTTTTTATTTCAATGTTATGTTATATTACTTATTATATTCTTAAATGTGAAACCATACCACTTAAGTCTGCATTTAAATATATTGAATTGTAAATAGCACTATTTAATTAAAACTAGTTTAAAAAGTTGTGGTGAAAAATCATTTACATAGAAATAAATTCACAAAATATTATTTAGTCTAAGTCTAACCACAAAAACCAACTGATTTTAGTTTTTCTATGCTAAATTTATAATATTTAACAAAAATATAAAATTAATGAAACTCATAAGCTGTATAATAATATTCTTTTCAAAAACTACATACATTATATGTAACCTTATTCATTTGTATATTCTTTTTTTTTCCTATAATTCATTATTAAGTTATAATTTGTGCATTATAAAAAAGTTTTTCTTTCACCATAAAATAAAGCAATCATTTCAAGTGTGAACTTAACGTTTCTATAGTATAATTATTTAGAAAATATATATATAAAATTATATATAATACTATTTTAATAAATAATAAATAAAAAATCGATTGAAAATATTGTGAAATAGGTACCTATTCGCTTAAAATGGTCATTTAACTTTTCCTGCATTATTAAAAGAAAAACATAATTTTTTTTTGCTATTTTCTTTATGTATGTAAATGTATTGTTATATCTAGAATACATGCATTGCTATAATGAACATGAATTATACATTGTATTGAAATTAAGTATTGAAAATCGTATGAAGGTGGTTTGATTGGCACATTTGTTTTTTTATACTCCCATTATTCATGTTATATAATAGAACCTGAGATCTTTTAATATAGTCACACACAATGTTTTTCAATTAATGCATATTATGTACAATGTACATACTGTACAATATGTATAGGTACGTTTTATTGATTTGGCGCCTAATTATATTAAGCAGAAAGCAAGTTATACAATGTTTTAATGTTAAAAAAAATAAAATAAACAAAAAACAATAATTTTTATATGTTATGAATATTATTATTCAACATTAAAACAATGATTAAATTTAAAAAATAATAATGGAAGTTGATTTTATAGTTAAAATTACATGATTTTTAAATATACATATTAAACATTTATATAAAAATGTTACTGATACGTAATAATCAAAGAGCTAAATAAGTAAATTATAATGTGTAGGATGATTTTAATAATATCTAGGTACATAATATTATATGTATTCGATTCGGCTATTACCGTGGCAATTGAAAGTTGATTGGAATTACATTCTATAATAATCTGCAAACATAGTCAGCTAATGTATCTGATATAAAAAAATTAAATATAGAATTAAATAAAGTGTATGGGGCCCGTTTTCAACATGTTGATTTGATAAGATACTTTAATTTTAAGATAAGTATCATTGTCATAGACAGGGGTTAAATTTAAGTTGCTTTTAAACCCTAAGTCATACAACAGTATACAAATATAATAATTTTCATTGAATCCTTGGAAATAATGAGGATCTTACCAGTTTTCAAGTCCCTTTAATCGACACCTGAGTAACTGGCCAAAACAATTATAGCAATCAATTTAAACTTTTAAAAAATTAAAAATATTATTTGAAAATTATTAAGACCCTTGGGAAACTTAGAATAGTAGAACGACGTCATTTTATCGATGTCAAAGTGAACGAGAGTAAAAGAATTAAAATCGATTGAGCAGTTTTATTTTTGTTTTGGATGGAAAACTGACTGAAAATCAAATGGAAAGGAAACTCAATGAAATGAACAAAAAAACAATTTTTTTCTAAGAAATAATTTAAATTTGGATTTCGACATAATGTCAATGGAGTGACATCTTGAAAAGAAAAAAAACCAATACCTCAATTTTTCTTGGACATGCTGAAAATTTATTATAGATTATATTTTAATATTGCAAAAAAATATCTTTTTTTATTGGCATTATCTTTCATCACTATATACATTACCAGACTAGACATTAAGTTCAATTTCAAAGGATATAATAATACAACACCTTCTTATTTAAGGACTTTTTTGTGCAACTCTGAGATTTTAGATGCATAAAAATGAGCAATTTTCTTTTTATGTTAAAGAAAACTTTAATAGCTTTTCTGTATAGAATGTAAATTGATGGGAAAGAAAAAAAAATTTTTTTTTTTCTATATATTTTCAATTCAATGAATTCGGTTTATTTGCATAATGTAGATACTTGAAATCCTTAAATTAAGAAAAGAAAAATTGCATATAAGGTTTTAATTTATTCATGCGATTTTTTCAATTTAGAAAAATTAGCATTTTTAAAGAAGAACTTGAGAAGGAAATTTTATTGTCTAAGTGGTTTTTAACAAGCTATTTGTAATACTTTATTTTGATTTTGAAATTTAGCTTAAGTCTATTGTTCGTTTATTTTTTGAAGTTTGTTTAAGGGATTATTGTTATAATTTTTTTCCAATTAGTGGAGCTAATAGTATTAGATTAATATTAATAGAGAAAATAATTTTAAATAATTTTCGCGCCATTTTTTTAAGCTTTAAATGAAAATCATTATTTGATTGATATTAGATTGATACTACGATATGATCGTAATAATTTCAAATACGTTTAAAGTTCTTTAACAAATTAAAATAAAAAATTCTATAACATCCGAAATTCTATAACATCCGAATTAATTTATCAATAATGTTAAGTTAAGAAGAATAACTTCATACAACTTTTTTAAGTACGAAATAACTGTTGGGAATTAGCTCCATTTCATAGTATTGTACAGATTTTGTTTCAGTTTACACAAATTTTTACAAATACCTACTAACAAATGGAGCTGGAGGACAGATGTTATTTTTCATACTAAAAAAGTTGTATGAAATGATCCCTCTATATAATATACTATATTTCTCTGATAAATTTCTTAGATCGGACTCTTATGACATTAACATTAAAAAAGTGAATACTTTAAAAATTAGAATTTATTCTCACATAAAGACATGATATTATCTATTCATAATTATTTTAGTGTTTGTTGTTTTTTTATCTTTTATTCTTTAATCTAAAAAGTTGCTGGAGGCAGTCAATTTTTATAAAATAAAAAAAAAATTTTGTCTCTCAACTGTCCGATATAAAATTTTATTTAAAATTTTCTAAATAAATTTCAAAGAAAATTATATAACATGCCAGTTTGTTTTCTTTTATTTTTTTTGTATGCATATCTATATATATAACATAGCTACTGGGGGAAAATTAAAAATTTTCAGATAATAAGCCTTATCATAATAATGTTGATATTTTCTTTTATAAAATTAAATATTATAACAACAACCTTTATGAAAGTAGCCAATTACTGAAGTTATAGTGTTATTATGTTTATTATAGGACTTTAAGTGTAAATGAAGTATTAAACTATTTAAAAATTTATTATATAAATTATAATAAAATTCAGTGGAAACTCTGGAAACTAAATTTGATTTGACAATTTCCAGGACTGTAATAAACTTGATAATTATTCTTATTTTGAAATATAACCGAGCCAAGATTCGTGGTGCTCTTGGTACATAGTTTATTTTCTTATTAAATCGTACAACTACCATCATCTATAAATAATTTGACTTCGACAACGAATTAATAAAAAATAAATAATCCCTGTGAAAAAGAAAATTAATTTAATTCTGTTTTAATAAATTTTGATATATTAACAAGTAGGAAGGTACAATGATGTGCATAGAAGTGTTTGTCGTAAGATTGCATGGAGCCGTCATTGGTACAGATCTTGGTGGTACTCGTAAATAATCGATTGAGACCTTGGAGGACTGAAGTGGAGAAGGGTTTCGTGTGAACAGTGGTTGATCACGAGTTAGTCGGTTCTAAGTTCAAGGTGAAGCCTTTTAGATATTATGTATGCAATATTGAAATGAATGGACTAAAAACTTACAATATAAGTTATATTGATTATTAAGTTAAATTTTTTAATTGATTTCAAATTCATTTAAAATACTTTTAAATATTCGATCAAAGTTAAGTGGCTTCAAACGAAACACTCTGCATGGGATAAATAAATATTTTTATTATACATACTTTATTCCTTGAAATTATTTTTTATCATTTTATTTCGGCCTTAATTTTTCCAACGAATTTTTAAATCCTTCTTTAATTCGACAAAAAATTTCCAAAGATAGATTGTCTAAATTGTCTCCTGTTCCTTTAGTTGCCAATAATTAATTTAAACACCTCGACTCTTTTATTCTAACTAAAGTCTTGATAAGAAAAACAACTTATATTCCACTCACTTCAATTCTCGGCATTATACACACAGTTATGAACATACATTCACTATAATACTTTGTACATAAGTGCTCACATATGAAAATATTTATTTGTATAATGTAGCAATTAAAATTTTCATTTTCTTATTTTCAATTGGTAATCGATATAACGGAAAAAAAAAACTGTATGTATATAGCTTTGCTTTGGTTTTTCTAATTCCAAGAAAATGTTTTGTTCAAAAATTAAAATTATACAAAACTTGTAAAAAAAAAAATGTTTTCTGTTGTTATTTAGGATATATTTCATAATTTTCCTTCCCTTAATTTGAAATATGATTACACTCTTGTATACATGTTATGTACACTGTACATTATATACTTGTACATATGTTACATTGTTGTTTAGTTATTTGTTTTTTTTTTAATGAAAATTACTAAATCTTATTATAATCGAAATTTGATACTTGTAAAAAAGTTAAAGGCATTATAATTTACCACACGTAGGCATGCTCACATTAAGGGAGCATAATATAAACTTTTAATTGAATTAATGTATTCGCAGTCAATAACTATAAAAAGAATATATTTTATGTTGGAAGATATAAATATATTTTTTTTTATTATACGGTCATTCTAAGAAAAGATGTTGAATTCATTTGACAGTTTGATAATAATTTTTATTTCTTTTTTTAATTTTGTTATTTTTTAATTATTTATTTTATATTAAAGACGAAATGGATAAGAAGAGTGGTAAATATTTCTGCAGTGATTCGGATGGAAATAGTTTCACTGGAAAGATTATGGTCAATATAAGATGTTTAAGACAATTTTCGTTACCATAAGCAGTACTTAGAAAATGTTTAATTTGCTAATTTTAAGTTAAGAGAAGATATAAATAAAATTATGAAGGACTAATCGAACGAAATTAAAATATATGAATAAATTCCTTTGATTGAATTTTACTTAATTCTACACAAAAAACAAAAATGGAATTTATTATAATTTCAATTGCCTAATGTGTTTAATGTTATTCAAAAATCTCATTATAATTTTTTTTTTAACCATATTCAAAAGGCAGGCATTTACATTAAATTAATTAATAATATTATTTATTGTTAACTAAACTAATAAAAAATTCACTCTAAATGATTAAATACATTAGACGCACATAATCTGAATGTTACATATACTTGAAAATGGATCAGTTAAACAAAAATATCATAAAATACTCACTCTTTCCATATACTGAAATATATATTTCCTCATTAATGAGCTATTTTTTAATTATATACTCTTAAGTCTTCTTTAATTTCAATATATTATTTGATGACAAAAGATCTCTTTCCGTCTTAAAATTTATATTTCTAATCAGTGGAGGGCCAAATCTATTTTGGATTTTATGTTGGAATGACGATTTCCATCTTATTTTATATCATAATTTCGCTGTTTCGCTTTCGTTCAAGTATCTAACTAATATACGATCAATATTTTAATTTAATATTTTAATTTTCTAATTTAAACAAAAATATGTACACAAATGTTGTAAATGAAAATAACCCTCTCTATACGATTCTTCCTCAATGGTAATACTACTTACGTACTTACATTTTAAGAAATAAGTATCTGTCTTATACACACATTATTTCTTTTTGTTTATAATAAAAAGCTTATAAGTGGTGTATTGTACAAGCATAATTTGTTTTCCAATTTTATTATAATAAACATAAATGCGTTATGGTCATTTATATGTATGTTTATTTACTTTATTGCTTACTTTCAATAATATATCCTTATACACAATTGAGGGCATTCTTGAGGCATTATAAATATGTAATTTTTACCAATTATTATTATCAATTATTAACATTGGGCAAATTTGTTAGGTTGAGTTAATGGTTTATAATATAAAGTATTGTGTATAGACTGGTTCATTCAATTATTTTTTCTTATCGTCCATGCAAATTCTGAAAAATGTGCCTCAATAATTTTTCGGAAGGTCTATTCAGCATCGAACCCAATGTCTTTTTGTTATTATAGTGATTTTTACGTACCTTATCAGAACCTGTAATATTTTTACTTTTCTTCTGCTTCAAGTTTGATTTTTAGTTTTCAGCAAGTGCTGAAAATTTAATATTTAATATATAATGAAATCGAGCACGATTCTTCGTTGATGTATGTCTGGATTGTGTATTCGTTTTATTTTTTTTTGTCTTTGAGCATGGCCAGCCTAATATAATTCAAATATAATTCAGTTTTGGATAATTTTATTTTAAATAAGTAAGCTTTTCTATCCCCAAGCACACAATATCGGTCGTGGGCTTATAACTAGTATTTTGTATAAAAATTCAATTATAATTTTTTCACAAACATAAATTCTTGCATTAAGGAAAATTATTATTTCATCGAGATATTTATTATGTCGTAATATATCATAAATTTCCTTTTACTAAGTGTTTGACATATACATATTTTCGTACTTCTTATATACGACTATCTAATACATGTTTTATTTTATTTTATTTATTTTATAGATTTTATATAACATAATTTACATTTTTTAACATAAACTATTTTCCTTATATACTAAACTATCGATGGTGTCAATCTTCCTTCATATATATTAGCAAGTATATATAAATCTGAAAAGTAAACTGAAAAGAATAATAGTAAGAAGAAGGAACACCAATTCAGAGGTTCTTAAATTAAATGGAAAATTTAAAAAAATTTATGTTTTTCTTAGTTCGGCGATAAATTATATTATAAATAAATAAATATTTTTATATTATAAATTTTTATATTTTTGCAATATTTAGCTACATGATTTCACGTAAGCGAATTTCCCAATAAAATTTCACTTATTCTATTAAATTCACATAATTTATTTTATTTTTTGTTTCAAGTAAAAACATTAGTTTATTTATTCCTTTAATAAACTTTATTTTAGTGTTTTTTTTTATATTAAGCAATTTAAAAATAAGTGTTTTAACCTTATTATTTATTCCTAAATTTTTTTGTGTGAACATTTCTACGAACATAATTTTTTTTTTGTTAATATTTAATTAGATTGAAAATTTCAAATGTCACGCATAATCTCAATTTTATAATTATTTAGTTTGTCCTTAATTATATTATTATTCCAGAAAAACAATTTTACAAAAACAAATAACAATTTTTTTTATTAAATGTAGGTAAATAAGATTAGTAAAAAAAGTTTTATGAAAGCTAAACAATAAATTTCTTCGAGTGTAGACTTCTCAACTCAGCAAAGATCGAAATTATTTTCATTTATTAAAGTTTTAGTGAATTCTGATGAAAATCAGTATGAGGGCCGATAAAGGGAATCTACCGATAAAAGGAATCTAATCTTTGAATCAGTCCAAGAACTCGGACAGGGAGCTGAAAATTTATTGCCATGAAAATTGGGATATGAGTAAATATCGTAAAAACACATACCAAGGATTGATTGGGGAAATATTAACAAAGAAATTTCCTGAAAATAATTTTTTATTGAAATGTTGTGAACGGCCTTCATACTTTACTTATGATGTACTGTCTTTTATTTCTTAATTTTTTCATGGCAGTGAAAGCACTTTCGTTTGCCGAAATATAAATATAAATTAAGCGATAAAATCGTACTACCTAGTTTAGGGAATTTCTTCTTTGAAAAACATTCTGTGCCTGAAATAGGAAAACTTTTTTTTAATAAATTGGGCATAATTAATTTTTTTTTTTTTTTTTCAAAATAAAAAGATCATTTAAAAATTTTGGTTGAAGGGCAAAAATATAAAGAGCAAATAATTAAGTAAAATTTTATTTTCAATATTTTGTTGAAAAAATACCCTTACATTATTTTAGCCTTGAATTAAAAGAAATAAAATAAAAAAAAATAAATTTTCTCTCTCTTTTGCTTAATTTATTTCAATCTTATAAATTGTTGAAGGTACTTCATGTGGCAACCTCTTGAAATAAAAATTTAAGGAAAACAAAAGAAACGTTTTTCATTTTTTTTTTAAAAGAAAAGTTTATTTTATGTCATCTCCTAAAAAATATATATATGTATATTTTTTTTTTCATGAAATGTAAAAGATTTTTTCTTCTTTTCGGAACTTAACAAATTTTAAACAAAAAGGAAAACAAACTACGTGATCCATATTATATTCATCAGCTTTGTTGTTCAGTTCTGTTTAGTTTTTATTTTCTTGTATTATTTTTCTTCACTTGAAAACTTAAACCAAAATAAAATTTGAATATATGTATTTAATATTTAATATCGAAAATTAGCTTATGGGAAATATATAAATGTATATGTAGGTGAAAATTTTCAGAAAAAATAAATATATAATATATAATTATGTTGAAATTTATTTGGAATGAAATAAATGAATAAACACATTGACAAATTTAATATGGTGATAACACTAATAGAAAGAGTTGGGAGATCAGTGGAAGACATACTAAAGAAAGAGTTGTTGATAGTAATAATGAATGTATTAAAGATCCTGATTTATTTAATAATTTTCTTAGATCCAATGTCTTTAAAGGGGATCAGTCATTCCAATTAAAAATGTTAATATTTTCATATTAAAATGTTTAATATACATACTTTTTCCGAGTCGAGTAATATTCAAATTATTTTTTAAGTATTATTATTTTAAAGTTCAAATATTCCATGATGTATAATGTACTTGAAATACTTACTAATTGTCTAATTAATGAATCAAAAACTTGAACAAATTAAAAGAAATTTTGATTGATGAATAATGCATTGCTTGTGGAAAACAATTAACATAACAATATTGTATTAAATGAGAAGACATTTGAAATATTTAAAAATGTAATCTTTATAAGTAACAGTAGTGGTATCTAACAGTTTTGAATTCATAACTCTACGATTAAAGTTATAAATTTCTTGAATAGTGTTATCAAAATCTTCGAGTGGTAACTAAGACCTTATCCTTAATCTTATGTGTAGAAAAAAACTCTTCTGAAAATGTTATCTTTGTAAAATCAATTTCGAAAAACTTAAACTTGGGGAAAAACATACATAACTTGGGAATTTGTTTTTTTTTAATAAGATAGCACATATATGAATTTATTTTGCAAAACATAATAATATCTTAAGTAAATAATATGACAATTTACATTTGGGAACCACAATAAAAATTATAATATGTATATACAATCCTTAGTGAGGAAATAAATTTTTATCAAAATATATATGTCATTTGAAAATAAAGATAGACATTTTAAGAAGAATACACATTACTTATATTTTGTCACACATTAATAATTTAGTTATTCTTTTCCTTTAATTTTTCTTTTTATACCTATCATTACAATTATTATTGCTGTATGTAATGCGATTGTAGGGTTTTTCAGCACCTAGAATATTCCGGAACTATTCAAATTTTCAGATATTTCACCCTGTTTTATTTATTTTCTTTTTTTTTTTAATTTCATATCATAAAATTTTATGCTCTGATATTTAATTTTAAATGAACATCACGTTTTAGATTTAAAACCCGAAGGAAAAAAAAATAAATCTGAAATGAATGTAATAATAATTTCCTATTTTGTTTTAGTTTTTGGTGAAATGTTTTTTGTTTTTTTGTATTTTCCTTTTTCAATTTTAACAATAGAAATTTAAAATATATTGTACCAACATAAAAATACATATATTTATGTGAATATATATATGTGTTGTATATGTTGATTAAACATACAGCGTCTAATACTATATATGATGTATATTTGTACAGCTTTTATGCAATGTACAAATGTTATTTATTTAGGTACATATATATAAAAATACATATCAATGAAATATGTATTTCAACAACTTATGTTGCTTAGAAATTTAATTTTCTTTTGTATAGGGTCCATTATGTAGTATATAATGTAATATTGTTGATTTTATATGAATATACATATACTTTATATAAATAATATTTTGAATACATACATTTTTTTTTTGTAAAATTTTTTTGAATTCTACTTACTCTGAACTGTGAATGACATATAAATATATCGATGGTAAATATTGAAGAAAAAAAAAACACAAATCGAACTCAAATTCCTAAAAATTTTTTATATTTATTTAACTTTTTTTTTATTAGAAAAATTCAAACATTTTCCCAGTATTTTATTAACCTTTTAATTTCACGTCTAACCGGAAATCATATAAATTAATCAAAAGTTCTTAAAAGGCTTAAATTAAACAAAATAATAATAATTTGATCAAACAAACCAATATACAATGTACATAGTTTTAATTAAATCAATATTATAATTAAATTGCTTTCCACATTAAAGACTGTCCAATTTGTCATCATCTGAATATACTTTCACTATACTATCTGTATCTACTATCCATTAATAATAAAAAATAAAAAAGTTTTTTTTTCAAAACGAAAAGTTTGTCATCGAAGCTATTGGAAAATGTGAAAACTTTTTCGTGTTTATTATTATCACTTTGGAGAGATATTATATATTATATTACAAAATATATAGCACATAAAATATACATATTATATGTATATCTATTAATATACGTATATAACCCCTATATTTTCCAATTTATGGATGGAAAGGCAGAAAATATCACTGAGTGTAATGTTTTTTTAAATTTAAATGTTTATGCATAATGATATTATATATTCTCCATTCCAGTAAGGCAAACATTATGTACACATCGTTCGTATATTTATATGCATATTCTAATATATTTAAATATACTGTGTAAAGTATATATATATATGTATCTACTTTATGATCTCGTGAATTTCATGAATGAACTTTTTTTTTTTTGTGAATACGATAAGCACAATATAAAAAAAAGAAAAAAGAATAAGATGAAATGTTTATTTTAAATTTATTTATGAAAAAATGTCTTTTGACATAGCAGCATATGGTTGTTTTGTATTATACGAATTTTCAAGTATTTTATGAATCCACAATGGAGTCCTCTTTGTGATAGCTAAAATGTTATTTTATTTTTTATTTTTATACGCCATGGAATATTATGTATATTATTATATTATTCATTAATTTTTATGAAATTTAAAAAACGGAAGAATTACATTCAGTTTATAAAAAATAAGAAATGTATATAAAAGTATAATACCATTCCTAAAACAGTGGTTAAGACCATTTGTAAGAGGATTTCCAGTTCGACTATTTTTGAATCGAATACAAACGAAAGTTCTGCAAATGAAAATTTTATTTCTACTAATTCTAATCACTCGCCCGTTTGGGGAAAAAATTTATGAAAAAAAAAGCACTAGATTCATTATTTTTATTTGATTTTTTTTACCAACTAGTATTGTACCAGTGTATAGCTTAAAAAGTTATTTTATAAATTCTTACCAAAATTAGAAAGTTGAATTTGAATATAAAAATGTCAGGTGTTCTTTTCGCATCCTCTTAAATAAATGAATGAATAAATAATTCTTTTTTTCTTCTAACACATATTGAATTATAAATTTTTTCCTAAAGGAAATCAAACAGATTTTCATTACTAAATAAATTTGTATATATTTTTTTTTATAACCTGTTTATTATTGCGGAAAATGAAAAGAAATTCTTACAAAATCATATATAGAGGAGTATATAATTAAGTTTCCAAAGTTCATACAAAAAATAAAAGTGTCTTTCCCACTTCAGCGTTATAATCATAATTTAAATATAAATGATTCAACTGTATATATATAACTATGTATATGAAAAGCGAATATGCCTTCAATAATCTCAATAAATTAAAATTTTAGCATAAATATCTCAACCCAAAATGATATGAATTTAATAAAAAAATTATTTTGGCACTAATATTACAATATCAGCAATCGCTTAAAAGCAGTCAACCTG
Organism: Hybos culiciformis; assembly: GCA_964007475.1. Lineage (NCBI taxonomy): Eukaryota > Metazoa > Arthropoda > Insecta > Diptera > Hybotidae > Hybos > Hybos culiciformis. The sequence continues at coordinate 148,222,193 of OZ023273.1, read as the reverse complement.
GGAGACCATTCCACATGTGTCGCGCTTTGAAATCATACCCATCTTTTTTTTTTTTTTTTTTTTTACAATAAAATTTTGAAAATAAATCCTAAAATTCTCGATAGTAAATTGATTGAAATATAAATAAATAAAAAGTTAAAATATACAGATTTATGTATACATATGTATTTTTATATCTATCAGTCACCTTTCAATTTTAAAATCACTGCTTTGGATAATTCTCGCATTCAGTACACTTGTTGCATACGCAAAAAAAGGATTACTTTATTTTCATTTTGTTTTCATTTTCTTTATTTATTATTCTATTTATTTTATTTTATACCTATATATAGGTACACATACGTGCATATAATATATATTTTATTTTCAAATGTTTTCAATGAAAAATTTACTGAATGTTCAAAGTGATTTAGTCCTTGAATTCAAATTGATACATTATCTGCTTATACTCTCGCACTTGACAATTTCATTTCATTTTATTATGTTATTTGATGAAGAAAAAAAAAATAAAAAAAATTATATAATTTTATTCAGGTTTATTTTCTTCATCAAAATATACCTAAATTTTATTCAATTTTTATTTTCTGGTTAAATTTTCACTCAATATTTATCAAATATTTATTTTATTTTTGTCTTGATTTGACATTAAGTTAACTTCAGTGAAAATAAGTATATATAGATATACAATTATATTATTTTTATAATATTTACAATAAATTCAATATTAGAAATTGGAGTATTACATAGGGGACTAGTATTAAATAAAATATATTTAATACTAAATTGAATTAGTTTTTGAAGTGATTGATAGTAACTAAATTTTAGTAGATGCGATAATATTGTTATTACTATTTTTTAACTTAAGATTAGATGAAAAAAATATCTTAGAAGAAATAGTTTATAGTGGTTTCAGGACTAAAGGTCGTGTTTGATTTCAAATTTTTCTCGAATGTTTTGGACAATATTCGAACACTAATAGTATCATTAAGACGATTACCAATAATCAAAGGATCAGGTTTATATTTAACATTCTTTGCATTTGTAAAAACAATTCAGAAATACATAAAATACAATAATCTTGATTAAATTAAATTAATTTATCAAATTGTATTCATTTTATAACATAATAATTTAAAGAGAACAAAATTTTAGTCTATGTTTTTATGTCTACAAATGATAATAGTCTATATTTATGTTTATATAGGTTTCCATTTAATTTAAAAATTGAAATAAAACTCAACTTTTTAATTCAATCTATAAAATTGAAAAACATAAAAGATAAAATTTATTTTAGATTTTCTTCAAAATTTAATAGCTTTAAAAAAAAGTCAAATTCAAAATGCTTTAGTCAAAAAATTATTATTTTACTAGAAAAAAAATGAAATAAAATTTTCAAAAGAAAAAAATAAAAATAAAATAATACCATAAAAAAAAAATTTGATTTAGGGAAAAATTTAATGAATCAAATACATAGAGATGATTTTTATTTTTTTTATGATTTAATTATAACATCTTTAACTTTTTACATTAAAAATTAAAATAAGAAGAATAGGATTTCCATTTGAATTCCTCTTTTGAAATTGACTTCTCTACCATCATTTAACTAATTAGTAAAATTAAAAAAAAATTTCTTCTTTTTTACACTTTATTTCATTTCATCCTAAAAATGTAAAAAAAAATTTGTATATAATTGACAACTTAATTTCAAAAAAAAAAAAAATTATAATAATAATAAGAAATAAAAGTTAAAGACTTAATTTAAAGACAAGAACTTTAGAAATTTCAAACTTTTTGAAAAAAATAAATAAACATTTCAAGTATCCTGAGAGCGTTAAAAAATAATAATAATCAAAATTAGAAATTATTTTGTCATATTTTCGAAGTTTGAAAAAGAAAAAGTAATTTTGTTTACTTTTATTTATTTTCTTCTTGTTTTTTTTTAAGAATCATCAAGACATTTCTTTACTATGATATATAATTATAGTATAGGTACATAAATATTATAATAGCTATAAATTATGTTTATTTGAATAATTTGAAATTTCAAATACTTGTGTTAATTTATTTCCATGATTTTCGTCATTTTTGAGATCTTTGAATTTTCTGAAAAAGAGCAATAAGAATTTAATTTTCTATATTTTCCAAAACAATTTCTTGTTGTCACAACACATTCTAACGATTTTCTATTTAAAAATATATTTTTTGTGGGAATGAAATTGGCATCGAAAAATAACACAAAAAGGTTTTGCAAGCGTTTACTCACATCGCATCTCATTAGGTTATCAATTTCTTTTGGTACACAAGCTTAATATTATAATCATTCATAAAAACTTATTTTATTCTGATATCAAATTTACGAATTAAAAATAATTACTTTTTACTTTAAAATATGAACACACACAAAATATTTTTAATATTATAATTTCTACCCCGAAACAGGATAACCAGGAACAGATATATAAATATAATTTTCATAATAAAATGAAGATGAAACCTATTTTGTTATTTAATGGCTTTAATAAAGATTTACATCTTTTTTTTTAGGTAGTATAAAATGTAATTTATTTTAATACTCATTTTTATTAATTAGATAATTTTTTGTTTTTTTTTTTTCATAATAAAATAGATCTTCAACATAAAATATTAAATGTAGGTATAATGTATTATATATATATACATAATATACATTAAGAAATAGACAGTAAAAAAGAAGAAAAAAAAATTAAATTAGAAATAATAAAAATAAGTAATAATGAATGATTTTTATGGTCCAGCATAAAAGATCCTTGAAATTGATTTTTATCAATTTAATATCATTTTGTATAATATAATAAATATTTGGAATCATTAATGACTTTTACAATATTAAATGTATATGATGTGATAAGTATTGAAAAAAAAAAAATATTTTCTTTTTTTCTACATTAAAGAACATAACATCAATCTTTTTTTTTGTTTTGTTTTTTTTTTTTCATAGAAACAGGTCATAGAATTTTAAGGATGTCTAAAAATGGAAATAAATTTTCTTAAAAATTTACTATAATAATATGTATTACTTAATATTATATTATTATAGAAATGGGTCAAATTGAATTAGGAGTAAATTTTGAATGATAGACAGAATAAAATTGATCACAAATGAATATTTAAAAAATTTATATAATTCCTTATTTAATGATATCTTAAGTTCTTTTTATGTTTTATCCTTGATATAATAATATAAATTTCACAGTTGTTAGACAAACAATTTTCAGTCAGTAAATAAATAGTTATACAATGCAATAATTTTATGTTTTGTTCATATAAGTTTAACATAACATTAGTGTACATACATATGTATACAGCAACTCTCATGTATATTTTAGAAAATTCTGTATTTCGATGAATTTTAATATACAGAAGTTTGACACACAGAATTTTAAAAGTCAGTATTTTTAAAAATTTTTAATGATTGGTAGGTAGGCATGACTTTAATAAAATGAAAAATGTAGAAAAAATCGAATAAATAGGTTATACTTCTTTTTTTTTACAAAGCATAACCATCAAGGGCATTCACTTCTGCTCTAAGCGAATGAATGAAAATAGTTTGAGTATATTATATTTGTAGTTTGAGTATATTACATTAAGTACGAAGTTGCTTACACAACCATAATATTTTACGCTTCTTTAATTTTTCTTACTATATTTAGTCTCTATAGTATATTCGTTACAAATCATACCACGAAAAATTAAAAATTTTATTGTTATTGTTTTTACGCTTAAAAATTTTTTTATATCTTTATTAAATTTATTCTATATATAATAAGTACATACATATATACACAAATAATTATAAAAATCAATATTTTCCATTAACTAAAATGAAAATGAAATCAGAAAAGCTAAAAAAAAAAAAAATTTTTTAACTTTTTTTTTATATAAAATATGTAAAAATTTTTATTCAACCAAGTAATATCTTTTTGGACCAAAATAAAATAAAAAAAAAATTTCTATTGTAATTGAACAATCTTTATCGACATTTTCCAATATTTTGTACCCTTTTTTCTTGAAAAAAAAAAAACTTAATATTCAATGAAATTTGTTAAGGGTAATGGACAACACGTTAATGGTTTTTCCTTTGACAAACTAGAGCAAAAATAAATAAAAAAAAAAAAGTTATTGAAAGAAAAAGGTTTTCCTACAAAAAAAAAAAAAGAAAAGATTATGGATCAAACAAATGATTTGATTGAATAACTGCAAATACCTAAATAAATAAACTGAAAATTTATTCATCGTTACAGTTTTTATTTTTTTTATTATTAGATTTTGAACTTTGTGTCAGAAAAATTATAAAAACAAAAAAAAAGAATATCCAATTAACACAATAAACATTATTTATCCATAAACTGCTAAATTTTAATTTGTCCGAATATTGTTGATTTTGGTTTATCAAACAGTCTCAATGAGATAATATATACGAAAAGAAAAACCCCTTAAATGAAGTATACACCAAAGGTTCGTTATTTATTTACCTTAAAATGTTGTAAATTTTTACTTTTTTATTGGTAAGCAAACTCTCATTATATACTGTCTTCAATAAATTTAAACCACTACCGACATGAATTTCAAGCCGTCATGTATATATAAAAAAAAATCATGACAAAAAAATTCTGCATTACCTACACTGAAAAATTGAAAATTGATTTATAAAAAAGGGATTAAAGAAAATTTTTATTCAATGCAGTTGATTTTTTTATCGCAAAAATTAATATTAATTATATAATAAATTGGATTTAATAATTAAATTATGTTTTTTTTTATTTTTAATCCTATTTTCAGATAGTAATTTTCATACAGTTCATACATTTGTTATAATTTTTATACCTACGAAATGCTTTGTGCTTGTATTCTTCAGTTTAATCAGCTTAAAATATTTATGTATGAAAGAGTTTTTCTGAAAAAAGGCTGATTTTGGATGAAAATTTCCAATCGAAACAGTACACTACTTTGCCTTGCCTACACAGTACCGTATACGCACAGCAGTAGTTTCTAACTGTTGACTCAGCAATTGAATGTCGGCGATTATTTAGTTTCATTTAATTTATATGAGGTCATTGTGGATAATTATCAGAAAATGTAAGAATGAAATTTCTTCAGAAACACAAACAAAGCAAAGATTCTATATACAATATACCTTGGGAATAATTCTAATGATAAATTAGGGAAAATATTTAAGGGGTTTTTGAATTCTTGATAACAAATTTACTATATCCTTTTATTTTTAGGTTTCTTTTTTTTTGGCTACGTTTATTTTAAAAACCATCATTATTATTCTATGAAATTAATAATTTGAATATAGGGTTAAAATTTTGTTCGAAATAACTTAAGATATTTTTTCAATATATTATATTTTATTTCTTTTTAATCTTATTCATTGAGTTAATAATCTAATTAAAATTGTAATTTAAGTTAATTGCAAAATTATAATTACATATTTAATATATTTAAATTGTAAAAAGTACTATGTTACGTCAAATGAAAATTATATTTAATCATATCAGCTTTATATCTTTTACTTTGTAATATACTGCGATAGACACAATCTTGGAAAATCAAATTATTTTATTTATTTGACTGACAAAATGCTCTTTATAAGAAATCTAAAGAAAATCTATGAAAATAATATTTATAAAATCAAAAAATTATTTATATTTTGCTTATAAAGAATAACAATAAAAAAGACAGAAGTTAATCAATTTTTAAATATTTTTTTTTAGCAAGAAATTTTAAAAGTCTTTCTTTTTAAATCCTTTACATTATTGTCGGTCGTCTTGGTGTAGTTGTATTGCCATTATCCTACGGTCTCGGACTGGAATTTGTTCCAATATTCCAATTTGTCCACTTGAAGTAAGTGCTTGTGTTGTTTATTAACTTGATCGCGTTGATTGATTGTTTGTGCCGAATTTAAAAATAAAACTCACTTCCCTTCACCCGATCGAGATGAAATTTAGCATATTTAGCATATAAGACAATTCATTATAGCAAAATTTCAGCTCGATCGGATGGTTTTAAATGAATGAGAGTAAAAATAGTACTGAAACACAACAAACAAACAAACAAAAAACCATTAAAAGGCCCCATATATAAATCATCAAACTTATTTTGTAGGTACTGTAGACCATATATATCTTACTTTTATACGATTGTTGCCTGAATTAATATTGTCAATATCAATACTGTAGTGACTCACAGACAGGCTTTTCTATAAGTATTAAAAAAAGTCAGTAAACAAAATGTTTTTATAATGCAATATCACTGTTTTTCTGTTTTTCTAGATGATGAAATTTGAAATAAAATAAATACAATGTTTTGTATTTTGCCCCGCCTTTATTACATAATTATAACTATATAAAAAAGGAAAAATTAAAGAAAAAATAAAAATTGATACTAAATAAAAAAAAAAAAAGGATATGCATAAATTTCATGGGTGTTTTATTTTATCCAAATTAAATACTTCCGAACCCTAATTTCAAAATCACATAGAAACATAATCCATAAAAATTTTATTTTGAGGAAAAGAAAAAATAACCTCTTGGAACCATAATCATTTCAATTTGTTGTTTAAAAAAACTTTATACCAAAATAATAATGTACCTAAAAGTATTTTCATTTCAAAACTTAATGACAAAAAAAATATTAAATTGAAATTCTTGGAATTTTCCTAAAAAACCAATTCTTTATTGCTATATAATTTTAAGTTAATTTAGGCAAATATTTACCAGTCACATTTATAAACTAATTTAAATTATCATATTTTATACAAATTTTTATAATTTTAATATAATAATTATGCTCACAGACGTTGCTATATATATACATACTAATAACGTAGAATCCTTAAATATGCGTAGGTTTTTCGGAATTTTAAAAATTTGATACTTAAAATATCAAATTGCTGACCCAAAATTTAGAGGTTTCCTCTATTAATACTATTTTATTGCAGCACTTCAAAGTTTATGAAGAATCCTTAAATGTATTATTTTATTGCCGCAATTTAAAGTTTAAAAGCATTTATTATAAAGAAAAAAAAATTTCCCCTGTTAAACTTTGTGAACATCGATACATTAGTTGGCAATACAGAATTCAAAATTACTATTATTATAGTGTTTCGGTCAAGATGATAAAATTTAAAAAAAAAAAATAATATTTCCAATGGGATTCCCCCATGGTTATTGTATTACAAATAAAAATATGGAATCAATAAATATAATCACAATGTCAAAATTTATTTTTGGCAATCAAAAAAATTATTGTTCTATACTAAAACAATAAGCATAATTTCAACAAGAAAGAAAATAAACCATTATGTTTAAATTAATTTCCCAAGAGAAAAACCTATATCTACCAAAAAATTTTATCTGCGGCTTTACCCAAAAATATGTATAATTTTGTTTTTTTTTTTTTCTTAAATTTTTTGTCATGATAAAACATAAAACCCATTTCAAAAAGTTGAATTGATTTTTTTTTACCTTACATGCTCTATAAATATGTATAAGTATGTATTCCGATTAGCACAGAAGCTGGTTAAGATGAAATTGAAATGGATTATCGAATTAAAAAAAATGAAGGTGTAAATACCATTCCTTGATGGTACTGTTAAATTTTTTTTTAATTTATGTACCTATGTATTTTTTTTATTCTTGTCATTCACAGTGGTTATTTAATTTACTGCCAGAGAAGGAAAATCATTACAGACAAAAAGAAAGTGATATGAACATTGAACACAAAATATCGAAATATAAAAATATGTCAACCTTGAAAGGAAACTAAAAGCTGTTTTTTTTTTTTCTTTTGAGTTGAGTGAATAATATTTTTTGATCGACCAGTTTACTAAAAATTTCAATTTTATACTATTCTTGAAAAATAATAATAAATTTATTACCAAAAATAAAAAGTTGGCTCTTATTCTATTTAGACGCTTGTAAAACAATATTCGGTACATTGCTTAACAAAATTATAATTTATAATTGGAAAAACTTTTACAAAACATTAAATTTGATGTTAAAACACTTTGTTACAGAGAAAGGCAAATCACAAATTTTGTTTGGATAACAGAGAAAAAAAAATTATGATGAACATTTTTGAAATGGTGACGTTAATAATTTTGAAAGATGTAAAAAGATAAAAAATATTATTATATGAAATGAAAATCTGATAAATATGACTGGTCGCTTTTTTTTAATAAATTAATGATTTTATACGTCTATTTTTACATATATTTAAATGTGTTAATGTATAAATTCGCTTTGACGCTTTCGCGTTTTATACAAATTAAAATTAATCAAAAATTTTTCACTTCTATAGCTATGTAACGTCAGCTTAAAACAATTTCTTTTAAATTTTTCATTCCATTTCTTGATCTTGAGATAAAAGTTTATAAAGTATATAACCATAGATTAAGAATACACATAGATTGTTAGCTTCATACAACATTATTTTTGGTATTTTTTTGTGAATGTGTTAGTAAAACAAAATAAAATACGTGATAATTATCAATGAAAAGAATTTTATTTAGTTTTACTAACAACTTCACAGCTTCACATACAAATACCAAAAAAGGCTGAAAAAATGTTGTATGAAGCTATAAATCTTTCTCTATTCTTAATCTACGGTATAACTTAAAAAATACACTATCGTATAAAATGAAATTAATCTTTTTGAACAATTTATTTTAAATAGAAATATAAATTAAATTTGGTGGTATAATAATGGGATATCGTTAAAAATTCATAAAAAATATAATAATAAGATTATTTTTTTTGCGAATTAAAGCAATTTAACCGAATAATCTTATATTTATTTAAGAAATATTTTAAAGTTTGATAAAAAACATGAAATACAGCTTTCAATAAAAACTTCAAACTTGAAACTGAACTCCTAATACTTTGAGGGTTTTTATTACCCCTCTCTAAAGCCAGAGTATGATTCAAAACACATGAAAAAATTTTGTAATAAAAAATTTATCACACAGAATTTTCTTTAAGAATGGCAAAAAAAAATTTATAATTCCATGTTAATTTAAAAATATTTGAAGTGTCCTCATGAGTTAAAGAAATAATTTTTTACGGGTATAATTTTAATTTTATTTATTTAATGTTGTAACGTCGGGGTTTTTATTATACCCGGAATTCAGAACTGAATAAATTTACAATTTTAAGGTCTCATAAATTTTTTAAAGAAAATAATCAATAAATACAATCAAAATCTTTGAATAAATATATACAAAAAAAAAAAATAAAAAAAAAAACATAATGGATTTTCATATTTTTTTCCTGTAAGCTGTCGTATACATAAAATAAAATCCCCAATAAATCGAATTTAAATCAAATTTTTGTTTTTATATGCTAATAACCGTATATAAAAAAATTCATATAATAAAAATAATAGGGTTAATGTTGATTATTTATGGTAAAAATATCCTTGAAAAAGTTTTTCATTTAATCACAATGTCTTTTCCTTTTTATACAAAAGAGTGTAAATTACTTATTTTATAACTTGTCAAAATTTAACTGATACATCCAACTAATAATATAGGTTTAGTTTTGTGGTCATTCACAGAAAATAATTTTAATTGTAATATTTGTATAACATTTCATGTACCTACATTTCAAATTATATACTCATGTATGTTTTTGACGAAAAAAAAATGTTCAACTTATTGGCCATTCAAAAAAAATATATAAAATGACATTATTTTTCAATTAGATGAAGAAGTTCTTGAAAATATTTGTCAATTTTGTTGACAAATGAAAAAAAAAATGAAAGTTTGCTAACATTTTATTTTTATTAAATTGTTAACAAGTCATGTCACAGTTTAATCCATTACATTTACATTCAAGTTTATTTTGAATTTATTTTTAACTCTTGTATCATTCTCATGGTTGATCATAAGCACTGAAGTTTTAATTTTTTTTTGTACCTGACCTTATTTTTTATCTCAATGTATTTAGTTTCAAAAACAAAATATGTTAAATTTTTCATAATAATGATTTTATAAATAAGAAATTATATAAATTCGCAAAAAACTTCAATATGTAATTGGATTTTTATTATTGAATAGCAAAAAAAAAAGAAGAAAATAGGATTTTCTTTTTTTCATTTGTAAAATTACTCATCATATATAAATTATTTATAAATTTTATCAAAATAACCAAAAATCTAATTTTAAAAAACATTCTCTTTTTTTTTATTTCAGGTAAGTGGTTCAAAAATTCATCAATAATTAATAGCATTCTTTTTATTCAGAATAGTTTTGTTTTGTAAGTATTCTATATATATAGTTATGTACGTACTGTACATACTTATTATCATCTGAAAGTATGAATTTTATTTTCATTCTAACTACAACAATAAATTCACGCATGATGAAAGAAAGAAATAATTTTACAAAGGTACATGATACATGCGGTACATGATACAAATTGTTTACAATTATAATTTTATCCAATAATAATATGATTCCATAATATGAAATCTAACAGAATATTGCTACCATTCATTATGTCAATAATTAAATTGCCTATTTATCAAAGAAAAATTTTCTGTAACTTGAGTTCAAGGATATTATACTAATCATTATACTCTTTATGTTATAATAATAAGGATGTTTTTGCTAAACGATCTATACTGACGTTGTTTTATTATTTCAAAATCAAAAGTCATGTCGCACAAACATATATTCTATTTTTGTTACAATTTTATCTTTTCCGCAAAAACTGAATTGTTAAAAGAACAAAAATATAAAACAAATCCCTTTAACATCATTTAAAAAAAAAAACAAAAATTGATTAATGTCTTTGCGATCTTTTATTCTTAAATGTCATAGAGTGAAAATAATTTGATTAAATGTTTATCTATGTAAATGCCTGCTATGAAAAACATATTATGCTTAATACATATAATTTAAATACAATGTGTATTTAAGATATTATTCGTATAATTTTTTGTTCTGTTTCACCTTACTATAATATTTAAATATCAATTATGGTTAAAAGCCTGCTATCATTAGATACATAATATCAATTTAGGTAATTTACAATTTTATGAAAAGTGAAATTTTCCTTCATTGTGGTAAAAACATAAAATAAGAATCTGTGAAAGAGTGGTTAAAATAAATTTTGATTGAAATCCTTTTTAGATAATAACATATTAACATATTTAATAGTCATATCTCACGATTAATTCTGTACATGTATGTATAGGTAGACTATGCTATATATATTATTTTCTTTTAAAATATCTTACTTATTTAATGAGATAGTTAAAACAGAAAATTTCTTCAAAGGAAAATAAAATGTACAACGAAATTTCAAATTAAAAATATAATCTAAAGAATTTACTTTGTAGTATATTACAAGCAATTTAATGTACCTACATGTCTAAGAACTAGTCTCTAAACCGATTGAATGTATAATTTTTAGAATAATTAATCAATTTAAATTTAACACCCTGTGATATTGAAATATAAATATATTTTATTTTATTTCTTTCAAGATGTTCTTCTAACAACAATTTAATTGCAACATATTTCACCCATTTTTCTGTATTTTATTCTGTTCATGAATCTTATTATTATTATTATTATTATATCGGAATGTACATAATCCTTTTTTTTTTATTTGATATCTCGAAGGAAAATTTATATGTATCTTCATAAACAGCGAATAATAAAACTACCTAAAATATGTGTTCATAAATTAATCCTCTTAAAGTGGTGACAATATAAAAATTCACATACATATGTGTTGAATTCGCATTAGGTAGGTACACATTTAATAAGAATATTTTGTAGTTCCTCATAATAAAAACAAAAAATTTCTAAATAATTTTGTGAATAAATGAAAAGATTAAAATTATGCCTCCATCTGAAAATAGTTCAGAATAATAAATTAACTAGAAGTACTAAAATCATAGTTTTGATTGTAAATTGAAATTGAACTTAAATTCGATTATAATATTTAAAAATTTACATTGAAATTCAAAAATTAAATATAAAAATAAAATCTTGTATAAGGAAATGCAAAAAATATAGGGTATAGTATATTAAAGGATCTTAGCTTTGAGCTTAACTTTGACATTTAATATACAAACTGCATTATAAACTTCAGATTTCTAAACTCAATAGATAAAAAAAGCATTATTTGATAATATCTTTCTCGTTCAACTTTCTTTGTAAACCAACTTACTTTGTAAACCAAACTTACTTATGGTTATTTGCTATTTTGTTGTAAAGATATCACAAATCGCATTTTCTTCAGTTTAATTTTACAGAACTGTTAAAAAAAATATATTTATTCTTGAAGCATAGTGTTAGAATTAACAAGTTGAAAAAAAAAAATCTTTTAATTAAAAATAAAAATGAAACACTTAAAATTTATTCATATTTTAAAACTAAGAAAAAAATTAAAAAAACCATTTATACCGCAACCATTCACAAAATATCTTTTTAACTTAAATTATCCTCTTAAAATTCACCCGAATAATTTATCAAAATTACATCCATAAGTAAAATTAAATTAGTTTTTCATGTGAATAAAAGAAAATTCTTTTCAATGGAAAATGGAAAAAAAAACTTATTTTTTATGTACAAAATTACATACAAAAATGTTCTAGTTAATTTCCCCTTTATATTTATTTCTATAAAAGAAAAGGTTAAATTATATGTATTGCATTTATTCTTTGCATTATGACAAAAAAAAATAAAAAATTAATAATTGTTTTTTTTTTTTTGTTTATTCAAATTACTATGCAGATTGCAGATTAATGAAAATTTTACATGCATATTACTATACATAAATATGTAATGTACATCATACATAAAAATAAAAAAAAATGTAAATAAAATATAATGGGACTAAACTGGTATACAATATTATAGGTTTGGTTAAAAGTTGAAATATCATGTAGAGGATATTAATAATAAAGATAAATAGCGAGTTCGAAAAATAAAATAACTATTAAATGTTTTTATCATGTCATGTATGTACAATTATCTTATAGCTATAATAATATTCAGTTTTCATTATAAAATATTTTTATCGCATAATGTTCAATTTTAAAATCTAAAATTTTAATGTATATTTTGAAAAACATATAAAAGGAATTAAATTTTTTAATATTTTTGTCTCGTTTTGTTGATTTTCCTGCGCGCTCACATTGACTTTTGAATTCACTAAAAAAACATAATTTTTTATATATAAAAATAATCAAATTCCATAAAATTTTCGGGTTCTTTCAAAATTGTTTTGTGTTTCGCTAATCATGGTATGTATAATGGTGTAGTTAGTTATCTTGAGCCTGTATGTTCAAATATAACAGGGGCGGAAATTCCTTTTTTTTTAACAGAATGTTATAAAATTGTGAAAAGTTTGTTCAACAAGATTAAAATGGGTCTAATAAACTAAGCATTGCAAACAATTTTATATTAAATTAAAAAAAGTATTTTCTTCCTTTTTCTCCAATAAACTATAAACATGTACAGAGTAAATAGGTTAATATACATATACATATAATAGTTTTATTTTCGCTAAGATAACAAAATATTTTTAATTAAATATTACATTAAAAAATTGGAAAATAAAAACTTGCATGCTATTTGTATAAGCGCGTATTTCTTTCATGTGAAAATGAAATAAAATAATTTTTTTTTTATTAATCTCTTGGGAAATAAAAAATATACAAAAAATTTATAGGATTTTAATCGTAAATTGATTTGTTCGTGGGCAAAAAAAAGGTATCATGCCATCCTAACTACACTTGGAATTTCAATGTATTTTGTTTTAAATGTATTAAAAAACTTTCTGTTTAAAAGATCTTAAAGGAGATTTTTTTTTATTAAAAATATTTTATAAAATTTAGTACGTTTTTATTTCACATTTTGTATACTGAAAGAAGTATGAGCATTAGAAATTGATAGGTTCATAAATTAAACAATTTTCAACTTCTTTTTTTCGCTGCAAATTGTCTTGAAATCCATAATTAAATTAGTAGATAACTATGAAACCGTCATAGTTTGTCAACGATAAATTTTTTTTAAAAATGCATTCAAATTTAAGTTAAAATTAAAGTTAAAAAAAAACCCTAATTCATTTCGTACTTCAAAGTAGAAAATCTTAGAAAACATTATATAAATTTTAATAACTTCAAGTAGGTGGTACCTTAAAATTCGCTTGTAAAAAAAAATTTAGAACGTTTTCGCAAAACAAAAAAATGTATTTTCTTAACATGAATTTCTTTCTTCTTATTTTTTTAATAATATGATCTCATTGCGGTTACATGGTAAAATAATGTACTGATGCACGTATTTTTATAGGGTTTTCTATTGAAAATCGTTATTAAGTCACGTGCTATTTCCATTCAAATTTGATTTTTTTTTCTAGAAAATTCAATGAAAATGTATGTATATAACCTTTTTAAGAAAAAATAAAGAAAAATTCAATAAAAAAAAAATATTTTTTTTTTATCTTTAAAGCTCTTAAAACACTTATATGGTTTCCTATTTCTATGTAGATTTAATTGAGGACAAATCAATAACGATTTTTTTTGCTATGGTTGAATTAACAAAACATCTGCTGTAAAAATGATTTTGTTTTTTGTTCAAAATTTCATATAAATATAAATGAATATATGCATGTACAATGTAAGTACATACATAATTATTACATATATAATATAGTACATTTATGTTCAATAATAGAATTAAATACAAGATTCACAATTATAGACCTTAAATAAGAACTTGCTCAATAAATAATTAATTACACCTGTTTCTCTCAAAACAAATTACTTTGTCTATAATAATTAATATTAAATAATTATTGTTTATTTCATTAAAAAAAAGAAATTAATTGGTGCTTTTATTGAATACATACATTCTTAAAAAAAATTAATATTATTATATTTTAATATCTGAATAACCAGGATTCTTCTCGGTTATTGGTTTTTGAGATACATATATGTAAATAATTTGTGTTCTCTTGTTTTGCAATATTTTTATACAAACGTTACATTTATAATACTTTTTCATCGTATTTAAGATGAAAAAAGGGATTGATTAATTTTAAAAGTTTTTGATTTATAATACAACCAATATTGATATGACAAACATGTACATTGGACACATTCAAAATTTTTTGTAAATAGTAAAATATATAGTACTTCTCATTCATTTATACATTAAAAGTAATACTATTTCAATATCTCTTAATAAAATCTATCCGCCGGGCTGACGTAAATTTATTTTTATATAAAATTGTAGTATCTATAAATTGATTATATTTTTTATGAATCAAAAAATTTTATTTTGTTGATCAATTTCATCGCATGTATTAACTTTTTCAGCACATTTTAAATATAAATTTTATTTATAGTTAAAATAAAAATAAATTATTTTTAGTCATATTCGTTAGAATTTCGAATATAATCCTAAAGTAAAATACGATACAAATAAAGCTAAGAAATCCTAGAATTATTTAAAAACTTTCAATTACGTAAACCGAGATCAGAACACAAGCCCTTAGATTTTTTGATTGAGGAAAATACATAAAAGAATTTAACGGAGAAAACCCTCAATTTGTAGACAACCTAATATTTTAGTAACATGATAACTTACAATGATAAACAAAACTGATATTATGATTAGTACATAATATGGTACATTAGGGTGCCACTTATTTATATACAAAAAAAAAATCATATTTTGTTGAGTGCCGGGCGAAATTTTGTTCCCATGGACCTAAAAGTAGTCTCTACCAAATATTAGCTCAATTTAACATTGTTAACCCGTCCCGCTTAACATGCTTTTGTATAGTGTTGCACCATTGATTTTTGCACACTTCGAAAAAATTTCGTAGGTTCTGCTAATAGAAAATTTTTCGAACAAAAAACAAATAATTTATGAAGTTTAGCGAGTCCAGACTCATGATTTTTCGATTTTTTAAATTATTTTTATAATTCGTAAAGAAATGTTTCTAGTAGAACAATCCAAACATCATACTCGTATAACAGGCAGAAAATTCCCATAGTATGGTGATGTTCTATTAATAAAATGCGTGAATTCAAACTTTATTTTAATAAAAGTGCACCTCAAGGTGCATTCGAAATAATCACCATTCAAGATCAAGAAGATATATTTTTTTACTCAAACAGCGTGAAAAGTGACTTGGAGCAACGTTTCAGCCCGGAAATTTAAACTTTAAAAAATAATTAGTTTAAGGACTTTGTATTTACAAATATGTATTGTAATAATTGAAAAATCTTATTTGATATTATATTCAAAAACTTAAATTAAGTAAAGAGTAATTTTATGACACTATGTAACGCTCAAATGAATGAAAAAACCATGTAGAATTCTAGTAAAATATATGAAAACTTAACCGCCAAGCGGGTCGTTTTAATTACGCCCAAAAAAATTAATTTTCGTGCAGTAAAAGTCATTAAATGTCATTTAGAAAGATTTCTTTAAAAAAAATAAATAATATTGTTAAAAATAAAATAAATTTTCCATTTACCATTATTTAGAATTTCATTTGCATATAAAATTTATTATAAAAAAAAAAAATATTATAATGTAATTACTGACCCCAAAAACTCTGTTTAATTTATTTTTTGTTTTTCTTTTTTTTTATTTCAAATAAAATTTATGACATCAAAAATTTACTTTTGATGAAAATTGAATTACTTATGTATGTACCTATGTACATTTCTTTTTACTTGAATATGAAGTTTTGCATAATCAAAGTCTGCAGATTATCTTTCACAATTTTACGGTATACTGTGCAATGGTATATTAAAATACAAATAAAAAGTTAAATCATATTAAAAAAAGTATTTATAGTCGTAACAATATTTTTGTAGGGTAAAGAACGTTGTATGCCAGTTTTAACCAAATTCCATAAAACAAACAACGTACTCTTCTATGTTTGTCTAGGTTTGTCTTATAAATGCAAAAATAGTCTCTTTTTGGGATTTTTGAAGTAGTTCAGTAAATTTTGTTTGTTCTAAGCTAAGTATTCAATCACTTCGGAGTCTCTTCGTGTATCATCACTTTTTTCCACTGTTCTTTTTATGTATATTTTTATGTTGGTTTATCCTATATAAGTGGTACGTAACGATTAAGGATAAACAAAAGTGTTCTCTTCTTGACACTTTGAACTCGTTACTTCTTTTTTTTTTGCATTAAAGAAACTTATTCTGGATTTGGTCACTTCAGAGCCACTTCCTGCTTTTATTCACTGATCTTTCTTCCCTATACAGAAAAATATCATACTAATGACAATAATAATTACTCAGAATTTTAAAACACCAGCAAAAAGATTTACATTGTCCAATTATCTAAAAACTACTTGTCTAAAAAGTCATCTATTTGAACATATATGCCTATACAAATATTGCAACTAGTTGAGGTGCATTACATATAAATAGTTTTAAATTTGAAAAAAGAACTTGCCCTATGGGGATAACTAAACATTCTTTGTCTACATAAAATGTCAATCAAAAAAATTTTTATTTTTTTTTTATTATTAATGTCTGGGTTTATGTAAATTTCAACGTTAGTTGTATGGAACTTTTTAAAATGAGAATTTATTACCCCCAGAGTAACAAAAAGAACTGAGACGAACATTCTGTATTTCCTTTTTTGTTTATTTCGAAATATAAAATGCGTCTATTTCGTATATTATTTTTTTTGTATGTTTTGCATATCCTGAAAAATATTCATAGTAAAATGTAAAATTGTATCTGCATGCAAAAAAAAAAGGGAAAATAAATGTTTTAATGAATAATTTTCCAGTTACAGTATAGGTAAAAAAAATCGTAAAAAATTTCATCTAATATTTAACAGTTTAGGTAATACTTGATAGGTTTATAAAGGATAAAACACTTTGATAAGAAAATTTATTCAACTAAAAATGCCTGTGAAACTAAAAAAGCCTAAAAATTTAAAACTTTCTTAAGCTGAATTCACATAATATATTTTAATGTAATAAACAAATTTTAAGATTGTTCCTTTAAAAAGAAGAAAATATTGTTTACAATTTTCTTTTTGCAATTTTCTTTTGTTTACAATTTTCTTATATTTTATTTTTTATTTTTTTATTTATATACATTTTATTTATTTTATTTTAACCTTTGATGATAAATTTCTAAGCGTGTATAGTAAAAAAAATTGTGCAAGCAAATAATCAAATTAGAAGTAGCAAAGTTTCTTTCGACAGGCTGATTGTGTTTAGTTATTAGGGCGAACCTATAAAATACAAAGATAACTTTTCAAATTGTAACTATTTTTTTGTTATCATTTTTATGTAATAGATAAGATTAAAAAAAATTGCAAAGAAAATAAAAAAAATATAAAATAACTTTGGCTAGTTTATAAACAATCACGGAACTATCTTTTATTAAATAGAAAATTATCTAAAACCATCAAATGAGTGAAAGAATACCGCAACTATCTACCACTGATATTAAATTGAAATAAGACAACATAATAAACTTAATTGTGGTTTTTTTTAATAATAAGTCTTTAACAATTTTGTGTGAAGATTAAAATAGTTTGTTCTCATTACATATGAATTAACATATCTGCATGTTTTCTTGTAAAGATCATTAATTATATGCAACATAGTGCAATAAAATTTAATCCTTCTTAATTCGCATATTATAATATAGCTATAATACATATTAGTAATTTAAGCTTTTAACAGTTGAAAAATTTAATAATTTAATGTTTATCTGATTTAACAAAACATTTTCAATATATTTTATCGAATTAAATTGACCAATCATTTTTTATCATAATTTTATCAAATATAGTTTTAATACTTTAGTTTAATATATAGTTTATGCTTTTCCACCAAAAAAAAAATATATATTCCTTGATAAATTATTCGACAACCAACATTTTCACAATATCTGCCGGAAATTTAAAAGAAAAACGAAACTTTTTTAAATAACAATTTTTTTTTTATATTTTGTACACTACACCTGCAATATGATTTTAAAGGACTTAAAATTTCACAACTCTTATATTGAATACAATAATACATATATACTTAATGCACCTGACAATTTTGTCAGTAAAATTTCATTTTCATAATATATAACTTAACTACACAACATTCAACAAACTATGGGTATTGTCTTAATAATATTTTATACCATAATGCCAGAAAACCTCAACTTTATCCTCTAAGGATTAAAAACAAAAAAAAATTTGTTTTTTCTTTCTGTTCAAAATTCCATGTACAGAAAATGTATATACATATAAAATGTTTTGTATATATTATGTATAAGATAATATAGTAAATCACGGTAAAGATGAATTGTGGCATTAATTTGTTTTCATTTTTATATCACTTAAATTGTGTATAATGGTGTATGTACACAATTTATACACCTATATATTTTTAATAGAATTTTTTTTTTATGCAGTTAATGTAATAAGATAATATTCCACAATTTTCTATATATATAGTTATGTACATACTTGTATTCTTGATCCTGTGTACATAAATCATACCTACACCTCCGACAAGTGTATATATATGAAAAGTATAGGAATAAATATTGAAAATACTGAAATCTTGTAGTCTCCACTTACAATAAATCTTTTTGAAAGAAAAAATACAAAAGAAAATTTATTACATTCGGTAGATTCAAGCTGAAGAGTGAGTAATATAAAATCTTTTAAGTTCTGTCTAATTTCAATCATTTTTTTTCTTCATTTTCCAAAAAGTTTGCACCTGCATAGGATCGCAACGTAATATTAGTACATACACAGTTAATAATTTCGGGGACTAAAGCTGAAGTATCTAATCCCGAATAAACTTAAGTTAAAAAAAAAATGGATTATAGTTAATTACCTCGAAAGACAAAAATAAATTAATGTCAAAAAAAAATTTAAATATAAAACAAAAAAAAAATATAAATGGTCGTAAAAGGGCTTTTTATATCACATTTTTGAAAAAGGGCAATTTTACACTTTAATTTTTTCATTAATTTTATTTTTTAATTGCAAATTTTATTAATTCGTAATTTATTTGTAAATTTTATTTAATTTTAAAATTTTATTGTTGGATATTAATTCATTTTCGGCTTTCGACATAATTTCGTTATAAACTAATGTCGAATATTATAGTCATAATAGTTCGGTGTTTTTAAATCGCAAAAATTACAATTTTTGATTCTCATAATAATAAACCCATTTGTAAATTTTTTGGGAACATAATATCTTAAAATTATTTATTATGAAAAAAAAAATAAATGAAAGGAAAAACTTTTGACGTTTTACTATTATTATTATTATTGTTCTATAGACTGTATTCATAAGACTCAATAAAATTTGTAGAAAGTTATATAAATACATTAACAATAGAAATCAAAACCATTTTCCCGGACAAAAGCACAACTTTTCTTATTTACTTTAAAAAGAATTTCAAAAAATATATTATAAAGGGTTTTTTTTATTTAAAAGCTTAAATTTGCTACAAAAAAATAAATACAAAAAATAAAACTTTAAACTTTAAAGATTCAAAAAGTTAACAAAGTGTTTTAAGTTAATTAATAATTTAACATTAAAATTTCTTGCCTACAGCAAGAAAAAAAAATTCTTTTCCTTGTATCAAGGTTTATATTTTTTTTTACTCAAATATTTTATATATACTTCATTGATTCAAGCGTTTTATATAAATTTTAATCAAGTAAAGAAAGAAAATTTAGGAAAATTTAGGAATCATGAATTTAACTAAAATTAGATTTTCAAATTCTCGAACTATTTTGTATTAACCCATAAAAGATCTAAAAAAGTACAACACTGTCTGTATTGGAATAGAGTTTTATTTTTTTATACTGGTTTAATAATTAACAAATATATTGTATGTTTTTAATTTAAAAAATAAAATACATAAATATAAAAAATTAATTCACAAAAAAAAGTTAAATAAAATTACAAGTAATCCCAAATGTTTCAATTTTAATTTTCTTAGATAAAATCATAAAAAATTTCACACTTTCAAACAAAAAAAAATAACCCATAAAATATGAATATGAATTGAATTTTTTAAAAACTCGCTGATAAACATTTTCAATTTATAAAATTTCTCTAGATACGTAATAAATTTACAAAAGATAAATTTATTTTTAAAAATATTCTTTAAACACATTCGGTTCAAAGAAAATTTTTCCTTATCCAATATAATTTAAATTTTCTTTTATAATTTTTACAAAATGAATTTTATGTTATTTTTGAAGCTTTAAAACACACGTATCTTTTTTTGTAAGATTTTCAAAGTAAAATCATAAAGGAAGTATAAATAGAGAAACTAGTCCCATACAAAAAATGCAAATACAAATAGTGAAACAAAAAATCCATATCACAACCCCATGAGCTTTATTTTTGTATTTTTTGAGAAAATACCATCAGTTCTATACAATTTTTAAAGTTTTAAAAGCTTTTGTGAGAGTCGAATTCTCAAAAAATACAAAAAAAAGCTCATGGGGTTGTGATATGGATTTTTTGTTTCACTATTTGTATTTGCATTTTTTGTATGGGACTAGTTTAAAGTAAGTATCAATTTTTATTTCGTTTTAATTAAATCTTTTTTTGAGCCTAAGATCCTAAGTAATAAGTGTACACAGCAAGATAAATCATATAAAAAATTAAAAAAATGGCGGAATTAAGTTTGTTATATTAATATTATAGTGATTAAATTGATTTACATTATATAAAAAACTGAAAGAAATTGTTCGCAGAATGTTGATTAAGAATTTTATTAAGAAAACCTTGTTACTTTACAAATAAATAAAATTCATAATAAAAATTATATTAAAAAAATATTAAAATATCTATTTGTTTATTTCATGCTTTCATATATAACCATGGAAAATTAAAATTTTACCATTTCTTGATTTAAAAAAAAACCAAGGAGATTTATTAAGATGTCTTAGCTATGAATTTAAAGAAAAAACAAAATTACAAAATTATATTTTATGCTCATTTTGATGTAATAAAATTTCAAAAAAAAAAAAACTTTTGGTAATTTATCACCCAGTAGAAAATCTTTATAGGCTGGCTTTATTTATACTTATATATAGTACATTAATTTAATTAAATGAAAAATTTATTTTTGAAAAATTATATACGTTTTATTTTTAAGATGTAAATGCTAATATTCAAGTTAGAAAACTTTATTAAATTGAAGGACTGAAAAAAAAAAATTATTTATATTCAACTTAGTATGCAAATTAATTTTATGTCAATCTAAAATGTATACCAAATGTTCATCAAAATCAATTTTTTTTTATTCATTATATTAAAAGTACTACCAATGATTTGTTAAAAATAAAATAATTTACATTTTAATCATATAATAATCGAATTTATTATACTCTTATAGTTTTTTTTTGAATTTATAAGTTTTGTCAGAGTGTATCGATATCATAGAGGATTCAGTTCTATACAAAAAATATAAATCAACAAACTGAAACAAAAGATCTTAAATCACAACCCCATGAGCTTATATTTATTTAAAACTGTTAAAACTTTAAAAATTATACAGATCTGTTGTTATTTTTGAAGTTTTAAAATCTTTTGTGAGGGCGAAATTTAAAAAAAATAAATAAATATAAGCTCATAGGGTTATAATTAAAAATTTCATTAAAAGTTTAATTTTTTTGATTTATATTTTTTGTATGGGACTGAATTCTCTGTTATATACATATTCTTTGGTTTTGTCAAAAAAGTTCTTTAATTTTAAAAAACATTTGGAATATTTAATTAATTTTTATTTTATTTTATTTTATTTTCATTTTATTTTTATAAATTAAAAATAAAACACTTTTTTTCATCTCTAGTATTGTGTACAAAAATATTTGAATTGCAGATCATTTCTCCTTTGATAAAAAATCAAATGGTAGAAATAAAACCTTAAAATCCCATAATAGAACTTCTTTAAACTTAAAAAGAAATACCTAAATTATTTTATGAAAGAAAAAAAGTTGTTTTTTTTTTTATTTAAATAAAATCAAAAACTCTTTTAATATCCCTACTAAGTTGGAAATAAAAATCATGAAAAAAAAAAAACTGTTCAAAATAACAAATTTCTTTTCACTTTTTATAATATTATTTAATATATTTATTTTATTTTATTTTTTATTTTTTTGTAAATTCCTTTTCGTAAACCAAATAAAACTCCGGGAGACCAACTACTAAACCAAAAGATTTAAATGATATTTTTATTTAATTTTATTTTTTTTTTCATTTGCAATTGTTGTCCTTTCCAAAAATAAATTATTGAATAAACTTTTAATGGTTTTTTGTATAATTTTCTCATAAATTTTAAATATATAGTATTAAATTAAACATTTTTTTTGTTGTAATTTAAATTCAAGAAATGAGAGAAACGTGACCAACAATTTGTTCATTTTTAAATAATGTATATAATATAATTTTGTTTTTAACAAGCTTATAAAATTTACTGTGATTATAATTCAATTTTAACTTTTTAAGTTTTTCCACTATTTTTCAAAGTACATAAATTTGTAAAAGCGGGCATTAGAGTCCTCTAAATTTAGTTCTCACTGAGGTGGGAAAATATCTAGAGAAAACAATATAACCATACATGGTAGCGTCCAAATATCTTGAATTAGTTTAAACTATAAGAATTAGCATATAAATATTATATGTTTATTCTTATAAGCTTAAAATTTTTATGCGGAGTATGTAAATTTTTAAATGAATGAATTATAACTTCGCTACACTTCAGGTTACAAACACTGAATTCCATGCAGAAAAAAATAGGTTCGTTCTGTGTTTGGTACTTGGTTTGTCATATAAATTTTTTTTTTTTTTCTTGGTTTGAAAGTAGGTTAAACACAAACCTAGAAATTTTACTACATAGTTTTATTGCATTTAAAAAAAAAGGTGTAACCTGTCAATTTGCAGAAAATTTACAAAAAAAATCATACTTTAAATTGCTTCAATATAAAAAAAATAAATTGTCGGTTGACAAAAAAGAAAACAATCAAATTATTTTTATAATGAAAAATTTAACAAACAAAATTTTTTTTTTTTTAAACGTCAAACCAAACCGTCTTTTATAAGTGTGTCACCCCATTCGCCAACCTATTTTCAAACCAAGAAATTCATGGTTGGTAACCTGAAGTGTAGCGAAGTTATTAGATGGATTTATTAATTATCGAATATTTTTAATAACCTTTTCCAATATTGTTTCTAAAAAAGAGTCTCATTGACGAATAAAAAAGTAACTATTTTATAGAATATCTGAACCTTGTGTAAATAGATTCGCCCTTAGAGTGATTACTTTTCAAACCATTTATTTTTAACATTCTAAATATTTATTAAGTATAAGTTTTGAACTTTATTTTATTAATAATTTTAAAAAAATTCCTAAAGGAATTAAAGTTATATCCTTAAACCAATAATATGGCAAAGAGAAAAAAAAATCTCGAAATGCGATAAATAATTTTTATTTTTTTCAAAAAAATCTTTAAATTTTATTTTTTTCTTTAAAATAATTTTTCCAGAATAAGATTAATAAAAACAATAACATAAAATTGTTATTATTTCTTTTGTCTTATAAATTTTTAATAAAATCCATACCTATATACCTTGAATAAAATAATATAATATTTTGAAAAAGATTAAGCAACAAAAAAAGAAAATGTTTTTCTGGAAGACGAAAAATAAGAAATAAAGAACTGAAATGGAATTAAAAATTACTTAAATTCTCTTTAACAACCTTAAGCCTTTTTTTTCATTTTATTTCACAAAAATTTTATTCTATATTCTTGAACAAAATTTGAACCTTTCGTAAATATAAAATAATTTTACTCTGTTTCATAATTTTTATTTAATTCCCATAAATATTCATTTTATTTTGAAATTTTATTGAAATAATAAAATTATACACTTTAATGTTGTATTCATGATTTTACTTCTTTAACTTTATTTTAAAAATATTTAAATTATTAACATACTGGCTTTTTTAGTTGCTGTTTAAACAAAAGTAATTCTGGCGGGCGACCTACTCGGCAATTGATTCTAAGGAATCTAAAATGATGAAATATTATGTCAAACTCAGGGAAAGAAGAAAAAAATAATTTATCAGCGGCGGCTAAAACATCAAGCTAGAGGACAAGATGTTGGATCTCGAATTTACGTTTGACATTATTTTAATACAAACTAATGTACTGTCTTAAGTACAATTATTTTGATAAATTTTTATGTTTTACCACAAAATTGAAGATTATAGATAATTTAGAAATTTTATTTTGGAATATATATAAAAGAAAAACACATCTCAGCTTAAAAATAAATTTCAATACATCAGGGATCTTAGTTCTGCATTATAAATTAGTTCATGAACGATTACTTTTGCCGACTAATGCTTTTTTCCTATAATAGAGATATAATATATGATTATAAATAATCATCATTTTCTTGTTCAAATTAAATTTGATGAACTTGTCACATTTTTGTGCGTCACAGCATCGATAATGGTGTAAATAAAATAAAAAAATAATAAAATAATTTTCTTTTTCATTTATCATAAAAATTTATTCTATTTTCTTGTATTCCCCATGAAATTTCAAATATATGTAGGTATATTTTTTTTATTATATAGCAAAATTTTTATGATTAAAGCGATTTAGAAATGGATCCATTAAAAACATAAAACTTATATACGCATTAGTATTCTATATTGTTTTAATTGTATTTTCATGTGCCCATAATAGAAATAATATGAAACATTAAAATTTATCTTAATCTATTACGATTATATCTGTAACAGTACACGATATTATGTACATTAAAAGGTAGGAATTAACTTTGAAGCTACTTAGTAAATATTGAAAACGTTTATTATGTTGAAATGCAGGGTAGATCAAACGATCAAAAAATTAAAATTTTGTTGACTATTTATATACACAAATTTGAATTAAAATAAACATTTTTTTAATATCAATCAAAGCCTGAAATAAGATTTTGTAAAATGTTGTATATAGGTAAATAATATCGTCGCCTGAGATCAGAACTATTCTAAGTCCAATATTTAAAATTTTACAGGAGAGCCATTTTAAGATTAAAGACTGTTTATTTTTTTAAGGTAGTGATGTATGCCAAAAAGTTTATTCTATAATTATATCTTTTTTCAATCATTTTGAGAGCGGCAATGGATGGAATTCCCTGCTTTCAGAACTAATTTAAGTCCAAATAAGTGCGGACATACAATGGTTCTGCGGGTAAAAAAAAATACGTTGGTCATGGGATTATTTTGTACTTACCTGTTTTGAACACGAAAAACAATTTAAACAAACACGTGTTTTTGCACACACATCAGATTAGCTAATAAGAACATAAAACAGTTTTTAAAAAAAAGTGAACTTAGAATAGTTCCGATCTCAGGCGACGATATGTAACATTTTAAGATCCACTAGATATGAAAACTTTTTGATATCATTTACAGATTTTCATTGAATTGTTTAAATTTAAAGAATTTAATATTAAATTCTGCATTAATGTGCCTATATTTAATACACAAAGGATATGGATCTGTTTTTGCATTATGTACATTATTACATAAAAATACATAATATAAAACCTGTACTTCACTCAAGTTATGCGCTTTAATATACTATAAATATACTATAAAAATAATTTTTGCAATAATAATATTCACTTTTATAGTCAAAGTAAAAAAATATTGGAATAAATTGTTTGTTATTATTTGCATTTATCAATATAAATAAATCCGGAATGGAATAGGATTTAGGTTGAAATATAAAATTAAATCGGATTTATGATAAAATACAAAAATAATAAGTCTTATGAAAAAAAATAAAGACTTAAAGTTCAAAAATAGTTTGTACAACTTAGATAAGTTCACGAAAGAAATACCGCACTAGACCAAACTAAGTAATGATGTACGAAATGAGAATATCTGCAATATACTTAAAAAAAACTATTCCAAAAAAAATCATTATATAGCAATATGAAATGAGTGTTTTTTTCAAATGAGTGTTTTTTACTATATTTTTTGAACCAATTTTCTAACTAAACTTAATGCTTCCATGTAAATACAATAATATACATTTTTCTTTATAAACCTTAACACCCGAAATATACATATTACAAAAGCTTACCTATATATGTAGAAAAAAATAATTGGGACTATAATATTTTCTTTAAATCATTAAAGTAAGTGTAGAAGATTAAAAATTCTCAAGAAAAATTAAAAAAGGAACATTAAATTTTAAAACAAAATATAATAAAATGTTCAAGTTGAGTGTTTAAGATAATCGCATTTTATACCAAAGAAAAGACGCTAAAGAAAAAAGGGTTATATATTTTATATTTATCTATATGTATATATTTTGTATGTGTAGAAATTTTTTTTTAACTCTTTTTCATATGTATATCCCATTTATGTATATACTTCAAGGATTTTTCATCTTATAAATATTATATAAAATATATATAACACACAATAAATTACTAAAACATAAATAAGTTTAATTTTAATTGAAAATGTCTATCAAAAAATTTGATATTTTTTAATTAATTTTTTTATCCTTGAAAATATTATTAACGATAACTTAATAAAATTAAAAGTTGGAAAAAGTTGTATCATCATAACGATTATAATTTTCTTACTAATAATCAATGAGTTATTCTGATTTATGTGAACTAACTTAAAGAATTAATTAAAAATAATATTTTTTTCATAAAATATTTTTACTCGTTGAATGAAAGTTGATATTTTTGTTTCTGTTATACCATCTTCATATTCATGGAATAGTTAAAAGTGAAATTAATGTAATTATTAGAAATCGTTCTGGAATTCCTGTATAAAAGATATTCCGGAATGGCGGCTTTCATTCAATCTTCATATTCGATTTAGTCAGAGTAGTCTATTCTCGAATCTGTTTAATTACTTTTATTTTAGTTTTGTAATTATTGGCAAAAAACTTTTACGTGAAAATGTTGTTTAAAAAATTACAATTTTGGCCAATGTTCAAAACTGAATACTTTTAAACGCAGACCTTAAATAAAACAGGTTGATTCCACCCGGTAAAGCTTCGAATGAATACGTTTTAAACACAAAATGATTATACATAGTATTTTCCACTATGTGCCATTTTTAGAAAAATGATTAAAAGAAAATATAGCTTCTTCTTGATAATACCAAAGTTTATTTTCTCTTGTCATAATGTATAGTGTGTTATTTTTTTCCCTATTTCGATATGACGGACTCTGTCGATTTTTTTTTTAATATATATTTCTTTGCAATTCGATTTTGAAAGATTTTTATTTTTTGATAAATCGAACATAAAAAGGGCAGAAAAGTTCAAGATATAAATTTTTTTTTTCTAAGCATTTTATAATAAATATCGTAATATTTATGATACACCATAATAAAATATATTATATACTTTTTTTTTTAAGCGTCCTTTCTTTCTTATGTACCAAAAATTTAAACAAATTGTAACCTAATTTTGGGATTCGCCTCTTTTGCCGACATTTATTTCACAAAAAGATATTTTGTCAAAAACATTATACAAAAGAAAATAGTTTGCGAATTGTTGTTATGATAATTTGGACGTTTTTCAAATTAAAATGTAATATAGGAGCTGCACTTGAATTTTAAAAGTAACTTTTGCTTACAACTAACCTAAAAACAAATGGTTAAAACTGTATAGTTTTTGATAAAAAAAATAACAATTAGTCATAATTGAAGAGTAAACAACAAAAAGCACAAGTCATAAAAACAAAGTTTTTATTATAAATCCTGTCTAAAAGGGAAATTTAAATTACTGAAATTTTACTACATAATGTTAATATCAAGAATTTAAAAATGCAAATGTGAAAACGCGCTCTGAGAATTAGCTTTAAAATATAAGTGCATACGTGCCATCAGAAAATTAATGAAAATTTAAAAATAATTAACTATTCGTTTTTCCATGTAGTATTTTTGATGAAATGTCGTTTCCTTTACAGAATTTCGGTGTAATGGCAAAAACAAAAATTAGAATCATTTTTCATTGTTTTTAAATTATGTAACCATTGATTTTTATTTTATATATATTTTCATGTGAAAATTCGATTTATGAACATGGAATAGGGTCAAACAAAATTTCAAACATTTTGAAACATGTCAAAAATCTACAATTTGGCGTCTTAAAATAATGTTAAAATATATAAAAACAAATGTTCAATTTTCATATAAACATATGTAACGTGTAGATATTTATATTGGTACAAAGTGAATGTCTAAAATTGCAATTGGAAAAATTAACAGTTAATTAAATAATCTGGAAACTCTTAATTGGGATTGTTGATCTTGTATTCATAGACTTTAAAATTTTTTTTTACAAATTATTAGTTCAAGATTTGTGTAATATTCAGTATTGCAAATAGTAGTTACATTCAAATTTTCCTATAGAACTAAATACCTTTTTAACTAAATACATATATACAAATGATGATGATGATTCAAAAAATATAAATATATCGATAAATCATTAACAAAATGGTTATAATTTTTTATTCTTGTTATACTTACTACGGAATTCTTAGTTGTCTTATTTTTCATTTGAACATTTACCAAGAATATCAATTTTATGCGAATCATTACTTTTTGCCATTTATTGTTTTTCGGAGATGAGAGTTTAAAAAAAAATTTTGTACAAAAAGAACAATACATTGAGTCATCAAAAAGTTTTTTTTTTTTATATAACTATTTGAGATGGAATCAAGAATCCCTTTAATAACAAATTCAGAATAGAACATACATGACAATGCCCTTATAGTTAGATGTTATAAAAAACAGGGACCCACCCATCATAATGTCTCTGACAATAATAAAAGATGAAAAATGATATATTATGGTTACCATACCAACAACATATTTTATAGTTTTGAAAACGACTGGTCCACAGCATCATTTCTGAAGTTTTTTTTTGGTAGACGTTACGTCGCCTGTAGTCAATGTGTCGTTTTCTTCTAAGGAACCTCAAGAAATTTAAATAACACCTTTAAATATATAAAACTGAAATTTCAAAACAAATAATGTCATAGAATCATAGACAGTAGAATTTTAATAATTTTCTTATTATTTGTTAGCAATTATTTTCTCAAATAAATTTTAAATATCTTAAGCCTTTTGAGACAGCCATAATATAACCATCATTTTCCAAATTTAAAATTCTGACCAAAAAAATCAATTGAATTTTCTACTTAATAAAGGATTACATTTATGTATATATATTAAAATATATTTTGAAAATTTTTACAAAAAAAAAAATATTTTCTTCTTTTAAAATCTTTTGATTTTTCACAAGATAAAGAACATAAAATTTTGCAAATTGAATAAGAAAATCCTTTTCTTATTTAAAAAAAAAAAAAAAATGAAAACTTATTTCCATTTTCATAAATATGTGCACATATTATTTTCTTTGCACTTCATTTTTTTAATATTATTCTTGGGATAGAAATATTTAGCTTTAAGGGATTTTCCTTATTTCTTAGAAAAGTTTATGGAATAAAAAAAATAAAAAAGAAGGAGAATATTTAAATAAAATTTTATTTCGTAACATTTTCCACTTTAAACATACAACAATCCATAATAATTTAAAAAAAAATAAATAAAAATTCAAAAACAATTTGAATAAGAATAAATAAATTGAACAAAATATATTATGTAATTTTTTTTCCCCTTTTTAAGAAAACTTTATTTTTTGTCAATTCTCAAACAAATCAATATTTTGTGCTGCCTTAATAATTTGACACTGGAATAGTATAGTCAAAATTTTATTATATTAAAGATATTTGACGTTATGTATAATGATTTCAAAGATGTCATACCCTTGTTATAAAGAATTTGAGCTCCAATGAGTTTTATTTTGAATCCTCTTATATACCTTGTACCATTATAGATTATTGCGACTTAGCAAATTGTAAGCAAAATTATATATAATAACTTTGTCTGCGATGGAAAAAATTAGGTATAATAAACTTACTAAATTTTTCTTATATGAAAAATCATATATTATGATAATAAAAATTTTTTTTATAAATTTATAAAATTGGATTTCTTTGAATTTTCTTTTGCATTTTTAAATTTGCTTGAAAAAAAATAAAAAGAAATTTTGTTAATTTTCTATAAAAATGTTGAAAGACGAAAATGCATGAAATATTAAAACATTTTACTACATATTTATTAGAGTTATATTCTTTTTTTTTTATATTTTTATAAAATTTTCCATTCAATGATTTATTTCAAAAATGATATGGATACAAATATATTTTTTTATCTAAATTTTACTTGATCATATGGTGCGATGTATACCGCACTGACTTGAATGAACAATTTGTATGTATTAAAGATTTTTATATTAAAATGTAAAAAAAAGATTTATGTTTTATTATTTTGATAGTCAGCATCAGCACAAAAATAATAAATTTTTTTTACAAAATTTTCTCAATTTTATATCTAAATGAATTAAAGTATATATATTCTTAATGTTTATACTTACATTATTGCATAACTTATGTGAATAAACTTGTTAAAATACAACATGAAATAGTTGGAAACTCAGACGACCATTATGTAAAAATTTGTAATACCGTATGAACAGAGTAATAAAATATCAAATTTTCAAATATATTAATTTATCGATACGAAATTTCTAAATATTTAATAAATTTGGAGAAGGGCCTGACATAACGAAGTTATCAAAGTTTTGAACTTATCAAATTTAAATGCATATTCAATGAAATTTATTAAGGTTTATTAAATTAT
Source organism: Hybos culiciformis (assembly GCA_964007475.1). Taxonomy (NCBI): domain Eukaryota; kingdom Metazoa; phylum Arthropoda; class Insecta; order Diptera; family Hybotidae; genus Hybos; species Hybos culiciformis. The sequence goes on along the minus strand of OZ023273.1, from coordinate 148,190,340 downwards.
CTTATAAAATGTTTTTTCTACTGAATGCCATTTATTTTAATAAATTATATTTATTAATTAAACCAGGAGATATTTTATTTTTGTACGTGCTTATCGAAATCTGAAGTATAAAAAGATATAAAATTTAATAATTTATAATTTCAGAATGTCATAAATTTGATTCAATTAAATGTTTTTTGTAAACGTAAAGCAAATTAAATATGTCAATAATAATTTAATGAATTAAATTTTCCCACAGAAAGCAAAATAATAATGTATAGGAAATAATATAATTTATTGTAAAATGATTTGGATCAATTTTTTTTCTGGTATATTAAAGTATTATTATGAATTTATTAAAAATGGTTTTGAAAATACCAAATTTAATTTCAATAAAAAGTTTTTGGGCGTTTTGGTTAAATTATTAGTAGTTGTTATCAGTATATTTGGTCGAGGTGAGTTAGAACTGAACTCAGGCTAAATTTTATAATTTATTAAAGAACATTCACTTGAACAAGTTTATATTTATTGCTCAATAAGTTCAAAAAAATTTACAATCAACTATTATTTTTAATTATATAAAATACGAATTTTTATAATGAGTGTACAAGTACATGTACATGAATATTTTTTAAATTAAGTTGAACATTTTAATTACTTTTTCTAAGAGTTTTGTTTTTAAAGTTTCAAATATAAAGCTGATTTGGTTTGAAATAAGACATTACCAATTTACACAATTTAAAAAATACTGTCAATTTATTTCGATTTTAAACGAATATTGAAAAAGTTTTGGTAAAAGATGGTAAAAGGTGTTGGTTACGTTGAGAAAATGTGAAATTTATTTCTGTTTCTGAATGTTTTATGTCATAGCTTGATTTTAAATTTTATATATATAAAATATTTTCCCTTTAATGAAAAACAAACTTATAATTATAAATAAAATAAATAAAATAATGAATTTAATTTAAATTTGAAATGGTTAAAATTATATTTTCACATTTTATTTCATAGTTAATACTAATTAGTGTGAATATTTAATTAACTATATAGTATTTAGGCTTTGATTATTTTTATAATTGTCGGTTTTTTAAAAATAAATAAAAAAAAAATAAAATGGAGCCAATTAAGATTATTTTTGTTTTTTGAAGAAATCTCAACTGCAAATAGTTAATGCTCAATAATATATCAAATATCACTAATAATATTAATATTTGATTACTGCTTGATTATAATTGGATAAGTCCCCTTTTTTCCCGACCGACGGTGTTCAAGAATTTGAATAATATCGTTAAGCGATTTTTATCAAACCTAGGCTCCACAAAAATCTATTTATCTGATTAGGCCAAATGTATTCTTGTTAACTTATTATAAAGATTTGAACATTATACCTATTTTTTACATTCCAAGAAAAAAAAGAAAGATATCACATGTTTCTTGTTCACATAAAAAGTTACATATTACATATTTGACAAGAATTTTTATTTTTCGGTTTTTGACGTTTTTATTCAAAAAGAAGTCAAAAAAGACATGAAAAAAACGAATGTGTTAAATGGGTATTAAATTTAAATTAAGAATTTTAGATATTATTAAATTTATTGTACAATTTTGAATTTTCATCATCTAACAAAAGCTAACCAAACTTCCCACCCGAATGGTCCAATGTACATTATATTTAAATTCAAGTTTTTAATAATTTATTTTATATGTATTAAATATTTTATTGTTTTTTTTTTCACTTTAGATAAGCGAACAAAATGAGATATGAAATTTGTTAATTTTTTTTTTCGCAATGGAAAAACAAATTTTCCATTTGAATTGTAAATGAAAAAAAAAACTATAAATAACAAAATAATTTAGGATCCATTGTTTTAAATAAAATACAAAACCAAAAATATGTATAAAAGAAAAACTAAAAATTTAATGTTTGATGAAAATATAAAATGCATTCAGATTAAAGTTATTTTATATATACAAATTTCATAAAAAATAATATGTACAAAACTTAATTCATTAAAATGAAAATTTAACTCTCTAACAAAATTCTTCTTTCCAGTTATATATTCTGGTTCTGTTGGTTTATAAAAAAAATATTAAAAAAAAACTATGATTCGTTTTTTTTTTTTATGAATAATAAACTTTTACGATTATAATCCTTTTGTGAATAAAAGGAATGTACTACTATATGTATGTGTACAAAATCACCGAACTAAAAAAAATAATATTTCAGGAAAATTACAAAAAAAAAATGATAAAATTTATCTTTGAATTTTGCTACTGACAGGTTCGGCGGAATATTCTGTCACGGTTGGCCAAGAGAGAAATACTTGGAAAGTTTTCCACGTTTTCCACATTATAACTGTGTTTTTTTTTTTTTGTTCTTAGTTTTCGTAAAATTCAAAGTGAAATATATTCACTCCAATTTCATTTCCGTTTTAACACACAAACATTTATGTGCAAATTTATATTATTTGGTAATAAAAAATTTACATATGTATATTTTCTTCAACTGATTTCTGTCAATCTTTAGATATAGAATGGAAACTTTTCTTTTATTGCAACTCAAGACGACCACGCAAAAAATATAATTTTTAAATATTGTGCAGAGGCAATTTGTACAAATCGTGACGATATGGTATTATTTTCCATAAAAACTTATATATTTATAATATACTGTACATTCGTAATTTATGTTGTGTACATTTTAAAACAAAGCTTCAAAGAAACTTCTAAAAATAGTTGTTTTTTTATGGATTTGCTTGCAATTTATATTTTTATTTTGTTTGAGAAATTTATTATACAATACTCTAATAATATAATTTCATTACTTTTGTGATCAAGAAAGTATTTATTAATTACATATTTATAGGATTGCCATTAAAAAGATTGATCAAACTTTTTGTTTATAGATAAAATAAAAAGCTTGGCTAGCAGCTTGTTAAATAAAAAATGAAACTTTACTTTGCTACAATTAATTAAAATGAATAATATACGGAATTTATGGAATTTAATATTATTGTTATATGGGTTTCGAAGAAATCATAATTTATGTTCAGTACATTATACATACGGACATTACATATGTACATGAAAAATGACCACTGAGTCCCATAACTCATATGAAATTTATGAAATATTGTGTTATAAATTTAAGATAACTCCAAAAGCAAAACTTTTATATGAAATTATATGAATATTATTCGATTCAATAATAAATGTGTTACGGAAATGGAATATTTTTCATAAAAAAAAATGAAAAATGTGTATAATGTATACCAACATGTACATATATATATATATATATATAGACACATAACAAGTACATACGTTCTTGCGCCAAAATTCACACAAATCATCAAAATAATTTATTTGCGAAAAAAAGGGATCATATGAATTAACGTCTGTAACCGGATGTAACCTAAATTAAATGAAATTCAATACATAACATAAAAATATACTTAATATGCTAATTCGCTAATAAATGTATCCTTGTAAAAAAAAAATACAAGTAATGGTTTTTGGGCATAAATACAGAACTTGTCCCTTCGATAGGTGATGGTAATAAACTATTCTTACTAACTTAGCTAGCTGAAAAAATTCAAAAACGGGACAATATTGATTATCGCGTGGATAAGCCCATAACTGGGTTAGATTTTTTCAACTTGACTCTTAAAATTCACATCTCAAGCAATTACAACCTTTAATCTTCTATAATGTAGTGGGAACGATTTAAATTTCTAGAAAATGGTTTCCTTGTGTTAATTATTTATTTAATTTAACTTTCTTCTTGTTTCTGGATTATAACATCATTAACCTTATATTGAAACAAATATTATCAAAAGCAATTTCATAAAAATTTCTTAATGAGTTTTTCTTAGAAGCAAAGATTTTCCTGTATACTGAAATTCCTATGATTTTTTGGTATATTTATTATATAATATATTTAATTAAAAAAAAATTATAGGTAGATAGATACCTATTGAAATAATGTTTTATGTACATATGTTTATAAGATATAACAAAAAAAATTGCAACTGTCGGCTAACTTCGAGTATTCTGAAAAGTGTAGATATATTCATATTCTAAAAATTGTATCTAAAAAATGTATGAAAATATTGTGCCGATTTTAAGAAAGTGTTTGCTCTTTCAGGACATAATAAAATAATTTTGTTTTCTCTCATTTTTCTAGGAAAATGAGATTTGAAAAACAAGAATTGGTGGTTGATTACAATTTTATATTTTAATTTTCTTCGGTAAAAAAAAAAACCAAATGATGCTATCCCATTATTCATATTTATTTTGAAATAAATTCTTCACGGCATCAACCAATTTTTAAGTCAAATAAAAAATCATAATTTATTAATGTTGAAAATTTCATGGAAAAACTTTTTGGTGAACGTATGTACGTACATATGTTCACAAAATAATATTGATATTAAAAATAAAATAAAATTCCTATCATTAACATTAATATTTTAACTTTATATAAATCTAATAGGATGAAAAAATTCAAGCTATCGTAGAGAATCTGGTTTTACAGTCACCATCATATTACACCAATATTTTTCTATATAGTAGTTATATAATAAATTTCATTATTAATTTGCAATTAGTTCCCTGGTATTTTCGGCACCACGATTTAACTCGTTTATCGAATACAATTATATGGTAGATAATTAAAGGATAAAAAATGAACCACGAATTTCAAATAACGTATAATAAAAATACCACTTCATCCTTGATGCTGTCCGAAACAACCAAATTTTATAAAATGGTGGAAAAGTTTTTAAAATTTTTCATTTAGCTTATGATTTCATTTTTTTGAGCAAACAAAATTTAATTGTGCATAGTGCATCATATTTTTTTTTATTTAAATTTTGGCACTGGATTAAACATAAATAAAAATTTTTTTTTTTTTTGGTTTAAAAGAAAATTACATCTAACCACGTACATTATATTATAGATTATAGTGTATACTGTACAGTAAACAAAATATGAAATGGAAATAAAAGTAAATAAAACGTCACACTAAAATTACATTTTAAATAATGTGATTTGAGTCATAAATTTAATTAAAAAAGGGCTGAGTTATTTGTAAGACCTTTGACATGTCTGGTAGTAAATTTTTTTTTAAATTAAATAAAGTTGAGCGGATTTTAGCCTCAATACTAAAAACCTGTAAGTTGTAAGAAATTAGAACCTAGGAAATAGGATAATATCTGAAACTCTACTAAACCGAAAAATAACCCATATTATAAATAATATACATGTGTTCATATGTACATGCATGTAAAGGCCTTTATCCCTAAAAAAATTTCCAAGACAAAATTATTTGGCAACAATTTAGTTTTGAAAAGTAAATATGTATATGTTATATACATACCTTCTATAAACACTAGAAGGAGTTTTTACTATTTAAAGAAATTGCCTTTTTCTTTTTTAACAGAAAAGAAGTCGATAATTTTTGTTTGTCAATGTAATTTCTTGTGTTTATTTTGTGGCAAAATTTATGCTTCAGTGAATTCAGGCAAGCATGCAAAATCAATTTCATTTTGACAAAAAAAAAAAAATATGTGTTATAAAAGATTTCCATCAGTTTTCCTTCCTTTATTTTCTGTTTTTATAAAAATTATTATATTTACTTTATTTATACAATGTGTAAAGGTATTTTTTTTAAATGTATGTACAGTAAACATAAATTTTAAAATTGTATTCATTCATTCCTTTTAAAATATTGTCAACAAATCAATTTAAAGAAATTCTAATAAAAATAATATTTTTTTCATGAAATTCATAATAAAGGATAATATTATATTTGTTACCGTTCTGATATTCTATTAGCTTTAACTGAATGTAATTTTCAATAATATCTGATTTACAAGGTTTTATTGCAGTAACATTTTACGGGTTAAAACTTAAGAAATAAATATTTCAGTATAAAGTTTTTATATATAGAAGGATTTCTGTGATATACATTTTAAATGCTACAGATCAGATTGTTACATTGTACACTCTGGCTATATAATGGCTATTCTACTTGAAAGAGGATATTAAGAAGCATTCTTGAAATAAAGGAATTGCTCAACTCATAGAAAGGTTTTTTCGAAAAAAACATTCAATTCAGTCTGATTCGTATTCCCAAATTTTGCCAACACTGTAAAATAAATACATATACACCTAGTTTTATTTTTTTTATCAAACCTATAGTAAATTTTTTATATCAACATTCATTCCCTTGTTTTGCGGAAACTTTAAAAAATGCTTGATATGTAGTTTTATGTTGAATGAAAAAAAAACTAATAAAAACTTTTTAAAACAAAACAAAAAAAAAATTGTTAAAGGCTAATATAACAAAAAAAGCGGTAGACTAAAAAAATTACATTGAAAATGTTTACATATCAAAATGAACATACGAAAAACCTTGAAATCATAACCCACAGCCACTACATAAACACAGTTTGCAAAACCAATTCTAAGTTTGATGTAATGACATTACAGATTACAGCTGAAGTTAAAAATTATAACTTTCGTTGCATATCAATTTAATCAACTTCATACCTACTTACTTTTAAAAATTCTAGAAACTCTTTGATAGAGCGAAGCTTTATTTAAATAATAGATTCACGTAAGCATCAGAACTTGAGGTTCTAGTATGAAAAATTTGTTAAAATTTTCTTTTTTAAAATCATTATGATATAACATACAATATTTTGTTTATATATACATAATATATAATTCATATCAATTTAATCCATAAACTAATACCTTGTTGTTATAAAAAAAAAAAGTTTTTAATTTAGATAAAAATTTATTTTTCATGTTGTTCCAAAATTGAAATTTATGCAAATACAAAAAAAAAAAAAAAAAACTGTGGGTGTTTTTTTAGTAGCATTATTATTATGACAGTGATTAATGAAAATTCATCGTTTTTATAAAAAGGAAATTAATTATGTTTCAATGAGAGGTGCTGCTGGCATTGGAATTAATTTTCTCAAAAAAAAATTCTTTTTAAATAAAAAAAAAAATGTATTATGTATAAAGTTGTATCCTTACGCTTCCTAGTTATTTTTATATCATAATCATTTCTAACTGATTTATGAATTTAGTAAGCCAGCGAAAGATAAATTTCATGATTAGGTTATTTCTCTTCATAACATAATTATTTATAACAAAATAAAAATAAAAAAAAAAACGACCTGTAAAATAAATTATTTTTCATCTTATATGTAGATGTTAGAAGTATCATGTATGTGATGTACAAACATAATATGGTATATATATTTAAAATTTGTTTTAGCAGCCCCCAGATATCAAATTAGTAAATGAGTAGAATTAGGAAAGAAGGAAAATATATTTTTATTTACATATGTGTGCTTTATGTTGGGCTTAATTAAATATCAAAATTAGTCAGAAATTATGACGTCAATCAAGTTGAATTAGACTGTAGACAGTATCTTGAATTAAATTAACTGGTTTTTAGTGTTTGTATGTACGGCTCAAAATAATAATAATAAATTATTATTTTCAAGATCTTCAAGCTTATTAAATCAAAAAATATTTTCGTGATTGGGAACAAAATAAAACTATTCAACTATTTATTCATTTGAATGCATTCAAATTCACAAAGAAAATCTGGTCCATCAGGAAATTAAAAAAGTAGATTTCCGTACCAGAATAATTTTTAATATGATTTCATACCATTTTATGGTGAAATAAACAACAGCAACTAAATGAAGAATTTTAATATTGATTAAGCAAATGGAAAATTCATGTAAATATGTACATGCATAATTGTTATATTGAATAAGATTTATGTGTATCATAAAAGAATTTGAATGAAAAAGATTTTAATTTAAAATATTTTTTTATATTATATCAATATATTCATTAAACTAGACTCCCATGGCATGAATAATACATTAATACACAATAATATAGAAATATACTCGAAATAGTTAACCAACATAGAAATGTTTATAAAATTCGGTCTTACGACTTTTATTCCACTTATACTACCACTATTATGGTGCTACAGGCCGCTGGCTTTTATAATTATCTTTAATCTTTCATTGATCATTTACATAGTTTTCTGATCTAATAGTTTAAATAAGTTTTAAAAAAAACTGTTCAAATTTAAGGCAATACAATCTTAAATCTTGGCTTCATGAATTTTTTAATAATTAATGATAAATAATAAAATAAATAAATTTTTTTTTTCATTTATTTCTCATGTTTTTTTTTCTTTTGTATATTTTTAGGATGCGGTCATTTATCGAAGAAAACGAGAAAAATGATCCATTAATAAATGCGCCCGATAAGAAAAACAATCCGTGGGCTGAAAAAGGAAAATGTGTTATTATGTAATATTATTAAAAAATAAAAAAACATATATTTAAATCATTATAAAATTTTAACACAATTTAAAATATTAAATTTATTAATTTAAAAAAAAAAAAACAATGATTTTTTTATTATTATTATAACTTACATCAATATCGACCAATTTTCAATTCAATTAGCTACACTTTTATCTATTTAGTAAGAAAAAAAAAACTAAAGATTTTTTTCAAAAATATGCTGCGTATATTATCTTTTATGTAAAAATGCTAGCAATAAAATTAAACTTATTAATTCAATAATGTAAGAAATCAACATGAAATGAATAAACACGGCGCTAATATATTAATTTATAGAACAGCATCGAATTCATTAAGAAGAATAAATTTATTATTATTTCGCCGGAAACTATATTATGAACACTTATAATATACAGAAACAGTTCTTAAGTGAATAACAAATCTCCAAAAAAATTATTGCATATAAATAGTCGCTGATATTAAAAATATACAGCATTCAAATTTACAATATCCAAATTTATATGTTAAATATTATATAAAACCGAGTATAATGGTTGAATAAAAAACTGCATCAAAAAGTTTATTTTTATGGACATTTTCGAATTAAAGATAAAATATAGTTTCTGATTTTATTGAGAAATATGTTAAACCTCCAACAACAATCAGTATAAACACTTTATTTCAATAATTTAAAAACTAAAGTAAAAAAAAAATTAAAAATATTAAACGAATACGAATATTATAATTATAAAACTAAAATAAATTATATCTTAACAAAAAATGTTTGAACACTTTTTATGCGAACTAGGTTTCTATTTAAAAAAAAAAATAAAAAATAAAAATTTCGAAAAATGTGGTTTAGAGTTTATGTTTGTTTTAATGAATTAAAAAAAATCAAAAGTAGGTTTTCACGTATTTTTAAATTTTTCTAGTATATTGTACCAAATTTTTGCACTCTTTTTATTATACAATAATAAATCAATAAAAATAATCCCTTTAAAAACTAAAATTTAGATCAAATTTTCACCTATACCAATTACATTATGTACATATTAAATGTACATGTCTCTAATATTTGAAATATTTCAAACATCCAATATTTAACTGAAAACTCTTAATTAGAAGACTTTCAAAAAAAAAAAAAACAAAAACAACTCTCTAATTATAATTAAGAACTATAAGAAAAAAAAAATTACAAGAAAATATAATTAAAAAGACACATTAATTACATATGGACGGACACTTTTGTAAATAGTCCTTTTAAAAGTTTTGTTCAATCTATAAAAACTTAAGACAAAATAATTGGACACACCACTAAGTAGAGCACTACATTAACGTTGGATTTAAAACATTTTTAATAATAAACGAAAGAAATAAAAACATAATGCCTTTTTTAAGTTATAAGCTTTCTTTAGTTTGATTAGTATTGAAATTAAAAAAAAAATAAATCAAAATAACAACTATTTATTAACAAGAAAAGTAGAAATTCAGAATGTTTTACCTGATTCCACCTAAACTCCACCTAGTTTTATAACCCTAGAAAAAAGATATTTATACAATAAGATTAACAAAATATTAAATCTTGAAAAATCAAAAAACACTTTTTTAGTATTTTTTTTTTTTAATTAAGTTTTAAAATATTTCAGTTTCAACATCATATATTTAAGCCTTATTATTGAATTATTTATTTTTCTCAAATAAATTATATTAATTTCTGATAAAACTTTTCTCTTAAATTTTTCCCGCTTTTTTCCTTCACCCCAAATATAATAATTCATTTTTCACACTATCCTCAATTTCAATTATTTTCATCGACTTACGTCTATTTTACATACCTACACTTGAAGTAAGTTGCTAATTATTTTCTTAAATTATATTAATAAATTTTATAAAATTATATATAATTCAATTTGCAAAAATTTTTAATTATATATTATACAATCAAAACAAAAAAAAATATATTCAACTAATTAAAAAAAAAAAAAAACATAAAAATTAGCTGAAAATCTATTTAAAAACGAATAAATTACATACCAAAAAAAAAAATGTAAAATATCAAATTTCGTAGGGAAAAACAAAAACAAAAATAAATTATATATTTAACAAAAAAAAATAAATATTTAAATAATATTACTACAAAAATATATTTAATTAGAAATCAAGAGCGTTTTAAACAAAAAAAATTAAATAAAAAATTAGAGAAAAATTTTAATTATTAATATTATTATAATTATTATTATTATTTTAATATATTACTATTTTAATTTGTTATTATTTTAATTTTTGATTTAAATATAAAACACCACTTAAAAAAAAAACATTTGTTTTTTTTTTTTTTGTTTTTTAATTAAAGTTAAATTAAATATATAAATAAAATAATATCAAGAAGGAATCGTCAAAGTAAACATCAAAATAAAAAATAAAATTATAATAATTAAATATAATATGAAATTAAATTTTTTTTTTTTCTAATTATAAGAATTATAATAATTATATTTAAAAATATAAAAAAAAGAATATTATAATTAGACAAAAAAAGTTAAAAAAAAAAAAAAACGCAAACTAATTAAGTAATTATTTTAGAAATAAAAATTTAAAACAGAGCTATTTATTTTTAAGGTAAATTAATTTTATTTTAAATTATAAGGCAAAAAAGAACATCATTATCAAAAAAATAAATAAAACATATATCTAGGTTCAAAATAAAACCTTCAATGAAACCTATATGCGATAAAACAATGTTAGGGAGTTTAAAATAACAATATAGAGACAAAAATATATTATCTGGAATACTATCAAAAATAAAAAGGGAATTGTAAAAAAAAAATTGATTATACAAACATAATGTATTTTTAAATGTATTTTAAAAGATCAAAAATTATACAAATTTTTATACATTATTATATGTAAATTCAAATTCAAAATAATAACTTAAAATTATTATTATTGTTTACATTCAGCGCACAATAGCGTTTTCCATGATCAAAATAAATCAAAAATAAAATAAAATTTATTATAAAGGTAAACAAAATTTAAAAAAAAACCAGAGCAAAAAACGTGAACAACAGTTTAACTATTTAGTAAAAAAACAACAAAATCTAACGAAAAGAAAGAAAAAAAATGGTATGAAAAAAAATTTAATTATAAAAATAAATTTATTAAAATTAAAAAGAGTAGCAAAAATTAAAATTAACAAATATTGTATACTTAGAAAAATAATTAATTATGTAAATTTATTGTATAATCGATAAAAAATAATCTCTTCTTATGATTTCTATATTTCTAGAATTTATAAACAAAACAAAAAAAAAAATAAATACAAGGAAATATAAACTTTTTGATAAATTCTTCTTGTAATGAATTTCTAATGATTAACATTTTACTTTTTCCACATTAAAATTCTCATCCGTAGTACCTTTATTGCATATTTAATATAAATCCATAATGCATTTAGCTGGAAAAAAAAACGCTAAGAGATAAAGCAATGTCAAAATTTCAATAATAATTGGTAATTTTATTATCAATGTTTTCATATATGTTTCAACGAAAGAGTGTTTTTTTTTCAATAAATTGTAAACTAGTGAAGTTTAAAAGAAAGTTTATAATTATCGAACACCAATACGAATTTGCAATTTATATTTCTTTAATTCTTAAAATTACATGAATTCGCAAAAGCTAGATTGATGTCACACTTTCAAATACTATTTTGCATGAAATAATTCCAAATGTAAATTTATTTTTATTCTGTACTGAATTAACATTATTTTGTATTTCAAACACATTCAATTAGAAAAATTAAAGAATTGAATAAAAGATGATAACATTGAACTGAATACGGAATTGAAAAATATTAGAAAGAAATTTTTGTGTTAATTCAAAATCAAAGTAAGAAAAATTCCGATTATTTTGAAATTTTTCTTAATATGGAAAATATATAAAATATCATTCGAAAATATTTTCCAGCAAAAAATATCCTTAAAATTTTTCTATTTTTTTGTTGAATAAATTACCAAAATTTATATTATTTATTATGGTACCATATAGAAAGGTAAATTCTATTCCAAACATTTTTATTAAAATATAAAAGTAAAATAATAATTATAATTCAAGACATAATTACATTTTAAACAGTAAATAATAATTATAATAAAAATAAAACTATTATATACCATATTTAAGTAATAATATTTGATGATCTTTATTAATAAACCAAGAAATATATTAATAAATTAAACCAATATTATTTAGTTAAAAATAAGAACAAAAAAATTAATGCTAACAATTTTGAGGAACAAGCAAAGCATAAACTTAAAGATCTGATATAATGTAGTTAATTTTTTAAGACTTGAGAAGACTATTGCAAAGAAACTTATTAACTGAGAGATGTATAAAATAAAATATTTAATTGTCGTATGTGTAAGGAAAATTTCTTTGCACAAACGGCAAAAAAAATAAATAAGTTATCTCTTTATTAACAAAAACAAAAATCAGGTCTTGTAAGAAAAAAGTAAGCAAATAAAATTTAAATAAATTTAAAATTGAATTTATGAAGGTATTTATAATAATGTAAAAGTAAATAAAAAAAAACATTATTATACAATAATAGCGGATCTAAAGAACAACCAAAAATTGTGTTTTATTTTCCTAAGTTTTCAGCAAAAGGTTACCAATATTTAGTCAGCATTGAAGTTCTGTTCAGTAACAATAATTTTATATGAGGAAATTTTTTAAAATTATTCTTAATAAAAAGTGTAACAGTTTATAATTCACTAAAATTAAATGAACTTTAATGTTTATTTGTAAGTTAATAAATACTTATTATAGACTGGACTAATAATATAATAATCACCATATTAAATTTTATAATTATGTTTGAATAGTATTATTCAAGATTTCAATTCTGAGTCTTGATTTGTTTGATTTTTTGTTTCATCAATAACATCATAGGCTTCAACTGCTGGAGCCCTAACTTCACAATCTGTCTGAATAGTTTTAATGAAAAATGTACGTCCTATATTATGCTTATCTAAAATTCCATAAGCTTTTTGAAGAATTGGTCCTGGAGGTACACGTTCTCTACCCATAACCCAAACATTCTCTGAAATTAAAATTTTCGATATATGAACTGCAAATGAATGATATTAAATATTTGACTTACGAGTATGCCCTATAGGTCCCAATTCAGAGCATGAAAACACTACGGCATAATTATCGTAATCGGTATCGAGAATATGAAGAATAGTTTCATAATTTATTGGTAACGAGTTATAAGTTATACCAAAAGTTGCCTCACCCGATTTTGTTAATATTTTCATTACTCCTGAAATTTTTCTTTCCACTCCAGTGCTAAAATCGAAAGCATATAAAAAATCTAAATTTTTTTTTGTGTTAACATATGAACAGAAGAGAAATAGTTTAAAACCTGCAGCTTTTCTTAATTATTCCGTAAATGTAATGATAAAAATATACTTACAATCGATTAGTAACAAAATTATCAATCCAAACTCTTCCATCTGGTCGTCTTTCATACAATGCTGATACACATTTTGATGCCAGCTCAGTTACAGTGAACAATCGTTCTATTTCGTACCATTTTCCAAGAAATCTTTCGTTGTCGAAATCTTGCACTGGTAGATATTTGGGACAGAGTCCAAATGATGGTATTTGACATTTAACAACTGCAACCAAAATAGTAAATACGATAATACGATGCAGAAACATAACTATTGGGTATAAATCTGAAAGTTTATAAAAACTGATAAAATTATGCTAACAATTTTTGTTCAATAAGCTGGATAAGATATAAATAGGTAAATTTAAAGGCAACAAGATAATATTTATAATGAGGTTTATATCAAAAGAAATATCATATGAAATGGCTTCAATTATAAGCGTGATGGAAATCAAACGCATTGAATTGTTTGCCTGAACACATTTCGAATCCAAGAACTTTACTGATATGTGTAGTATATAATTTAACATACAAACAATTTTGCAAAAAAACTCAAATTTTTATTTCTAATGGTTTTTTTCTTATATTCTTAATTATTTATAGAATATTTTACAAATATTTAACAGAGTTAAATAAACTAAGATGTGCACTCTTACACCAATGAAATTGGACTAAATAAAATTTTGCAAGTGCATAAAAATTACTTTTCTTTCGACAAATTAACATTTCTTTAATTGTTTGACCAGAAATAAAAAGTGTAATTTTTTTTTTCATTTTTATTTCTTTTAACATTCTAAACATGTTCTGATCGTCGTCGTGTGTTTTCAAATTAAAAACAAAACAGAAAGAAAAATATAATAAATGACCAAATGATCCACTTTATCATCCCAAAGTCTTTTAAAACAGTTAGTTTTTTATGCTTACCATCAATACAAATTCATTACAAACCATAAAATATTTCATAGTTATTACGGAAAAATTTATTTTATTTCTCATTATAATTATGATATTACTGAGTTGAAGGCTAAAAATAATTTTTTTTTCTGATATTGAAAATAAATTGTATTGTATTGAATGGAACATCCGATGAACCAGTATTTTTAGTTCATGATGTAAGTTTAGTGTTGGCATATCTTTATACGATCAGATTAACAAGGAGGACTTATAACTGGGATCCATATAATCCAACACTATCAAAACTCTGTCTTAAAATCAATTACTTAGCCTTAGGCAGAAGTAAGAAATTATAATTATTCTCACATCCAGTAAGCTTGCTATTGCTGTTGGCATATCTTTATACGATCAGATTAACAAGGAGGACTTATAACTGGGATCCATATAATCCAACACTATCAAAACTCTGTCTTAAAATCAATTACTTAGCCTTAGGCAGAAGTAAGAAATTATAATTATTCTCACATCCAGTAAACTTGCTAATTTGGGGTAATTTATTCGGAATTAGGATAATAAAAATATATTTATTCTAATTTACATTCACTTTGCAATAAATTTCTCTTCTGTTTTTGAAAATAACCCAGAGCCCTTAAGCTTGTTATATAATCGTAATCCTCACT
Source organism: Hybos culiciformis (assembly GCA_964007475.1). Classification (NCBI taxonomy): domain Eukaryota; kingdom Metazoa; phylum Arthropoda; class Insecta; order Diptera; family Hybotidae; genus Hybos; species Hybos culiciformis. The sequence goes on along the minus strand of OZ023273.1, from coordinate 148,174,981 downwards.
AATTCAAGGCATTTTAACGAATTCAAAAGTTTTTCGTAAAAACGAGAACAAAGTAAAATTTTGATTTAATTTTCGAAACGCAATGATAAGGAAAGAATCATCATCTATTCGATTCTTTATTTTTGGAATTTTTCAAAACTCCTAGTATCATTGTTAATTTTTTAAAACACTTGCTGAATCAAATTATCGAAATTTGATTTGATTTGTATATTTAAATTTTCAAGAATGAAAATTTTTTGAACTGCCTAAATTTATTTTTTACAATTAGTTTTGTTCTTGGTGCGAAAATTGAACATCTCTGGGAGGTCTTCTCTTAATTTATTTTAAAACCAATTTAATAACCAATATTTGATATTTATTTTTAGTTCCTGTCTTATTTTTTCATTCTAACTTCATCTAACATCTCTTAATAAAAAAATTTATATACTTACATTTTTTTCCCCCCATAATGCAAAGAAAAAACATAAATATTTTATTTATATTTTTATGTTCTTTCCACTTCATTAATCTCGACATAATGCACTTAAAGTAACGAATTAATAGTTTACTTTATAAAAAGTATATTATCTTGACAAAAATATATATTTAATATGCATTTTCAATTTATTATTACTTCGGTCGATGGAATTTTTATTTCCAGTTTTAATCAAGAACTATATTATTTTCTATAAAATGACAATTCAGAAATCTATTCATATTTACAAAGATTAGCTTCAAACAAAAAATGGTCAAAAATAAGAGCCAAAAGAAAAAACATTAGTTAAAAATAAATAAATATAAAGATTTAATTTAATAAGAGCAACAAATAATTTTTCCAAAACTAAATAAAATATTCTTCACTCAGTTTTGCTTAATGTTATTTTTTCAGTGCATTAAATTTGATCTCTTTAAAATTCTCAAGTTTATGACTTAAGTCTTTTGATTTTCTCTTTAGTTATTTATTTTTTTTTTATTTTCATTTTTCTTATACAAAAAATTTACCAATCTCTATTTTCAAGAAAAAAAATAAATATTTTCTCTAAAGTTACAAAAGAAAAAAATAGACTTCAGTTGATCAACAAACACTGCCGAATACAGTCCGATTCGCGCTGAAAAATTTAACTTCATAAAGCGCGCTCTATTGAAACATAAAAAAAAAATAGTATTTTTGTTTTTTTTTTTTTGCTATTCTGAATTTAGTTTTAAAGAACAAAAGAAATTCTTTAAGAAAAAACATTTTTTTTTATTTTTAATTTATTAAAAATAAGGTAAATATAAATATTTTTTTTTTTAATTTCAATTAAACAAAATTTTTGATATTAAAAGTGCATTAAAAAAATTAAATAAATAAATTTTATTGTTGTTTACGCAATTTTTTATTTCAAATTTCTTTGAACAAAAAAAAAAAAAATTAAAAATAAATAAATAACTTGTTAATTTTATATTCGTACTTATACAATAAAAAATTATTTGATTAGGTTGTTGGTGTAATTACGTCATTTTCCACAGAAAAATAAATATTTTTTATGTTTATTGATTTTAAAATTCGCTTATATAGTACTTTTTGTTTTTTATTTGAAATAAATTATTCATTCATTGACCGAATTAGTAATATGCACATTCTTGTCTATGATGCACACTTTTAAAGTCGTGTTTGCATAATAATTATTGACTTATGTAACAAGGAAATTTTTGACATTTTCTGTTAAATAAATACAACTATTATTTCCGTTTCAGAAATATATAATTATAAATAATTTTTAACCAACCTAAAAAAATGGATCTATGTAGAATATGTACGTTGTTGGACTATAGGGTTTTCCTCGGCTTCACATAAACGCAGAAGTACAGGCTGATATTAAAAGTTTGTAAAATATTTTTGCCAATATAATTCCAAACAGACTCTAAATTGAGTCTAACATGTGTCTAACATGGTGTAGTGGTATTGCCTTTATCCTACGGAAGTGGGCTCGATTCCAACCTCGGACTGGATTTTAAGAATTTCTCAATTTTTCGATTTGTCAACTTGAATTAAGTGTTTGTGTTGTTTCTAACTACTAGCTGAAGTCAATAATTTAACTTTACAGTATTTATTAACATATAAATCAAAAATATTAATTTCTTCTGATTCAAGGCGAAAGTTCTGTCTGAAATTTGCTCGATTGATAATTACTTAAATGTTAATAAACAATTTTTTCATTGTTAGTTACAAGAAAGATATTCATATATGATTATGTATGATATTGTGAGAAAATCGTACTATTTTTGTGAGAAAATCGTACTATTTTTGACTGACTATAGAAAATTACAAAAATTACTATTTTTTTATAATTCAGTTTCATTATACTTAATCTTTTAGTCTATTTCCTCGAAAAAATCTTCTTACATTTCGGAAAACCTTGAAAGCAGTTAAATAAAATTTCCTTGATCTAAAATGTGGGTTAAAGACAAAGAATAAACAAATCTGAATTATAACAAAAAAAAAAAAAAAACGTTAAAAAATATCAGATTTTAATTTTGCATCATTATTTCTATCTACATATATATTTTTATTTACATTTTTAATATAAAAGCAATTATGCTCTCTATAAAACTTCTCACTTTTCATTATTTACATTTTTGTTATAAATAATAACATTCAGAAATTTAATATTATGAATAACATTAATATATCATTATTTTCAAGTTAAATAACAAAAAATTATTATTATTTATGTTATACATATGAATGTGGAAAACAGAAAATTGATGCGAAAATTTGATTGTGCGAAATTCGAAAAAAAAGAAGAAAAAAGCGCAAGCAAATAAATAATAATATAGACTAGATGATCGTCTTGCATAAATATTTTCGCATTAAATATGGAATACGCCTACATATTTAATATTTATATATTATATATTTTTTCCCCAAAAATTTGTGATCTACTGTAATATTTGGATGTTAATGATTTTTTTTAATTCAACATTTTTCATCTGATATATTATATATATTTCAAAACCACTTTAATTTAAGTATTTACTTTTTGCGAAAGTGAAAAAAAATTTAACGAAAGTTCATTTAATAAGTATTATGTATATAGCTGTCATGTGAGCTACTTTTAAAACTACACAAATTTTTAACTTTAATACCTATTTAATAGAATCTGAATTCTCTTTGCGAATAATAATATACTTGTAATGTATAAGTATAATGAATATTTAAGTACATATTTCATAATTAGAAATAAGTAGTTGATAAGTATAAGTTTATATTGAAAGAAAACATGATGAAGCAGAAGTTGCTGAAAGTTATAGAGATGAACTATCATAAGTTCAGCATTATGTTTAAATGAAAGTTATACTATGTGAAAAAAAAATCCCGATAACTTCAACTTGGCAATGGGAGGCAAGGCAATTATTATCTTTTGGATTATACAGATATTGAGATTTATAAAATCTTATATAAAAAGGCTTGATCTTAATTATATATCTATGATAACGCTTCACTCCTATACCATTCACATTTAACTTACTATTATTTTTCTACAGAAATAAATGTTGAAATATCACCGCAGTGTTATCAATTTATTAAATGTAAGGAAATCTTATCTATGAAAAATCGTATCAAAAGAAAAATAAAAATTCAAAAATAATTACATTGCAATTCAGATGTGAAATAAAAATTAAAATTGAAGTGTGAGAGAAAACCACTTTCTCAATTTTCAAAGAAAATACTTTTAATAGGAATTTTTTTATAATTATTTTTATTTTTAATTAACCATTGTAATTTAACTTGAATTAAAATATTTTAAAACAAAATTTCTTTGCAATTGGCATAGACCGTATTAAATTTGATTATAACGCAATGAATATACATACCTTGAAATTTATAAATTCATTGAATTTCATTAAAAAAGAAAATAATAATAAGATTTACCATGATATTTCAAAACACCCAACTAACTATGGGTGCTGAACCTACTTGGGTCAAAATAGTATAAATTTGATGAAATTTTTACAAATTTATTTGAGATTGTTTCTTGAAAAACAGAAAGATGGAAATTTTTGAAACTTAATTTCTTTGAGATTTTATTCCATAAACTATTAAAGCTTTGTAAACTTAAGAACTGATCTTTTAATGGAAGAATTTTTTCTTTTTCTTTCATATTGTCTCAACATCTATCATCAATTATACCTCTGCACTATAAATTCAAATCAGTATTAAATTTATTATTTAATAATTGCATATTTAAATTCAAACCATCAAATATTTAACTTACTAATAAAAGCGCTCTGATAAGCTATAGACCAGAAATACACTAATGTGGATGTTGGTTCTCAGTTCAGTTTTTTTTTGAACATCTGAGTACGATGACCTTTTGTAATATATACTGAACATAGTTACAAAGTAATTATATAAAAAAATTATATCTTAACTAGTAAATTTAATTTCCCCAAATAACAAAAATTATTCAATCTATCGTTAATGATTTTGTGCAATATTTAAACTTAATTTTAGTTAGTTTTAACACACAAACCTTTTTTTGTTATTTATTTAATTTTTTTTCTCATTATTCATAATTATTTCAAAACTATGCATTTTTTTTTATTTCTTTATTTGATAATTTTGTATGCATATATAATAATATGGACAATATCTATATGTAAAACAAAATATATTTTTCTTATTTCATTTGCATGGCATTGAATTCAATAATAAAATTTGCATTTCCATTATTTTTATATAAGTTCATGTACATTAGATAATATTATGAATATAAAATAGGTTTTATGTATATCTTACATATATGAAATATACATGCTTAACATTAACATAAGTATAATTATAAATATGTATAATTATAAAAGAAGTGAATTAAATTTATTGTTGTTGCAAAAAGTATTTTGGAAAAAGTACATAAATTCTATTTTATATAAGAGCAAGTTCGTCCAAAATCTTGCAAAATAAAATTTAAAAAAATGTGTTTATTTTCGTTTTCATTCAGCATTTTTCGTAGCCTTTTTGAGAAATGAATATTTTAATTTATTTAAAATTTAACGAATGCAATTAAATTCTAATTAATTTTATTGTATGGAATGAAAAAAAAGTTAAATATCGATTTTAAAAACATTAATTAGTTTTAATGGCCCCAAAACTAATATTTGGCAACCGTATATATGTTGTATGTAGAATCAAATATTTAACGCAGATGCATAGAACAAAATAACTTGTTACGAAAATTAATCTCATTAACATCATATGTTATGTTATCGTTATTATTATCGAGAATTACTTGTTTTCAAAATAAAATTTCAAGGTAAATCACAATTAAAATAACAAAATAACAAATTAAAGTAAAAAAGGGAAAACTTTTTAGGATATTTTTTTTATTTAACCTAAGCCTATAAAAAAAAAATCACAACTTCTTTCTTTTTTAATTTTAAATAGCACAAGTTAAAATTTTATGTTTGGCTGTTCATAGTCTCTTGATTTCTTTTAAAAATTATTGGCGTATGACTTTTAATTCATTTTTAACATAATTTAAAAAAAAAACTGTAATTAGATAACTACATAAGTATTATAAACCATTTATAACATATATTATATTGATCGTATATGATATTCTTATCATTATAAGAAAATACTTTTATAAGACATTATTCATTTTATATAAATTTTTATTTTATTTTACCTATATATTTTATTCATAATATTGTATGTGTTTCTGACTATAACATTGGTAACTTAAGAAGATATTTTTGGTGCAAAAAAATAATTAAAGTATGTTAAATTGTTAGACGTGAATCATCTCCAAGGTTTCATTTTTATTTTCATTTATTCATATATTCTTTGCAAAAATTATTTCTATTTTTCAATACATATATCCATATTGAAGAAAAAAAATCATAATATAAATTAGAACACAAAATAAAATTAACACGAAAGATTTCAATATCAAATTCTTAATATCACAAACTTGAATTTTTTTTAATATCTTAACTTTTATTAACGATATCATTGAAGTCAATAAAAAAATCATTGTTTAGAGAAATCTGCTTATAAGATTTTATCTTAAAATTTCTTCTACATAAGTTGATGTCTCCTGAATGAACAGTCAATTTAATTCAAAATGAGTTCTAAGAAATTAGAAATTAAGTCACGGAGAAGATGATATTAATAAATATAGAAGCCTATAGAAGTAATCTAGATTTTAGATAGTTGAGTATAGATTATGAGAGCATATGAAATCTAATTAAACATAAGAATTATATTCTTATAAATTTGACACCATTAAAGAAAATGGGTATTGTAAAATTAGCAAAGCAAAAACAAGATTTGAAAATTGTGTAATTTTTAGGTCTATAAAAATTATAAAGCAAGAGCTAAGTTGCGCATACGTTTTTAACATTAAAATATTTCATTAGTCACAGTTTAAATTTCTATTTTTACTAAATAAAAAATTTAACAATATGTATTACATTTCCATGTATCAACCTACGTATGTTTTATTTCTCTCTTACTAATTATTATATTTAATGCCTTTTTTTATTATTTAATTAAACGTTTTTTTTTTTTGCTGATCAATTCTAAGTTTGATATCAAGAACTTGAATAAAAATAATAAAATAAAATTAGAATGTTATTATTTCATAAAACATACATAAGAACATTAAATGTATTATTAGAAGTACATATATTTATTCAAATATAAGATTAGATAGTTGTTAGCAAAATACTAAATGGTTGAACTTAGGCATTATTATACGATTCATTTTGAGAAATAACTTTTTTTCCGGTTGTATTTATTAAAATGTCGCTTAAAACAAAATTAAATGGACATCTTTTGTTAGCTTTTTCATCCAAAAAAGGTCAAGTTTACATTAACTTAAAAAAAAAATAACTTTCATGTGGGCTTAGCTACTTCTTCTTTTATATATTAGTCAAAAGTATAAAAATATAAAATTGGTAAATGAATGAATCACAGTTATCACAACTAATTAATGAAGAAATAAAACAAATTCGTTAACTTATTCTATAGACAAAGGTATATTAAACACAATTGTAACCAGTTTTTAAGTCGAACCCTTAATATTAGTTCCATGGTGAAAAAATTGTATGGAAAGAAAAATAGTAAATGTTGTTAAGTTGTTTTGTTTTTTTTCTTTCAAATTAGTCTTATAGTTGGACTCTATATGTATATAGTATACAATTATATATGAACTCCCCATGGGTTACACGAAAAAGTTTTATGTAGACAGGTTACGAGAAATGGAGGTTATAGTTCCTGCAATCGGGAAAAAGTACAAAAAAGATTTTCTATCACGTTTTCGTAAGTAGGAGTTTGTGACCGCTGCAACCCCGCGCAGACGTGTGATAAGTTTTTACGCCGCGTAGCTGCAGATGAATTGCTTATAAGATATGAAATTTGCCATTTATAACAGTGATTTTACTCAAAATCTAAAGAAATGTTTTGTAGAAATAGGTGAATTTTACTTTGATTTTGGAAATACTTTGCAACACAAAATTTCAAAACAAAATTCTAACAAATTTGTTTAACATGAATGAAAACATTCTTTTTCTTAATTTTATGAACAACATAAAGAATTTAAAGTTTGTTGTCCACAAAATATTATAATTTTATTCCGTATATAAATTTTTTTTTCCAGATATTACAAAAAGTTTACATAATAAAGCCATTAAATTCTTGTAAATTTGTTTTTATTTTTAAGTTTATAATTTTAACTGTACACTATTATACATTTCCACATTGTACATAAATATATATACATACTTTCATAAAACCAATTTAACCAAGAAGTACCGTCTACACTACATTTTGTGTTCATAAAAATTGAATAAATTACAATTACTTCTAGTCACGGATTATGAACATTTTAATAAAAAAAAAAATTAAAATATCAATAATTACAAACTTTTATATGTACAATAAACACTATTAAGATATAATAATTGTAGTCGCCAAAAGATACTTAAAATTCATATGGCATTTGCAGATAGGACTCCAATAATATTGTTAAAAAGTTTATTATATTTAATTTATTGAATTAATAAATCTTGTTTTATTAAATTTCAAAACAATTTTGTTAAAATCCGGTTTTTCATTATATTTAAGCTTTCTGTTTTAATAACTTAAAAGACAAAAATAATTTAGGGCAATAAATTTTTTTTTTTTTTTATCTTTTCAGTTCCACCTTTAAATTGCACCAAAATGAAACAAATTTTATTGTTTCTGGTGTTAGTCATTTTGATTAATTTAACATTTGCCAAGGATAAAAAATATGGAGATAAATTAAATATTAAAGAAAAAGATATGATGAGAAAATCAATTGTTTTCGATAAAAAAACACCAGATGTATTTTATTGTCCTATGCAGAAACCATCAAATTTAAATAAATTAATAGTAAGGTAAAAATAAAAAAAAAAACAAAATATTAACAAAATACACTTTTTAAGTAATGGAGTGTGGTGTTTATCAATTCCGTATTGCTACTTTTAAAATTTTTAATTTATTTATCTTCCGGCGTGTTGATTCTAATGCGAAATAGGAATCAAAATAGTCTACTTAAATACTCATAAGATATTTATTACCAAATATAAGTGTTTCTTCAGTTTTATCAATTTAATATTATTAAATTGGCTTTTTATTTAAGAAATAACGTAGTCTTTGAACTGCTCCCTTCCCTAAAGCATAGAAATAAATATGCACTGTTCCCATATCATAATAAACTTTAATGAAATCAAATATTAATTTTTTACATTTAATTACAGTTCATAATATAATATATTGGAAGTAAATAAACATTCATAGTTTAATATCATTCAATAAAATTTAATTTAAATACAATTATTAATTTTTAAGATCGAGACCATTGCACAAATTATGTGAATATGAAGGTCAACCATTGCCTCAAGAATATAAATCAGATTGTTATCAAGATATGGATGAAACTGATTATGCCTGCAAGGAAAAATACAGAATAATGGTAAACAATAATTTAGTATTAAATTGTTTAAATTATTCAAAATGCAAATTCATTTATTGGAAATAATATTGTATAGCTAAAGATTTTAGAAATTTTCTATTTATGGTATATAAATATTTATTCGAAATAATGAAATATTTAGGTATATATTTAAATAGAATGTAAATTATTCATTGAATGTTAAGATATCTAAGCTTATTTTGCATAATATTTTCAATTTAAAAATATTATCCTTATGGAAATTTGAGGTAAAAATCAAATAATGCCTAAAAAGCCTTATCTGTATAAATTTGAAAATTAAATGTTTATTAAATAAAATTAATATTATTTCCGGAAAATTAAAACATATTATTTCCAATCTTGTCAAAACAATAATACTAAAAACTTAAATACAAGGACTAGTGGGGTGTTGTTAAAGGAGTCAAATTTTGGTTAATACATATGGAATTCAAACGGCGTCTGATTAAATCTTTTCGATGCACAAAATATATTCCGTAAAATAAAATGAATTAATTATATTTATGAAATTATAAATTAAAAAGTAAGATTTGGTTTTAATTTCTTGGAAGTTTTATTCATCAATTTAGCAACATTTAACGAAACAATCATTCGAATTTAGTGTTTTGATTATTAAAAAAAATTTACATAGTTTTTATTCCACCAACTTATGTAAACTAATCAAATTAATAAAAACTACAATTAAAAATTATACTGAATCATTAAAATATTATGATATTACAATTTACCCCTTTCACTTGCCTAAGTATTTCATGTTAAAAAAAACCAATTTTAAATAAATACGGAATTGTAAAAATTATTTCTCTGTAATAATAGTTAAACGGCTACAAATTAGATTAGTAACCTACGTGGAGAAAAAAATTATTGATATTAATTTCATGTTGATTTGAAAATTGCGGACAATTAATAATTTATTATTGAAAGAAAAAAAAAAGTAAAATGTTTAATGTAATTATTTTAAGAAATTTGCAAATTCACAATATACTTAGTATAATGTACGAATCATATGGCGCTATAATTATTAGATATCTTAACAACTATATTTTTAATTTAAATGGTTTTTTTTTTGCTCACGTAAATACTACTAACCCACATTCTATTAACATTTGTAACAGATATAAATTTTATAAAATCATTCTTTATTTTTGTTTTCCCGTTTTTTTTTTCAATGAAGTTATTTTGCATGAATTACATAAAACTGGCTAAAAATATGATTTTTGAAATGATAGTATAAATTCGAAATAGGCCATATCTTTATAATCATCATAGAGATAAAGTAATTAAAGAAAGAAATCTTAATTTTTAAATTTAATTACAAATTATTATTTGATTTAATTAATATATACCAAAATTATCTAATAAAACACTATTTTTAGCTTAAATTATGCAATTCATAAAACAATTATTTTTAATTTTTTTTTTTCTTAAAATTAACTATTTAACTAAATAATAATTTTATTTACAGAAACGCTTCGCCACTGAGGAGATTATTGCTAACAAAAAGAAATAAAAATTATCCTAAAAACTTAAAAAAAAAAATTCAATTTAAATTAATGAAAACAGATTAACAGAATTTACGAAAACACGTTTACAGACAAAAAAGCACAAACATAAAATTTTTAATTATAATTTTCTTAATACTACATATATTTAAACATTTTACTAATATTTATAAGAATAATATTGTTGTTTCAGAATTTAAATTAAAGTTCTATTAAAGTTCTTTAAAAAGTCTTCAATTCAAAGTATTGATTAATATATGTATCGCTTAGCTTATCAACATTTTTCTTGTGACACAATATTGTTCAGCAATAACAAAATTTTTAGAAATAAAATATTATTGAATTTTTGGACAATTTTTCATCGATACAAATCTATGTCATTTTATAAAACTAATTTTGTCTACATAAGACCTTTTATCTTTTATCGCATTATGGTTATCAAATAAAAAATATTTTAAACAAGTCAAGCAATAAACTATAAACCATTAAATTAAAATTATTGTTCAAGTGATCATTCTGAAACAACAAGTTATTTGGCCTAATAAGTTATGAAAACTAATGAAATTCTATATAGATAAAAAAAATTTATTAAAAACTGATAAACTTTTATATAGAAATAGTTGGTGTATTATTATAAAATTTTTTTTTTGATTGATTAAAAATTAAAAAAATTAGAAAGATCAAGCATTATCATACTTTTGAAAAAATAAAATTTATATATATTTCATTTTCTTAATTATTCATTTGGTGTGGTGTATTTAATTTTTAGTTTGTACAAACATTGACCGATTATGATGATGTACAGTGTTAAAATAGATACAATTTATTTACTGATTTCTTTATCAAAAATTTACAATACTGACAAAACTATGAGCAATTAAGCCTTTTTATTTCTATTAATTGATTATAAATTTGTAATTAACTTAATTTTGTATCACTTTAATAAAAGTTTTTGCTCTGCCTATAGTTGCTAGTATTTTTTTCTTCTTGAAAATCTATTTGATTTTACTTTTATTCTGAGTTGTGTTGTTAATTATATTTTTTTCTAAACCAGATTCATGGCTTTAATCTTTAATCTTATTTTGATTAATCTTGGAAACTTTAATTTATTAAGTATGAAAACTTTTCTTACCTTAACTTTAGAATTTCAATAACAGAAAAAAAAAATTAATAAAAAAGTTAACCAAACCCTCCTAACTAAGTAGTTCTAAGTTCAATAAGTATATGATCAAATAATTGACTTTAAGTAGTTTTTTAATAGCCAATAATAATAAATTTAAATCTAAAAGCCTTTTCCTTTCTAACATCGTTAAAAAAGTTTTCTCGTATAAACTTTTCTAGAAATTCGTTAATCGTAAAAAGCATGTTAACTTCTGATAGCATGATATCTTTTCTTCCAATCTAGTAGCAAAATATTTTTAGTTATTTTCTATCTTAGAATCAAATAGTAATTAATAAAATATTGATTTTAACATTGCGCTTTAACATTTTTATTACGTATAGTATTTTCTAATATTCTACAGCCAAAAAATTTCTCAAACTTTAACAAAAATTGTAACCAAATTACACTTATAAAAATTTTAAAACAATAGTATTTTCGTTATCCTGAGACAAGTTTTCGTAGGATAACGACAATACAACAGCTTTCAAGACTTCCAGTCGAAACCAAATCGATTACAATTATTATATATTTTGCTATTAGAAAGAAGAAGTAGAATTAAAAAAAATTTATTTTCTCATTCCTTCATAATTTCTCTCGATTTTTTAAGACGACATGACGTTTTGCGACAATATAAATTTAGACTTTATCTTCACGAGACGACAATAATTGCTTTAAAAAAAATCAAGCCTATAAAGCTTTATTTATAAACGCGCTTACAAATAAATTTCTAACGAATTTACAACAAAATACTTGCCTACATAAAAGGTATAATTTTTTTTTTATTTTCCATTATTTATTTATAATTCATGTATTTTTATGTAGTTCATAAGTTATATTATTCTTTAGTTTTCTACGTTATCTTCCATATTTTAAATCAAATAATTTACAAGAATGTTCAAAAAATTCTAAATCATATTTATCTTATTATAAACTCAAAACTAGTTGTTTATCATTTATGTTCAGACAGATAGATATTTAAGGTTTAAAAAAGCCTTTCAGCTCACTCTATATTGGATTTTCGTGTTTTATGAATTTTATCTTAATTCAAACTCAAAACTCTTAAAATTATTACAACTTTTCCTATTATTATTTTATTTCAATTATTGAAACTGTTAATGTAATTAATGTTTGTTGGAAATGATACAAACATGGTATAACGAATTTTAAATTGCATATTATATTATAAAAAATTAATATTATTATAAACCGAAACCAATTAATAGGCCTATAATAGGTATTAAGAAATAGGGAATTTGTTAATGGACAATATCGACAAATTAAAATATTATTTTTTCACACAATTATTATTATTTTATTATATTATTGTTGTTATAAATATTTCCATAATCAAAATTATAAATTATTATAATTTTAGATGAGAAAATTTCCACCAGGTTCAGAATCACCATTTAATGGAACAAGGTAAAGCATAAAATAGATAAGTACTAAAAATGCTACGCATGTACAAAAAGTTCATACTTTTACCTCTTATATTTAAAAATGTAATGCGATGATTCCATATCCAATCATAAAGCAATTTTTTGCATTATCATATTAATTTAATAATCTTTTATATATTTTTACAAAAAAATGTTAAACTTTAAAATTTATTATTTTTTTTTCTTTTTAGGCTAAAGCGATTCATGGATTTAGATAAAGAAGTTCGAACTAAAATGACCAAAGGATAAAACTAATGAATTGCATGAATTGTAAAAATCATCAAAATAGAAAACTTAAAACATTAATCAATTCTCAAAATAGTCACTACTAAAAAAATTCTTAACAGGAATTAAAATTGTTACAAAATTATTATTATTATTATAAATGTAATTAATTAAATTAGTGAGTTTGTTGTGCAATTTCAAAATAAGGAAAGAATTTTCTGTTTTTTTTTTTTTTTCAAATTAATAAGTTGTGATAATATTCTTGTCTTTTTTGTATGTTAATGAAATCGTTAGAAATTTTAAAATTAAATAAAAAATTTTGTAATATATTATTATGTACACACACAAACATTATATTATTATTAAATTATTTTTTAAACAAACTTTTATACTAATTTTACAAAAGATGCACTAATATCATTGTTTGTTCCTGAAAAATAAAATTAATTATATAAAAACAACATTTTTGTAGCTTTTTCGGGCAAGAATTTAAAAGATTTACCCTATTCTATTTGAACCGTTGAATTCGAAACAGATTCACTTACCATAATCAAAAACAATAATTATATAAACTTCGTAGAAAGTGGTCCATATTTCATCCTAATATATTGTATACTGACTAGTACAAAATTGTTTCCGGATAACGAGTCGTTCTTGGATTGTTTTATAATTTTCGTACAAAATTTTTCTCCAATTAGTTCCAGATCCAGACTAGAATCCAGGAACTTTTCTTCATATAGTTGTTTGGATTAGCTAGTAGTGACAAAAAAAGCCCTAATATTTCTAGAGTACGCTCTGAAAAAATAGCTTCATCATTTAGGCAAAATAAACATTCGTTTTTGAAACGTCAAAATTAAAAAAAAAGAAAAAACCGAAGGAGACATGGGTACTGGGGCCTGACGACAAAATTAAAAACTTTAAACTATTAAATAACTGTGGTGACGCTGAACCTTAGCCCATAAAAGCCGGAGATATCGTCATAATTGTGATGAAAACATTTCAAGATATTATTGGCAAAGGAGTAAAGTGTCAAAAACTATTATAGTAAAGATGGTCATGTCATACAGTACAAACACCACCACTGGCATATACGATAGACCTAAACTACAAAAAATAGATTTCATCTAAACTCACAGTTCTCTGTGTGTAGCATTTTTAATTTTGAAGCTATTTAAAGAAGACCACAAAAATTTCTTTCACTCATTTCTCTTTAGTCACTTGTCGTTACAACATAAACTCGGCTGTTGTGGTAGCAAATTGCAGCTCAGATGACAAAGCTTTATATATTTTAGTAAGAAATAGCAGTGTTAAGTAAGCAGTGAGCAAAAAAGATTTTCTTTCATTGAAATATAAAATTCGAGAAATTAAAAAAAAAAAAAAAGATTTAAATATTAATGCAAAATAATTTTTGAAAATAAGAGATTAGTAAGTTCACTTTTTAATTAAAAAATCTTTTGAATATAAAGAAATTATCCACAAATGGAAAATTACTGAAGAAAGAAAAAAAAATGTGTGTGGTGCTCTGATTCAACTTTGATGAAAAAAAAAAAGAAAAAAATTCCAATATTTTCTGAAATCATTCGTTGGCTAAAATTTTGACATTTGTTTCGTAATATTTTTTCATTAATTTTTATTTTTTGATTTCAATCTGGATTAATTTTTTTCTGAAAAATAATTAATTTCTCTAATTTTTATTTTCTGCAATGAAATTAAGAAAAAAAAAATTTCACCTGAAATTGAGAAAAAACACGTAGGTGGGTTCTGGAAAACTTGTGGATTCCAAGTGTTTTTTCTTGTAGATACACCCACCCCACCTAACTGCAGTTTTTTTTTTTTTTTAGTTTTTTTAAGTTTTATTCTGATTTATAATTCTGAAATCAGGCATTGAAATTATTTAAAATCTTACATAGCTGGGTAGCCTACCATTTAAGTATTTTAATAAATTAATTATTACCTAGCTGCTTCCCAACCTATTTTCTAAATGTAGGTTGGTAGGTACCCACAATACAATTTCTAAATTTATTTTTTTTTTTCTAATTGCAGTGATCCAAAACGGTATTACTAAGCTAAAGTAGTAGACTCATAAATTAAAATGAGTTATCTTTCCCTAAATTTTTATCTACCCGGCTGTTGTGCCTATAATACAAAATTTAACAAATCTTTTCAAAGACGATATAGGTACCTACCTATGTAAACATTTTTGAATAAGTAAGCATGTATAAAAAGACATTATTAGCTTGAATATTTTCGATTAGGTAGGTATTTGACAAAAAATATCATTTTATTTTATTCTTTCAATTCCATTTATTTTTTAAAACAAAAATAGTTTAAAAAAATTTAACTAGATACCAATACCTAATTTAAATACTTGCTTATAACTAAAATCTCATCTGGCTGGGCCTGATTTATTTGTGATATTTTAAGACCTAAATAGAAAATCCTAAATACCTAGGTACCTATCTCTTTCGTCAGGCATATAAAAAAAAAAGCTTTGACACAACACTTCACCTCATTCACAGATTATAGAGAAAAAAAAATATAGGTATTTTTTTTCTGATTTTTGTGAGTAAATTTTATTTAATTGTATTTTATTTCTATTTTTAAAGTTTTTTTTTTTTTATTTTTATAAATTTTTATTAATTTTGTTGAAAAATAAAAAAAAAATAATTTTTCACATAAATTTCGCATTTTTCTGATTAAAATATGAAAACAATGAAGACAGAAAATAAAAAAAAAAGGGTTGGAATTCATTCACACTTTTTTATATCTTCTGTTGCTGCTGCTGTTAATAAATAGCTGCTAGAATTGTCAATTTTAGCTTTATCGAATAACTTTGCGACTTTTGTTTTTTTTTCTTCTTTTTTTGTTGTTTTTTTTTTTTGGGGTAATTATCTATCTCTCAAGAATTTATCATAAAGCTCCACTGCTTTTTATTTTCACTGCTTGGGCCCATAAGAAAAAAAAAAAAAAGAAAAAATGTTAAAAAAAAATCCATATAAAGAAAAAAATTAAATTTTTTTTTTTTTTGCTCATAAATTTTTCTTAAAATTTTTTTTTCTGTCGTGAATACGTCACTTAGTTAATTAGTAGTACTATTTGCTAACTTTTTTTATATTTTTTTTTTACAATAAAAAAAAAAAATTATTCAGCTTTTATAGTTCAACAAAATTTTATTTTCCTTCTTCGTGGTCAAACAAAAAAAAAAGTAAAATAAAAAATATTCCTTGTGGATACCTACCTTTCTTAACTTTCAATAAATTTATATTTTTGTTTTTTTTTTTTTTTTAACAAGAAGGAAACACATTTTCTTTGTGTCTGGCTGGAGAAAAATTGTATAATGAAAAAAAAAACTAAAATAAAATTGCATAATTTAAGTTATCGTGCATGGATCACTTTATACCTGATATATTGTTTTATTAAATTTAATGCAAATTTTCGTTCTCTAAATATTTCCAATGTGAGGTACAAAAACTAAATAACCTACCTAGGTACCTAACTTTCTATGTAAAACTTCTAGCAGCAAAATTTAGATTTCATCACAAAAGCCATATGGATGGAATTTTATTTTCTTCTTGTTTTTTAGACAAAGAAATTCACTAAAAAAGCTTAAAAAATATTGCTTGCTCAATTCTTGACATAGGTACCCCTAATAATTTTTGTAAATTAATAAAAATTTTCAAGAAACGATTTCATCAAAATAATTTAGCAGAAATTCTTTGTCCCTTTTTTTAATTTTGAATTAATTGGATAATTTTTTTTTTGCATTTTTCTTTTTCTATGTTTTTCAGTCAGCAGAAATTTTTTTCAGCCCACAGCTATCAATTATTAAATCCAGCAAGTCTTAGTCACCAATCACAAGAGATAGAAAATAATATAACAAAAATCAAAGCTCACTGCATTAAAGCTCAAACGATCTCCTCACTTCTTAACAGGCGGTGAGATGAATATTTTATTCTTATAATTCGATTTTTTAAATATTAATACACCTTATTTTGGATTAATAATATTTTTAAGTTTATTGAAAAAAATAGATTTTTTAAATCGTGCTAGAGACTAGATTTAGATGAAAATATTGATGAAATACTTGAAAAGCATCCTCCTAAACAATTGGTACTCTTTTCATTATTCCAAAAAATTATTGTAAATACATATTAAATATATTACAAATACCTACCTTATTTGTTTCGCTTGAAGTAAGAAGAGTGAGTCGTCTCATATCTAAATTTCCTATTTCAATGAAATAAAACAATTTTTTTTTATTTGAAACGAATCTAAAAATGAAATCACAATTAGTTCTAGTTTAATTTTTTATGAGTATGAGTAACCTGTTTCTTTAATATGTGAGATGAAGTGGGGGCACTGAACAAATACAATTTGAACGCTGAAAATGAATATTATTCGAGAATTTGAGAGAAGTTCGGAATTTTAAGCAATATTGAATTTTTTTATAAAATTTTTTAAACACAAATTTTAGGAATTTTCATTTTTTACAATGGCCTGATCAATTTGCCAATCTAATATAATTCATCTAGAGAATTAATGTTCTAAGCTGTTTGATAATGTTAAGTTGCAATCAATTATTAAAAAAAAATTACGCAGTTAATCATCAAGTTTAAAAATATAGATATGCCTCATACAAATAAAGCCCCTTATTACTTACTAATGTAAAACTTGTTTTTTTTTCTCTTATCATATCAAATTGCATTTAAAAGAAAAAAAAAGATTGAATTATGTAATTTTGTCTGTCAGACATGTCGTCGTTAAAAAAAATAGCAACTGATTAAATTGCATATGTATTAAAATTAATAATAACCATTATAACCAATTTGTAGAAATTTTGACAATTTTTTTTTTCAATTAGTTTATAGTTGATATCTATGTATTATTGTTTAATCAAGTGTTGTTCATCATACTTAATTCAGCATTTAATATTTTTCTAAGCATAATAAGCTAATTAATGCGCATTTATTTTTGAAAATAATATGTAAATAGAACTAAAATTATTAGAGTAATAATTGCAAATAAATTAATCTCGAAATTAATCTACAACTTAATATCTCAAAACTATTGAAAAATTTGATATTACTATCATAATACAATGATAATTTCTAATTGTTGACGTAGTCTGAAGCTCTTAATTTTTTGTATTAAGCAGGTGTTTCTTTAAAAACGCAACTGCATTATTATTTAATTTAATTTTTCTTAATCATAAACTTGAACGTGTACCACTAAGTTCATTTCGTACAAGTACCTAAGTTTTAATATTCTTTAATTTTTTATATTAATGTTTTTCTTTTTATTTGATATTTCTAACACAAATGTAAAGCTTATCATCGACGAATTAAGAGCTTTCTTGTTATTTTTAAGACTTATTAATATTTCAATTTTTAATCATTTTAAATGATAATAATATTATGCAAAATAACAAAAATAAAATATTTCAACTTATTTATGATTCATTCCGATGAAGTAAATTTTTTTTTGGATATTGTTTAAATATATAAATATTACATTGTTTCAAATTTCTTGAAAAGAATTTGGATCATTCAAAACTATTATTTGTTTTTCATTAAAGCTTTGTTCGCATGTGGGCAAGTAATTTAGTCAAGTGACGAGTAATTTAATAATTTAGTAGTCTAATGAACAACGTTTTAGTCCAGTAGTTTAGTAAATTACTAAACTACATGACTAAATACTAAGTACTTTTTCGAGCGAGTAGAAGCTTATTTAACTTGTTGCTTTGCCTATTAATTTTGCAAACACTAGCTACTATTGTACTGTACAATTTAGAATTCTTTAAAGTGCGAACCATTTTTACTGAGTTGGTAATGTATCAGTCACTAATTACTGGCATATGATTAAATTACTTGGCCACATGCGAACAAAGCTTAAAGGAATCTCCAAGGGTAGGAAACACGTGTTTGAAAAGGTAAAGTCTCCTCACCGCAAAACCGTCCTCTGGTCCACAGTGGAAAATACATAATCATTATTTGATCAGTATTAAACGACTTTCCATTCAGAGTCATGTGAAAAGATTATGTTTATATAACATATCGTCAATTATTTAAATTTTGTTAAATATTTGGAAGTAGGTATTTATTATAATTTTAAGCGTTTTCGCAGATGTTATTTGTCTTCATATACAAGTGTTCCTTGTTGAAAGTGTAATATAAGTCAGTGTTTTTTTTTTAAATATATATTCGTGCGACTTTATTATAATGATAAATGTTTATCATAATCCATAGAAAAAAACTTTTAAAGTCCAGTTTAATTGAAAATTTAAGTAAATATCTCCTTTATTTGAAAAATGTTTTTAGCAAACTTTGTTTGGGATTGTTCTTTATTTATTATTTTGGGATTTTTTATTTATCTGTCATTTTTCGTATTATTAAGTAGTTATCAAAATTTCACATACAAATATATGACTTTGTATTTTAAAGCTTTGAATTATACACTGTGAAAGGTAGACTATATTAGAATACGAAGACTATTATTATCAGTAAGTTTTGTTGAAATTCTTTCCATATTTAAGATGAGGATTTTATTGGAGTAATAGATTGTTTAGTTTTATGAAATAAATTTTAAGTTCCATATCACAGCAAAATCAGACTAGTTTTTTTTTTTCCAATCAAAATTAAAAATACTTCTTATTCAATCCAATATTATTTATTTAAATATAATAAATGATCTCTTAAAAAGCAATAACTAACCTTGAAATATTTTGTTGTTCTGAAAAAGCTTTACGAGAAAATGATTTTACTAATAACATATTTTTCAAACACCAACACGAACTAAGAGAGTATTCAAAAATAATTTAAAACAAAAATAGCTGTTTCGCATACAACCTGCTACTGACGCTGCCTTGCCTTATTTTTCTGTTTTTTTTTTTTTTTTTTTTTGTATTAATTATGTACATATAATTCGCATTTTGATAAACACTTTAATATAATATTAAAGAAAATTAATTTTGCGCTTAAAGGCAATAAAAAATTAAAAATGTTTCATTTGCGCAAATGCAAAAATACAAATTTATTTATCCAACAGTGTATTTCACATTAAAATCTCACGGAATTAAAATAATATAATTTTGAATTAATTTTATAAAAAAAAAGAAAATTCTTAAAAAAAAATATTAAAATTGTCAGGAAATACTTTCTCCAAAAAAAAAAAGAATCTTATCGAAGAGGAAAGTGTTGAATAGTCTTAGAAATTATATTTATTGTAACTAAAAAAATTAACTTACAATCCCTTTTTACTTAATTTTATCAAAATTAGGTAAATCTATTTCAAATCAACTGATCATAATAGCTTTCATATTATTCTGGGATTTAGAAGATCTAGCCAAGTCTGGTAGTTTGAATATATATTTATTGTTGCATGAATCTCGGTAACCGTGACTTCCTGATAAAAAAAATTTAATCAAATATTTTATACACAAACATATTTTGTAACTACATAATATACATATACGCGTATGTATAAGAAAAGTCTTCAGTTTATTCACTTATTTATTTCTTCTTTATTTCATAATAACAAATTATTATTAGTTTTATTATCGATATTGTATTTTATAATAGTGAAAGTTTTTTCTCTATATTTGCTTTCATTGTGTGAAAGAAGCTCCAAATGATTTTCATATCTTCAATTATTTTCAATCCAACAATGCTAATTGCAAAAAAAAAAAATTGTTTTAAAATCCATAATAATGATTTCGTATATGATCAAACTTGGAAATTCTTAACAAAGTTGAAACTTAAGATTCAATATTTTTTGTTTATGTGAGACAGTAAGAATGCCAATGAAGAAAAACATTCCTAATTAACAAGATCCTATAATAGACTTAAAAAAATTAAAAAGAATAATGTAGACTTAATTTTACCCAGTTTGAGCTTACAGTAATTATCCAAATTGCAACTGAATCCGAGTAATTAATCAAGATTATTTAATATTATAAATCTATGGGATTAAATGTTTCTTCCAATAATTGGATTTCAATATTCGGCTTATTATTATAACTTGTTACTTTTAAGCCATACAAGTTTTTCCTAATTAGTGTACAGACTTCAAATTTTATTTTCCTTCAAAAATTTTGTACATTTCAAGTTATTGTGTGGGTTTCCATTTTTGAAATAAGACATAATCAACAAAATCATATGTTCAAAATTAAATAGTGTACTTATAAATATAATTTTTTTTTTTTTATAAAATATATTTATAGAATTTATTTTTATTTTATTTACTTTTTATGTTTTTTTTTAAAAGAAAGAGCCGTCATTATTGTTTCTCATAAAAAAAAAAATTATTGAAACTATTTTTCTCTATACAATAATATAAATATCTTCACAAATATATATATAATACATTTTTATTTTGCAATTAGGTCAACGACATATTTATGATTTCGCAAAAAAGGACAACATAAATATTATTTCTTTTACCTAGGTACTCAACAACTTTAAAAAATAAATTATAATAATTATAATAGCATAAAACCAAATAACATAAGTTCTTGAGTATAAGTAGTACCTACTTCTAATAGAAACATGTTTCTAATATTTTTTTCTTAAAATAACTTAAATTGCAATATTGATTAATTAAAGAAAGCTTAGCTTAGCATTCGTAAATTTATACATTTTATTATTATTATTATTATTATTTTTCAAGCTTTTGTTATTGCGATTTTTTTATAATATTTTATAATATTATTTACAAAAAAAAAAAAAAAAAACACATAGATGACGACTAGTCTTGCATACAAATATTGTTTTAATTCGAATATTAAATCATGATTAATTTTATCATTTTTTTTTTTATATAATACTCTAAAAGTACTCAGTGAAATTTTTTTGTGCATTAAAAATTAAATAAATAAATACTTATAGGTAATTTCTTTTTCTTGTCTATTTTTTATTTTTATTTTTTGCTAAGATTACGAATAGAAAATATATGTATATTTGCCTAAGGTCAGATAATAAGTAATCCAACTTTATTTTATTTATTTTACTTATGTAATTAATTTTTACCAAAATTTAAACAATTTCCATTCATTTTTACGTGACTTTAGTTAGTAGATACGCGATCGTCTTGTAAACAAATCAAGATTCTAAAAATAAGATTTTTAATTCATATGTATAAATATATATATATATATATATATATATATATTTTTAATACTAAAAGAGCTTGTTTAAATTTTTTTATTAAATTCAATATATAGCTCAAATATTTTTTATTTGTAAAAAAAAACAGACTATACTATTAATTATCTATCACTGACAACTGTGAGTGCAAAATTCTCTGTTATCAAAAAGATTAAATAAAAATATAAAAATATGAACATATGTTTTCTTGTTATTTTGTTAAAAAAATTTTTTTTTTTTTTTTAAATTCTAATAACGCTATAACTTCGAAGAAATTTAGTTGAAAAATAAATAATAAACAGAAGAAGATGAAGAATATTTTTTAAAAACAAAATATTATTTCATGTAAATTGAGACGTGGCTTAATGATCGTTAATGATCAAATTTTAATATTTTGATTTTTAAGCACGATCCAAGTACACTTGTCCAATTTCACGATCCAAGTACACTTGTCCAAGTTACTTTGATCATAGTAAGTTGAGCAGAGTCCAGAGCTTGAAGTCGCTGACCTCAGTCGGTCAAACACAACGGTCGTCGAAGAAATTAGCAAAAAATGAATTGGTCGCCGTCGATCCAATTTTTTATAATTTTTTTTTTATTATGGAGCTGATTTGAGTCGCTCCAGTCGCGGTCGTTGGTAATTTGCTTTTAGCAGTTAGTGGTCGGTAAAAGTCATCGACTTCGCGCTCTGGCAGTGTCCTAATCAACATTGATTCAAGTTGACTTTGACACCCTGTTTACACGATCAAAAAGAGTATCTTTTAAATTTTTTTATAATCACTTATGTATTTTTTGACAACAATGGAAAAAATATGTAAGTAGGCAGTTATTAGTTGTCTAACAAAACCCAAGGACCTTCAAAGGGATAACTTAAGATTGAGAGCGTGTTAAAATATATTTAATCACATGTTTTTCAATCTATTTGACACTTCATAATAATAAACTTAAAATATTATTTATTCCCGAATTAACATAAACAATTAAAAAAAAAAAAAAATTTTAACTTTTTTTTTTCTTTTTGCAGGTATACCTGATATCAATAAATTGTTTCGATTACAATTACAATCTGAAAGTTGTGAATCATCCCAGTTGTTTTGAACATAAAACCGGAATTTTTAAAATTTTCTTTTTAATTTTCCCAATTTAAAAACAAAGCTACTTCGAGAAGATTTTTTTTCTATAATAAATCAATTTTTTTTGATTTATTGTAATTTGGAGTTTTTTTTCTAGAGGAAATTAAATTTAATAAGTTGACTTTGTCAAATCAGGAAAAAATTGAAATTTTCTAAAAATTTCCTAAGTGTGAGAAAAACAAATTATTTTTATAGATCACAGCGAAATTATTTCTAAGTTTGCAATAAATTTATTTGTCTGCACTAAAGCCCCAGAAAAAAATTCAATTTTAATCGAAAAAATGAATGGACTTAATAATTCTACCACCAATGATGACGTTGTTGAATGCCCACTATGTATGGAGCCATTAGAAGTTGATGATTTGAATTTTTTCCCATGCACTTGTGGTTATCAGGTATAAGTTTTATTTAACAATTTGTTGACTGAATTTTCTAAAATAAAAAAAAAAAACATTTACTCTATTTTAGATTTGTAGATTCTGCTGGCACAGAATTCGGACAGATGAAAATGAATTATGTCCTGCTTGTCGCAAAGCGTATCCGGAAAATCCAGCGGATTTTACTCCGTTATCGCAAGAACAAGTATGTTGTCTTTTTTAATTCAAAGAATTAAAAAGTTTCTATTTTATAAAAAAGTAAATACATAGTTGAACTGCTGTCTTATTCTATCTAAGGAATTTTGAAAAAAGTTGATTTAAATAATTAATTGCACAAAAATTCTTATAGTGAATTTATTTTGTACATGCCCCGATTACAAGGGCGATACTATTGTGAATACGTTCAAATTATTATATTGTTCATAACATTTATTCAGAATACATTATGCTAATAATAATGCAATCTATGAAAAATTAGGTAAATACTTGATAATCGAGACCTCTAGTAATATTCGTGATTAATTAATTTGATCCAAGTTTTATAAAAAAGTTATTTATTCAGGGCCCCGGTCAGATCAATATAAGTGATATTCCTATGAAACTTTAACAGATAACACAAACATACAGTTCTGTATAATTTGTCCGATATCTTTGATTTAACTCTTTAATAAAAGGGATTAAAAAGCTCAAACTCTAAGTAAAACATTTTAGCTTATTTTCTAGCTCTCAAGAAGAATGAGAAACTTTCACTAGAAGTGAATATTGATTAATAAGGATAAGAAGAACATTTGTAACGTCAAATTTCAAAAATCGTTAGAATTTAGTTTAAGAAATGTGTTTTTTTAATGCCTTTATTATTCCGAAAAGAAAATGAGATGAATTATTCACATTTATTAATAAATGAGGTTAAAATAAAATTTAATCTGTTTAATCGTAGGTAAATTCTAACAATAAATTTCATGCTCAGATAACATATACAGATATTTAGTTCCGTATAATTTATCAAAGTTAGTTTTAAATTAAGTCTTAAATTAAATAATGAAATGAAAAGTTTCAGCTGAAGTCGCATAAAATATTTGACCTAAGAAATTAAAAGGAAATTCAGAGATGTTTAGGAATGAATATTGATTGATAAGGATAAGAAGAATATTTGATTAGCCATATTGTAAAATATTGTTATCGTTTAATTTTGTATTAGGAATTTTTTTTCAATGCCTTTATTATTCAGAAAAGTAAATGAGATTAATTATTCCCATTTACAAATAATAAAGGAAAAATTAAAAATTTAATCTGTTTAATCATAGATAATTTCGAACAATGAATTTATTTATTTCATGCCCAGATAACATAAACAGATAGTAGTTATGTATGATTTATCAGAATTTATTTTGATTAACTCTAAAATTAAACATTGAAAAGTTTCACCTCAAATTGCACAAAATATTTTAGCTTAAGGAGTTTGAGAGATGATTAAAAGTGAATTGATTAGGATAAGAAGAACATTACAACTTTTAAAAATACATATTGCATTGTTATCGTTAGAATTTAGTATTAGAAATTTGTTTTTTTAATGCCTTTATTATTCCGAAGAGTAAATGCTATTAATTATTCTCATTTACAAATAATAAATGTTAGAATAAAATTAAATCTGTTTAATCATAGGTAAATTCTAACAATGAATTTATTTATTTCATGCTCAGTTTACATAAACAGATATTTCTGTACAACCTTTCAGAGTTAGTTTTAAATTAACTCTAAAATTAAACATTGATTGAAAAGTTTCACCACAAATTCCATAAAATATTTTAGAAAAATTTTCTTACTAAGAAGTCATAAGGGGATTGAGAGATGATTAGAAGTGAATTAACAAGGATTAGAAGAAAATTTGAATTTCAAAATTTAAAAATATTGCATTGTTATCGTTAGAGCTTAGTATTAGAAATATTATGTTTTTTTAATACCTTTTTTATTTCGAAAAGTAAATGATATTAATTATTCTCATTTACAAATAATAAAGGTTAAAATAAAGTTTAATCTGTTTAATCATAGATAAATCCTAATAATGGATTTATTTATTTCATGCCCAGATAACATAAGCTGATAGTTATGTTTGTATCATATCAGAATTTATTTTGATTAACTCTAAAATTAAACATTGATTGAAAAATTTCACCTCAAATGCACAAAATATGTTAGCTTAATTTCTCACCAAGAAGTCATAAGAAGATTGAGAGATGATTAGAAGTGAATTGATAAGGATAAGAACAACATTGCAAAATTTAAAAATATTGCATGTTATCGTTAGAGCTTAGTATTAGAAATATTATGTTTTTTTAATACCTTTTTTATTTCGAAAAGTAAATGATATTAATTATTCCCATTTACAAATAATAAAGGTTAAAATAAAGTTTTAATCTGTTTAATCATAGATAAATCCTAATAATGGATTTATTTATTTCATGCCCAGATAACATAAGCTGATAGTTATGTTTGTATCATATCTGAATTTATTTTGATTAACTCTAAAATTAAACATTGATTGAAAAATTTCACCTCAAATTGCACAAAATATGTTAGCTTAATTTCTCACTAAGAAGTCATAAGAAGTTTGAGAGATTATTAGAAGTGAATTGATAAGGATAAGAAGAACATTTGAATTAGAAAATTTCAAAATATTGCATTATTATCGTTAGAATTTAGTACTCCAAATTTTTTTGTTTTATTGCCTTTATTATTCCAAAAACGAAATGATATTAATTATTCTCATTTACAAATAATAAAGGTTAGAATAAAATTTAATCTGTTTAATCATAGGTAAATTCAAACAATGAATTTATTTATTTCATGCCCAGATAACATAAACAGATAATTTTGTATAATTTTTCAGAGTTAGTTTTAAATTAAATGTAAAATTAAATATTGATTGAAAAGTTTCAACTGAAATTGCATACAATATTTTATCTTAATTTTTACTAAGAAGCCCTCTTAACAAGATTAAGAGATGATAACAAAAACATTCGAAATGTAAAACTTTAAAATATTGCATTGTTTTTTTAAAACCTTTTTTATTCCGAAAGTAAATGATATTAACTATTCTCATTTACAAATAATAAAGGTTAGATTAAAATTTAATCTGTTTAATCATAGATAAATCCTAATAATGGATTTATTTATTTCATGCCCAGATAACATAAACAGATAATTCTGTATTCTAAGTTTTCAGAATTAGTTTTAAATTAACTGTAATATTAAATATTGATTGAAAAGTTTCATCTCAAATTGCACAAATATTTTAGCTTAATTTCTTACTAAGAAGGCATAAGGATATTGAGAGATGATTAAAAGTGAATTGATAAGGATAAGAAGAACATTTGAATTGCAAAATTTTAAATTATTGTATTATTATTGTTAGAATTTAGTATTAGAAATTGCCTTTATTATTACGAAAAGTAAATGATATTAATTATTCTCATTTACAAATAATAAAGGTTAGATTAAAATTTAATCTGTTTAATCATAGATATGTGGGATGTATTATAAAAATTATTTTAATATTTAAATAAATTATTTTATTAATAATTATTTATAAAACATCGACAATTTCGTTTTAAAGCAAAAAGCTATCTGATTTAATATAAATTATTTTGAAACATAAAACATACAAAAATAACTAGATTATTTATTATATTATTAATTATTGATGCCACAGATACTCCCCCTTCAGAAAAAATGTTATATCGAAAATTCGATTACTTCTTTAATAATTCTACCAAATCTTGTTCTCTTAACAATTTTTTCTTCTTTATCTTCTTTATCTGATGAAAAATTACTTTCTAATCCTTGAAAAACTGGCTTAAGTCTATCAATACTAACTACTTTTTCTTGATTTTTAATTTTTATTGTATAAAATTTCTTATTTCTCTTTAAAACTAGAAAAGGTCCATCATACGGTGGTTGTAAAGGTCTCCTCACTAAATCTTGACGAATAAAAACATGACTACACGTCTTAAGTTCTTGATGAACAAAGAATCTCCCTCTAATGTGTTTTGAAGTCGGGACAGGTTTAATTTTATCAATTTGATTTCGTAAATCTTGAATAAAAGATGATGTATTGCTATTATTTTTAATAATGTTGAAAAAATCTCCTGGTAAACGTAAAGTTGAACCATAAACCAATTCAGCTGTAGAAGCATCTAAAGTTTCCAAAATTGAAGTTCTTAGACCTAATAACACAAGTGGTAAAACTTTGACCCACCGATCCGTTTGATGACATTTAATTGCTGTCTTAAGAACACGATGCCATCGTTCAACGATTCCATTTGCTTGTGGATGATAGGCTGTCGTGTGAATCAATTTTACTCCCAAAACTTTAGATAATTCTTTAAATAACTGAGACTCAAATTGTCTTCCTTGATCTGTTGTAATTTTCTCAGGAACACCAAATCGAGCAATCCAACCAGAAAGAAAAGCTTGAGCAACAGTTTCAGCTTTCATATCAGGAATTGGAATAGCTTCAGGCCATCTACTGAATCTGTCAATACAAGTCAAAACGTAGGAAAAACCTTCTGAAATTGGAAGAGGTCCAATTATATCAATATTAACATGTTGAAATCGATTACTTGGTATGGGATAACTCTCCAAAGGACTACAAGTGTGACGTTGAATCTTCGATTTTTGGCAAACTAAACAACATTTAGACCATTCATTACAATTTTTGTTCATATTAGGCCAAAAGAATTTTCTCGTCAAAAGTTTTCGTGTCGCTTTAACACCTGGGTGAGATAAATTATGAATATTATCAAACACAACTCTTCTAAGAGACGAAGGAATGTATGCTCTTGGCACATTAGATGAAATCTCAAAAGTTACTAAATTTGAAGAGTTTGGAATTTCTAACAATTTAAGAGTAAATGTATTTTTTGAAAGAATTAACTTCTTCAATTCTTCATCATTTTCTTGTTCCTTTGCTAATTGTTGAAAATTAGTAAAACCATCAATAGAAATGACTTGAATTCGAGATAATGCATCAGCTACAATATTATCTTTACCGGAAATATGGCGTATATCGGTAGAAAATTGACCAATAAAATCAAGGTGTCTTATTTGACGTGGACTTGCTTTCTCAACCTTTTGCTTAAATGCAAAAATCAAAGGTTTATGATCCGTAAAAATGATAATTTGACGACCTTCAATCATAAATCTAAAATGTTTGATTGCAGAATAAATAGCTAAAAGTTCTCGATCGTATGCACTATATTTATTCTGAGCCACACTTAATTTTCTTGAAAAAAATGCAAGAGGTTGCCAATCATTATTATTTAGTTGTTGAATCACAGCTCCTATTCCAAAATCTGAAGCATCTACAGTAACTGCTATTTTTGCATCTTTCAAAGGATGAGCTAAAAGAGTAGCATTTGCTAGATTTTCTTTACATTTATTAAAAGCTTCATTTTTTTCTTCACTCCAAATTAATCTGGATTTATCATTTTTCTTATTACCTTTATAACATTCATGTAAAATCTTTTGATAACTAGCCGCATTAGGTAGAAATCTTCGATAAAAATTTAGCATACCTAAAAAGCGTCGAAGTTCTTGAACAGTTTCAGGTTTCTTGTATTCCAAAATCGCTGTAACTTTTGCTGGAAGAGGTTGAGTGCCTTCACCGGAAATTAAATAACCAAGAAACTTAACTTTTTCTTCACCAAAAACACATTTCTCCATGTTAATATTTACTCCATTCTCTTGAAGGCGAATAAACAATTGCCTCAAATGCTGAAGATGTTCTTCTTCATTTGCCGATGCCACTAAAATATCATCCAGATACGCAAAACAAAAATTTAAACCATTAATAATTTGGTTAATAAATCTTTGAAATGTTTGGGCAGCATTACACAAACCAAACGTCATTTGTGGAAACTCAAAAAGTCCAAAAGGAGTTATAATCGCTGTTTTTTCAATATCGTCTTCAGCCATTGGAATTTGGTGATACGCTCGAACCAAATCAATTGTTGAAAAAATTCGTTTGCCTTCAAGACAACAAGCAAAATCTTCAATATGAGGAATTGGATAACGATCCGGAACTGTAACAGCATTTAATCGTCGAAAATCTCCACATGGACGCCAATCACCGTTACTTTTGCGAACCATATGCAGAGGGCTAGCCCAACAACTCTTTGAGGGACGACATATACCATTCTCCAACATAAATTCAAATTCATGTTTGGCAGCTTGTAATTTCTCTGTGCATAATCGTCTCGCTTTAGCAAAAACCGGAGGACCTTTTGTCTCAATATAATGTCTAACTTGATGTTTAATAGCTTTAGTTTTTGATAAAGGTAAAACAATTTCTTGAAATTCTCCTAAAAGTTGATGAAAAATTGAATTACCTACAATAGTTTTAATTGAAAGAGTGTTATGGCTCACGATTTCACCAATCGATTTGATTGAAGTCACACCATCAATAAGACATTTATTTTTTAAATCAACAATAAGACCAAAATTTTCCAAAAAATCTGCACCAATAATTGATTTAGAAACATCAGCAATAACAAATTGCCATCGAAAAACTCTTCGAAGACCAAAACTTAAATTTAATAAACGTTGACCAAAAGTTTTAATTCTAGAACCATTCGCTGCATAAAGTGCAAAAGAATCTTCATTAGTTGTTCTCTGAGAAGGATTTGGAGGAATGACCGATATGTCAGCACCAGTGTCAATTAGAAACTTTAAACCAGAAGTTTTATCTTCTATGTACAGACGACTATTATTATGGCCAGAACTATTTGTCGCCTCAGATGTCTGGCCAATTAGTTTCCCGAAACCGTTACTTGTTTATAATTACAAGGCTCACGGCACTTAGTAGCATTATCAGCAAATCTACGATGATACCAACAGAACTCTGAATTATCTGAATCCTTTTGTGAACGACTCTTAGAACGTTTTTGAGAATTATTTCTTCTTATTGACCTTGAGTGTCTTTCATTACGTATTTCAGAAATCTGCAACTGCATCTCATTCAACTTCTTTACAATATCATCAAAAGGAGTACTTTTTTCATCTTGCTTTTTAACTAAAGAAACTTCGGAAAAACCAATCACCTCAGAAATTTTGTCCGCCAAAACTGATAGCTTAGACAAATCACCCTCACTCATAGATAAGATCGCTTGAACTTGAGTTGGCAGACGTTGAAGCCATAAAGATTTCAGCATACCTTCATCAACTTTACCAGATGAGAGTTCTTTCATTTTTTTAAGCAACTCCGATGGTTTTCGATCGCCCAAACTAGATTCGAAAAGCAGCTTCTTTAATTTTTTTTCTTCGGAGTCAGCAAATTGGTCAATTAATCTCTGTTTCAAAGTTGAGTATAAATTAGTTACAGGAGGATTCAAAATAATGTCACTAATGCTTGAAAGAACATCACTTTCCATAACACCAACGACAGTATGATATTTAGTTTGATCATTCGTTATTCCTGAATTTATAAACTGAGATTCTATCTGCTTGAACCAAAGTGCTGGATTCGCTTTCCAAAATGGTGGAACTCGAACTTGCAACCTATTAATAACAGGTGTAGACGAAGTAGTAGTCGAAGCATTAACATCATCATCCATCATTTTTGTTGAAAAATGTTAATTAAATCCAATCACGTCGAAGTGTTGTGTTACTTTATATCTCGAGACGTTCAGATTGTTCTACAATGCTCGTAATAAGTAAGCGTCGGGGTCACCAATTTGTGGGATGTATTATAAAAATTATTTTAATATTTAAATAAATTATTTTATTAATAATTATTTATAAAACATCGACAATTTCGTTTTAAAGCAAAAAGCTATCTGATTTAATATAAATTATTTTGAAACATAAAACATACAAAAATAACTAGATTATTTATTATATTATTAATTATTGATGCCACAGATAAATCCTAATAATGGATTTATTTATTTCATGCCCAGATAACATAAAAATGTGTAAAGTTCAATTTTACGGCTTTTGCGAAAATGTTTTAATAGTCGTACTTCAATTTATATTGTCATTTTTCTCGATTCAATTAGATGAGACAGGTTTTTTTTAAAATAAGTATCAATTCCTCTTATGGCCAAGGTACCCTAACTAATACCAGAATGTTGATGGAGATAAATTTATTTTTGTTTTAAGTTCAAAGAAAACTTAAGAAATATTTTTTGTAATTTATTGGAGTTTGAAATGTATTTAACAAAATTAAGTGTTCGAGTCATTTTAATATTTATTAATTGTATCATGCATAAGAAATTTAACGATAACATAATTTTTCTTTGTAATTCTTAATAAATTTATTCAAATTAAAGCTTGTTTGGAATCACGCTAAAAAATAAAATTCATCTGGTTCATAATTATTAAATTCTCAAATTGAGTTTATTTATTTCATTCCTAGATATCAAAATAATTTGAATATCTTCGATTTTCTCTCAAAACATTTCATATTTCAACTTTTCAAAATTAACCCTTAGAAATTAAACAAAAAAAACGAGGGTAATTAGCACTTCAAATTATAATATCTTTGGTTCCTTGATCTTAAAATATTTTTAATTTATTTTCTAGTAAAAAATAAAATTATTTTTTTTAACGTATTTATTTATTGTAAAATTTCAGATATCTGCTCTTAAAGCGGAAAAACGTCAACGAGATCAACAGCGTAAGCAAAAGATTACCGAAAATCGTAAGCATTTGGCTAACGTCAGGGTTGTGCAGAAGAATTTGGTATTTGTTGTCGGCTTACCACCTAGGCTAGCAGATGCTGAAGTAATACCATCAAAATTAGCAGGCCGCAAATTTTTAATTATTAATGATTTAAAATTTTTTAGATTCTAAAGAAGTACGAGTATTTCGGTAAATATGGCAAAATACATAAAGTTGTGATTAATCCTAGTACAACGTATGCCGGTGTACAAGGCCCATCAGCATCGGCGTATGTTACATATTGCCATAATAATGATGCACTTCGGGCTATTCAAAGTGTCAATAATATAACAATAGATAATCGACTGATAAAAACAAGTTTAGGAACGACTAAATACTGTAGTCATTTTATGAAAAATCAGCAATGTCCTAAAGCTGATTGTATGTATTTACATGAATTAGGCGATCCTGAAGCTAGTTTTACTAAAGACGAGATGCACCAAGGTAAACATCAGGAATACGAAAAACGATTACACGACGCTTTAATAGCAATGACTGCAGCTTCCAATAATAATCGTAAGTTAATTTAGAATATTTTTAATAATAGCTTAAGCGTTTTAGTCATTTTAGAAATTCTAGAAATTGATAAAGACTAAGAAACTTTTTGCACACTTTAGATCACCGATTTATGAAAGCTTTCAATACAAAAGATTTAAGATTCCACTTTGAGCTTTAATCACTCTTTAAAATTATTATTAAAACTATTATATTATTAACTGTTTCATAAGAGAATTTTATTATTCGTAGTCTACAATAATCAATTTTAGTTTATTTCGGATTGAAATTTATCGTAGATATTCTAACCTAGCGGCAATAATCTTTAAACTAAGATTTGTTAAATTCTAAAAATATTAAGTTTAGGCGATAAATTGTTTTAATTTTGTATATCATAAAGAAAAATATGTTTATTTATATTTATAGCAAACGGTTCTAATGGATCAACAACTAATAGTACGAATAATAGTACTAACGGTCCTGTTCAAGGTAAGGAGGCATGGCCAAGTCTATCTGTATCACCCGTAAATACTAAGGACCAGCTTGTAACAAATAAAGGAGGCAAAAATAAAGAGAATTTGTTAAATAATAAATCCAAAACAAAATCTGATAAAAAATCACAAAAAACATCCCAGATAAGTAAAAGTAGCAGTAATAAAAATCACCAAAAGGACTCATCGACTTCGTCAATTAATTCCGACAAGTCTCGTGATAAAGCACAAAAAGATAATCAAAAACTTCAGCAGAGATTAATGGATGACGATGATATTAATTTAATAGATGATTTTGATAAAGATTTATCTGATAATAGTCGAAAACAGAACAGTAGTAGCAATAGCAATGATTCGCGATCATTAAGTTCATCATCGTCAGACAGCGGTTCAACCTTAAGCGAAACAACAAGCGGTAAAAGCTCGCCAGGAAGCTTCCCAGAACATCCATCACAACAGAAACAACAATTGCAAGAAAAACAAACAGATAATAATACATCAGATGAACAAAAAAATAACTTCATAACAAATGAAAATTATATGTCAGAAAAAGAACGTTTACAACAACAGTTGCATCAAACACAAACAAATGACATTAACAGCCTTATAGATACGTCAGGTAATTGTTTCCTTTTTTTTTGTAATATTTCGTAATTTTTTTTATTCCTTCCGAAACTTGATATTTTTATTTTCGGAGTAGTGAGGGGGTTATCCAAAATAAATAAAGTCTCGTTTTTTGTTCAAGCAATTTAATGCAAGATACAACCTTTGTCGGCAAGCGAGATCTTAGGCGATTATCAAAACTGTCTTTAACAATGTAATTTCGCGGATACGATTTAAAAGCAACTACGTGACGTTATATTTTTTTTTTTTGCTGAGATACTGAGGGGCTTATGAATTACAATCTATCGTAAAAACCATACAAAAATCCTATTCTCATTCAAATGGAACTGCAAATCATATTTATTGAATTTCATCAAAATAGAGTTTGGGAATAAGGTTTTTATAAGATTTTTATGATATTTATAACTCTTGAAATTATGAAAAATGAACAAATAAATAAATAACGCCAAGCTTTATGGAAACACATAAAATCATACATATTTATTACACAACACAAAGTACATTAAAATAGCTAAATATAATATACCTTTGTATGTGATCAGAATTTTCGTATATTTTTACACTAGGATCGTATGCTTGGATTTGAATTCTTTGAAAATATTTTATTTGAAAATGCTATTCACGTTAAAATAAAAAAAATTTCTCAAAATTTAAAAATTTCGAATAAATAATAGTCAATGGTTTTCGAGATTTCTTGTTGGAGGGAAAAAGAATTTAATAAAAATTTAAAGCGCTCAAAAATTTTCCGGATTTAATGCACTTAGTGTTAAAATTAAGAAAGGTAAAAATGTTAATTACTTTTGTATTTTTATTTATTAACAAGTTGTAGGTAAGAGCTGTAATTCTTTTAAGTATCAATTTATTAAATTATTATATCCATAAAATATGACATAATGCTTGTCAGAAAATAATAATGTTATTCATTTTAATTTTAAATTCTATAATAATTAATATAATTTAAACATTTTATTTTTAGCTTGTTTGTCCAAACTTAGTTTATTCGATGATAATAATAGTTTCTTCTCGTCATCATCTTTCCAACCACTATTAAAAGGCAAATTAGATAATGATAGAACATTGATGAATAATCAATTAAATAACGCAATTTCGTCACATTTACCCGATTTATTAAATGGTAAATATAATATAAATATTTTTACACTATTATAAGGATCGACTCTTGTCATTAACTATCATAAAAAACTTTTACACAAAATCCAATCTAACAAATTCAAATACATAATCCCAAAACCATATTCTGTTTGATGATATTTATAAAATTTTTTGCTCTTGAAATGACTACAATTGAATTTTAATTTTGTTATAATAATTTATAATTTTCTGTACCAAATAATAAAAAATCTTGGAAATGTAATTGAAAACGGAAAAGCGACTTTAAAGCTGATAATTCGTGACCGAACCGACTATTTGTTTTTAAGGAAACAATCAGTTTAATATAATTAATTCAATTTTAAGTCAATTAAGTCATATTTTTGGAATTAAGAGCTCTGTTCTGCACTTTTTCAATTCTCAGATCGTTTATCTGGCATTCAAATAATAAAAAATGTTAATTACATATTTACAATTTTTTTAATTGCTATTTCATTTAAAATACGTTCAAAGAAAACATAAAAATTCAAACTTGTGCCGTAAAATTCCAATATTTTGTTAGAAGTTTTTTCGAGATTCGATCCGTAACAACATACGACCCCAAAAATATTCACCTTTTTTTGACTGCATTATTTACATTATGCTTATTATCTGGACTTGTTACGGAAGAAATAGTAACCCCCCGTCTTCAGTCCTTTCAATTACGGTTAGATTAAATAAACTCGCACTCAATTAGCGTAATTTAAATCAATTCTTTTTAAACTAGGAATCGATGCCTATCAAAAT
Organism: Hybos culiciformis; assembly: GCA_964007475.1. Lineage (NCBI taxonomy): Eukaryota > Metazoa > Arthropoda > Insecta > Diptera > Hybotidae > Hybos > Hybos culiciformis. The sequence goes on along the minus strand of OZ023273.1, from coordinate 148,138,798 downwards.
CAATCAAATTTAACAAACGGTGGTCCATTAGGAAATAATTCAATTGATAATCCGGAAAAATATTTATTATCATTAAACACAACCGAAGATTGGGAAGCAGCATTCAAATTAGTTCTTTTCAAAAATAATAAACAACTAGAAGAACAACATCATCAGCAGCACCATCAACAACAGCAACAAGAAGATTTCTTGCGACTTCAAGAATTACAAAAACGTAATAATTTAATTAATAGCATTGGAATGTCAAATTTAAATGGCTTTAATGGTGAATATTACTTTTAGTATATGTATATTCTATGTAGATTTGTACATAGGGACTGTTTATGATTTCAAATAATTATGAATACTGGCTTCCCTTATACTAAAATTTTTATTTTTTACCATTTTTTTTTTTTATCTTAAAGTTGATTACTTTTGATATCAATAAAACTAAACTTTTTTCCCAAAATTCTCTTTTATACTATATTCGTATCATATTCTTGTACAAATTTTTTGCACCATAAAGTATGAGACACACTTGCAATTGCTATTGAATTTACAATTTTTTGTCATTATTTTCAACAATTTTTTTAAAGAATTTTTAAGTTTTGTTAATTATTTATTCATTGATTTCAAATAATTATTTACTTTTATTCTACCTTACATATCATGGTTTTGATTTATTCAACCACTAAACTAGATTATCTTAAATTTAATTTATTTAAAAATCGAATAAAATGCATTGCTTCGTTAAATATTCTAATTTGTAAAGTGTAATTCTGTATAAAATAAAATCACAAACTTTTTAAATTTTTAATTTTTTATTTTTTTTTATTTCATATTTTTTAACATTAATTTTGTTTAAAAAATTAAGATTTTAATGTAAATAATGATTTTGGTGGTTCAGCAGATATAAATAGATTAACAACCCAACAACAGCAACATTTGTTTCAACAACAACAGCAACAACACCTGCAGCAACGGCAACAACAACAACCAAATAATTTACATCATCAAGATTTATTAAGTAGTAATATATTTGGAACAAATATGTCCAAATTTTTTGATTTTCATAAAAATCAACAGCAGCAGCAACAACATCAGGTACGGCTGCTTGTAAAATCAAAAGAAGTTGTTAGTATTATAATTTTCTAATTTTTATTCTAGTTTGGAGTTAATGGTGCTAATAATTTATTAGATCATCGAGATCATGTAAATGTGGCATCACTATTAGATAATAATAGATTGAATTCATATATAGATCATACAAATGGTAAGATTAATGAATAACCAAAATCAAAAATAAATTTGATTTTATTTCAGATTTATTAATGTTAAATTTTGAAATTAAAAAGAAAGTGTGTACAAGAATAATTTCAAAATATAAATTTTAATTCAAAAAAAAAAATCCAATTTCATTAAAAGTAAATTAAAATTTTTTTTTTAATGTGATGAAGGTGTTTCAATATCACGAGAAATCTCTATGGAAGATATTCTTGAGATAAAAAAAATATTATTTTAACTCATTAATGAGCAATGTTCTTTGCATCAATATCAATCTCACTCGATTATCATTAAATATTTTTTTGTACATCAATATTACTACCAGTTTTTAAAATTCTAATAAAACTTTTTAAAAACATAGGCCTTGCTGGTCAACAATTACAAAAACAGAGATTAATGAATAAATATGATCAACTCGGTACACATAATTTATTAATGAACGTTGGTGGTGGCAGTCAACAACAATCACAAAATAATACACAAAGTAATCGAATGCAATTTTCTTCTGGAGCCGATGATGATTTGGGTAATATGATTTTTCTTTTTTTTTTTATTTCTCTGATAGTTAGAAGTAATTTTGAAGTGTTTTATCAAAAGGAGCTGAATTTCTTTGTTAGTGTTTTGACTTTTTTATTAAAATTAAATAATTCACAAAATAATATTTTTTAAACATTACAACACACTTAGGTTTTGATCCATTCATTGAAACTCAAAAGGCATTGGCTGAAGCTATGGAAAATGAAGTTATACAACAGCAGCAACAAAGTCAGTTGCAACAACAACAAGTTAATAAAAATAATTTAATAAACTCAAATGCGAACACAGGAAGCACTGGAGGAGGGAATCCTGAAAGAACACGTATGCCTCCACCTGGCTTTAATCATCATATGAATGCGTTCGGTTTTGGCGTGCCACGTGCTCAAAGTAGTAAAATATTACCTTTCATGAATATGAATGGTAGCAATCAATCTGGAACAGTAAATCAAAATAACGGCCAACAACAGCAGCAGCAGCAGCAGCAAAATACAAATAATATACCACAACAACAACAAGCATTACAACAAAAAAGTTGGGCTCATTTATGTTTTCAACAACCACCACAAAATATGCCACCTCAAAATTTTCAACAGCCGCAACAAGATTGGACTGCAATGGATCCAGCAATCTTATCATTCCGTCAATTTCCGTTTTCCCATCAACAACATGCCAATCAACAACACGCTAATGATTACATGCAACATCTCTCGCAACAAAACGGTAAAGTGTAAATAAATTAAAGCATTCATATTTAATTAATATTCTTATCGTTTTCAGGTTTTGGACATCATGGAGTCAATTTACCAAACAATATATTAAACCCACAACAGAATTCACAAGTACAGGTAAACTTATTTTTTCAAAGAAATTTGATGCGGAACTTTATATAGAATGTTCAAAAGCAAAAGGAAAATTGAGAAAAAAATATATTCGTACGTTTTTGATAATAAAAACGAATAAATTCTTTTTATTATGAAAAAATTATTTACTTTTTTGATGATAAGAAATAATAATTCACTTCTTTTTTTTTTCTCCTGAAAATGTTTGTTTTACAATTTTATTATTTAAATTGAAAACAAGCATTTTTATTTCTTTTTCTTGTGAAAATGTCCAAAAAAAAAAATTTGGCTTGAATAAAAATGCTAATCAATTTAAATTGTAGGTTAATAATTATTCACATGCAGCAAATTGGTTAAATAATCCAGAACAAAATTTATTCATGAATAATTTAACTAATAATTATAATTATGATAAATTTTCAATTCCACCAGGAATGATGCAAAATAATCAAAAACAAAAAACTGAATGTATGAATTAAAAATTTATAACATTTAATTTATAGACAGAAAAAAACTTTCAAAAATTATTTTTCAAATTTTTCAAAAATTTAAAATTTATAGGTATAATATTGTTTAATTTTTTATTATTATTATAATTATTATATTGAAAGAAAATACATATTTGAGGTAGTTAAAAAAAAAATAATTACAAAATTTTATTTTATTGACAAAAAATAAGTGTATCAATCAATAATATTTATTCAAAACAAAAATTTTACTAAATTATAAAAATACATAATCTACCGGAATACGCAAGATTAAAGAAATAAATTAAAAAATAAAATTTCAATCATGATTTTCAATATTTTTAAATTACTTTAATAATATAAAGCTGTTTTAATATTTTTTTTTTAATTGTTATTAATGTTTAGATTTAACAATATATAAATTAATGATATTCAAACAATTACTGGAATAAAAAGTTGAAATACAAATATTTTTAACGATTAAATTTAAAAAAAAGTCAAAAATTCAAGAATTTAATTATTTTGGTATTATGGTAAATTGCGTTTAGTTTCGATTGTTTGAAAATTAAATTTTAATAATTAAATATAAAGAAAATCTTGCGATATTCTGTTAAAAACTAAACTGCTTAATGTTATTTATGTGTATATTCCGTATCGTATATTGTTTACCAAAAAATTTCTGTTTAAAACTTAAGTCTTATTAGATCCTTAGAAAAAGGAACAATTTTTTAAACCTTTTAAACTATATCTTCAATTAGAAATTTTTTTTATAACAAAAAAGGTTATATAATATTATGAAAAATATTAATTAAAATGTACTAGACGCAACTTTTTAAAAATGATAATCGGATTGAAATTTTTAGGATTGTGAACGATACTATTTTGACAAATATTTTCAATATTCTTCAATTGTAACTGAAAATAAGGAAATTTTTTTCATTAAAAATAAAAATTAATAAAATAGTTGAATATAATTCTGCAGATTTAAAAATTTCACGATGGTTTCATTTTTAAAATCGAGATAATTTTTCTTTGATAGAAAAGGGACATAACAACTTCTTAATATCTTAATTCTAATTGAAAGAACTCTCTTTGTTTCCATTTAGAAACAAAATGAGGTAAAATCATATTATTCCAACTGTTCAACTATGGGTATAAATTTAGAAAAATTGCTATAAAAAAAGGATGATTATTCTTGATGTGTTGTTTTAAAATTTTTAAGTATAAATAAAGCTTTGAGAATTTTTTTTTAATACATTCCTTTGAACTGAGCTCGAACCTTGGTAAAAGTAGACAAAAAAAATACTAAACAAATTAGACACGGTTTTCTTATTTTATTTAAATGATAAAAAATTAAAAATATAAACCAAACTATTTATTAGCGGAAAATGTACACAAAATAAGCAGGATAATTTTTTATAAAAATATTGAATTGAAATTTTTTTTTTCTTCTCAAAACCTGAAATACTTTTTTATTGTAATTTCAATGTATTTCTTTTTAATTTCAAAATTAGCATCAATCATTTCAATATTTGTCTCTAAAGTGAATCAATTTAATTGAGCTCAATAATGACGATTAATTTCATAAATTAACATTTATTTAAAATATTTTTGTCCTTTCCATTTTTGAGTCAACATAACATACATAGATTTTACACAATTTTTAAAATAAAATAAAATAAATAATTGTAATTGTAATACATTTTATTTTTTGCACACAATTTATTGCAAAAAAACTACATTCATCAAAAAAAATAAATATTGACGAATGATAAATTTATAAAACGAAATTAAATACGTGAAAATATGCTATTAATTAACGCTGAATTTATAAAAAAAAAATTGAGAACAAAAACTGTTTTATAATAATTAAAAAAAAAACAGAAAGGAAACTGCTATTTGTAAAACGTGAAACACGAATCGATAAATGAAAGGAAATTTATAAAACAATTTATTATTATTATTTTAGGAAATAATCTATTTCAAAAATAAATATTATTTTAAAAAGAAAATCATGTTTTTTATTTTGGAATTTAGCAGACAAGAAGAAAATACTTTGGGTGGAATTTATTTTAACTAATCTTTAAATTTTAAGTTTTTGTAATTATTTTTTGATTATTATGGATTTTTGTAAGAGGTACGACCCTGAATTATAACCCCCCAGCTAATAATTTTGTTGTATTCTAATAGTTATATGTTACGTATTCAGTCGAATAATATTTTCAAAAAGGACTTTTAACACAAAGTAGTTAATTTATAAATGAAATAAAAACTCTCAAAATAATATTCAATTTCAAAAACATTTTTTCTTTAGATTTAGACATCTAATTGCGTTTTATTCCTAATTATATTTTATTTACACTTTTTTAATTCTTAAATTAATATTTAATATGTATTGTCACCAGAAATAAGAGTAGGGCAAAATTACAGCAAAACCTGTTCGGGGTAAGTGGATTAAATATCAGTTGCAAGATTTTAATCAAACACAATTTATGTTTTAAATAAAATATTTAGTTTAATATTAATAATAAAAAATATGATAATTGGTAAAATTCGGAGGATCGAGAATAATATAATTTATTGAAATAATTATGTTATTTTTATAAGTATTTTGAAAACGTTTTTTATATTTTAACATTATCATTGTGTTCTAATTCAATTAAAAATTGTAAAATTTTTATTTTAGCAATTGATTTTTTATGATAAGTAAGCCTCTCAAAATTTTCCATTAAAGAAAGCAAAAAATGCTTGTCAGCTTCATTATCCTTTTGATGTTGCTCAACTACTGTATTTGATGATAAAACTTCAATAATTTTTTCTTCGTTATCAAATAATCGATTATCTACATCATTCGACATATTATGTATGAATTGTTCATTATCATTGTCAGATGCATTAATTGATTGTTTTTTAGAAACATTATTTGTAGAAATAAATTGTTTTTTGAGTTCAATTTTTATTTTTCTCAAATTTTCCAAATATTTCAATTTACTTCGATGATCAACAATAAAATTATGTTTACCTATTTTTTCTCCTTCAATATTTTTATGCTCTGAGTTATTTATTACTCTATCATATTTCTTTTGTTTAATTTCTGTGTTTTTTTTAATGCAACTAAAATTATATTTTTTTTGAGAATTTTCTAAAAAGTTGTCGCAATGATGATCATTAATGGTGTTATTCGTAATAAATTGTTTACCTAAATTTCTTTTCAATTCAATATTGTGACTAGATGAATTAATATTTTTCACCTTCGCCGCCTTAAGAAACTTGTTTACTTTTGTTCCTGAGACAACCATATTTCTGGGATTTATTGTAATTCCATGTAAATTTTCCAAATATTTAATTTGATTTTGATTAATATATTCTCCTCTTTGATCTTCTTTTTGATTTCGGTCTTTATTTAAAACTGTGTCAATATTGGCAATTAATTTTGTAGGTCTTCGTTGCGCTTTCAATGATCCTATTTTATTTATTTCAACTTTATGTTGAATGTTATTCTCTATTGGATTTTTTTCTTTATTTCGTCGTTTTCTAAGCTCATAACCACCAAATCTATTGGATTTATTTTTCGTGCTATTTGATTCATCATTATTGAATGAAGCTCTTCTCTTTCTTGTATTTATTATATTTACTTTGTTAACTTTTTGTGGGTTAGTTTGAATTGTTTTCATTTCAATGATGGTATAAAATTCTTTATCAGACAATTCTTGTCGATGTTCGTCTGGTAAAGTATGAAGTTCATAAATTTCTAAATCCTTAGAATTTTTGGGTATGTTTCGATCATAGGGATGTGGCAACGCTAAAATAAAAATTATTGTTAAATTATTAAACAATCGGATAAGAATAAAATAAAATATAGTACAGTACTACATATAAATGAAGTATGGGGCTCGTTTTCAACATATCGATTTGAGATACTTTACTTTTAAGATATATTTGTCACAGCCAATGAGTTCTTTAAAACATATCAATACCATTTAGTCGTATACCACATACAAACATAACATAACACTTTCGAAACAATCAGGGATTTTATGGCATTAGTAAATCTTGAAATCAATGAACATCTCACCCACATTTACTTACCGTGTTTATGTAAAATTGTTTGATGTAAACGTTTACTAATTAAATTTGAATCAAAATGTTTTTCACAAAAAAAACCAACATAGTTTTCATTCATTCTCATTGCCTTTAAGTATTTATTTCCTGAATTCTCAATCCATAAATTTCGTCGTGGATCACCTAGAAAGATTGAATAAGGTAAAATCAATTTTTTTTTTTTATGTTAAACACATAATAACTACGGAGTTCGAATATTAAGGAAATGAATCACAAAATTTTCATTTGGTTAACTTTTCCTGCACTGAGCCAGTACAGTAATAAAATTTTGGCTAAACTGCAGATACCTGCAGATACCCGATTTGGCTGAAATTTGGTGAAAAGGTAATATCACCAAAATTTTAACAAAAAATTGGCTATAGTAAGAAGGTTAAGGTTATAGGTTATTAGATATTAGGTTACGGTAGGTATAGCTATTCGAACTTTTGCCAATTTTGATTAAATGTAATAATAGGTACAAAAATTTGGTATGTTTACAGATTATATATATGACAAGTAGGTACACATCTAGTTAAGTAGATATTATGTAAGTTTAAGTACTAGATTTATTCACATAAATAGTAAAAAAGAAACTAACCAACTTTAGGAAGACAAAAAAATGTAATATCTCCTGATAGTAGGGATAAACAATCCTGGTAAATGCAATAATTTGGCATCATGCACAATTCTGTGTTCTTTTATTGTGCACAAACAGAAATAATTCGAAAAAAATACCGATTTTAAATTATTTTATTTTATTTTTTGTGTATTAATTATCATTATCAACATTTTGCTTATTTTTCTGTTTTTATATTTTTTAGGTAATTCTTTTATTTTGTTTTTTTCACAAGCAAAGAAAAAAGTTTGTTTTGGCCGCCGAGCTTAGCCAATTATAACGAACGGCTGACATCACATATATTTATCGGGCTGTCTACATTAGCGATTTAGAATCGCGCGTATTTGTGAATGTATTCAATTTTTTCTGTTTCATTTATTAGTATTTGTGTGTGCTCAATATGCCACTGGGTTAGATTTACAGCATGCGATTTTTATACATTTTTCCAAATTGTACCATTTTACTTGACTTAAATGTCAAATTAATAAAAAAAAAAAGCAAAATTTGTGAGAAATGTCAAAAAATACGCATGCTGAAAAATTATTCAAAATCAGCATGCGTATTTTGCTGCGATTTTGGATTTTGTATAAAGATACACGAATACATTTAAAGAACAAAATCGCATGCAGGAAAAATACGCTAATGTAGACACCTAGTATACGGGCTGTCTACATTAGCGATTTAGAATCGCGCGTATTTATGAATGTATTCTATTTTTTCTGTTTCATTTATTAGTATTTGTGTGTGCTCAATATACCACTGGGTTAGATTTACGGCATGCGATTTTTATACATTTTTTCAAATTGTACCATTTTACTTGACTTAAATGTCAAATTAATAAAAAAAAAGCAAAATTTGTGAGAAATGTCAAAAAATACGCATGCTGAAAAATTATTCAAAATCAGCATGCGTATTTCGCTGCGATTTTGGATTTTGTATAAAGATACACGAATACATTTAAAGAACAAAATCGCATGCAGGAAAAATACGCTAATGTAGACACCTAGATAAGGATTTTTGTAGGAGAACACAGCACCGTTTAATTGCTTAAATGAAAGTTTCAAAAAAAAGAATACACTTTCTTATAAAATACATATGTTTAGAAATGGAAATTACCACTTTTTTCCGGAAATATTTTAGGTGCGAACAAGGTGTTATGTTCCTACGTTATCTTTGATCTACCCATATTGCCTATCTAGAATTTCTCATTTTGTATATGGAACAGCTATTTCAACTCAACCTCAAGTTAATTTGAACGATACCAGCCGATATCCAGCCAAACTTTTCTCTTACATCGGCGCCGCCATAATTTTGACAAATTATTTCGCTGTCAATAAATTATTGACATTCTCATTTAATGTGAAGTTTTTTGTCATTTTTAAATAATTCAAAAATAAAAAAAAAATAAAAATTAAAATCAAACTCTCTGGCTCGAACTGGATAATTTTTTTAATTAAAAATTGCATAAATAAGAAAAAGAAATTCAAGGTAAATTACATTTTTTTCAATGGGAAAATATATATATATTTTTTTCTATTTTAAAAATGAAATTAGATTTTTACTGACAGAATTTTACTCGACAAAGAAAAAGCGAAAAATCCATAAATTATATAAAAAAAAAAAAAAACAAAGAATATTATTTTTGTAAAAATATAAATAAAAAAAAAATTACTCTATTTAAATTATTTTTTTTAAAGTATTTCTTTTAAAAATACCTATATTTTTTTTAACCCAATCGATAAAACAATGGGCATGAAAGTCTATAGTCACAGGAATAAATAGTGTTTAGCTTGTCGATAAAGCAATAAGGTACAGGTAGGTGTTGATTGTTGGAGGACATTTAAAGGCTCTTAGCTGAGTATATGTACAAAAAGATCCTGGAAATCGTCTTACGCATTTTTGAATATAGATAGTACCAGAGTGTATATTTAGAGTTTAGTGTTTAGCTTGTCGATAAAGCAATAAGGTACAGGTTGGTGTTGATTGTTGGAGGACATTTAAAGGCTCTTAGCTGAGTATAGGTACAAAAAGATCCTGGAAATCGTCTTACGCATTTTTGAATATAGTAACAGAGTGTATTTTGTATTTTTTTGTTTTTTTTTTCGAATAATTAGATTGACTTAATATTTTGAAGTTTTTATTATCTATTTTACTAAAGTAGGTATAGGCACAAAAAAAAAACTGCGGTCACATTTTTCTTATTTGGCAATGATCTGCTGATGGACCTAACAAAGCAAAAAAAAAAAATTGTTTATAAATTCAGGCAATAACATGTCCCCCCATTCCCAAAGTTTTTGATAAATGTGTAGGTACATTTAGGTTTACATATATGCATTACTTATCTAAATGCAGAAAATTTAATGTTTGAAGGTAACTATGGGTTTTTTTATTTTTTGCCTTAGTTCTTAATATAAAAAATTAGGTAAAATTTAAATACTTAGGTAATTAGATTTAAAAATTATATGGTTTTTACGGTCATTTTAAAATAATGATAGATAACAATACCTATATCTATGAATAATTTATCTACCATTAATATACCTGGAAGGCAAAATTAAAAATATACCTAGGTAGGTATATACTCAATAAAGAAAATAAAATGTTTTTGTTATTTCTTTTTTATCAAACCTTATAGATAAAATTTTAGAAAAAGGAAAGTTGTTTTTATTTCCTTTCTTTAATTTCAATTTATAATACCTATTGCTAGAGTTAACTCTTAATTTTGATGTAAATGTTTTTGCTTAAAATTTATTTTACTTTTAAAAATCAATTTTAAAAAGTATTAAATTTAACCTTTTTCTTTGTCATTTTAGGAAAAAGGATTGATTTGTCAGAATAAGAATAAAATAATTAGAATATACAATGTCATTGAAACCAAAAAAAGTAGATTTTGATCTTGTTTGGCAAGACTTGGAAGAAACCGTCAAATTGGTAATAACATTAGGATCAGTGGAACGAAATATTTGGAATGAAAGCTTTACGTAATTTGAATTAAACATTTTTTTTTTGATTTATTTTTTTTTAAATAATTAATTTATTTGTATTTTAGCGATGTGTACTCACTTTGTGTCGCTTATCCAGAGCCTTTGGCTGATAAACTATATTTGGAAACAAAGCAATTTTTAGAAAATCATATACAAAATATGTTGGTTACACAAGTTTCAGTACCAAGTACTGGAGCTAATAAATCAATTGCTGATGATCAAGACATCGATATGGGGCTACTAAAGCGATATTATAAAGCTTGGTCACAATACAGCCAAGGAATTGATTATTTAAATAATCTTTATTTGTAAGTTATGTTTCATCCGTTTCATTTCTATATTATTATTAAAAAGATAAACTAAAGCTGGACCTGCTTCTTCTTTTCCTGATTTTAATAAATATTAAGAATATTCTTCATGAAATCTTTATTTAATTAAATTCATAACTAAATTTTTTTTAGGTATTTAAATCAGCAACATATTAGAAAACAAAAAATATCTGATGTAGAAGCTGTTTATGGCAATTTGACGCCTGAGACTCAGGAAATAATGGAAATCGGTGAATTAGGTAAAATTCTATAATAAAAAAAAAATTTAAGAAATATTTAAGAATAGGACATTCCAGGTCTTGATATCTGGCGTATTTATATGATCCAATCACTCGGAGAAGATTTGGTGAAACTGTTACTCGAAGGAATAAAAAATGACAGAATTTGTGGTAATGAAAACTCCTCTACAAATGAGGTTCAAATAATAAATGGAGTTATACAAAGTTTTGTTCAAGTACAAGATTACAAAAAAAAAGGAAATTTAAAATTATACCAGGAATTATTTGAATCTCCAATGTTAGTTGCAAGTGGTGAATATTATAAAAGTGAAGCTGCCAAATTATTACAGCGCTGCACGGTTAGTGAATATATGGAAGAAATAATAAAAATATTGGATGACGAACACAAAAGAGCACAAAAATTTTTACATTTTAGGTGAAATTCTGGAATTTTATAATTAGTACCTATTTAGAAAATGTAAATAATTTTTTCTTTCATTTTTAGCTCAATATCAAAACTGCGAAAAGAATGTGAAGAGCGTTTCATTAACGATCATTTAGACTTTTTGTATTCTGAATGCAAAGAAATGGTATCTCAAGAGAGGCGTAAGGATCTTCGAAATATGTACATTATTTTGAAACCAATTCCTGAACGCCTAAAAGGTCTTTTAATACAAACCTTTTCCGATCACATCAAAAATGAAGGAATCGAGATTATTTCAACCCTAAAAGGCGAAAATATCCATATACAATTTGTTGAAAATATGTTAAAAGTACATCAAAAATATCTGGAATTAGTAGCAGACGTTTTTGAAAATGATCCATTATTTTTATCAGCTCTAGATAAAGCATGCGCCAGTGTAATAAATAAACGTTTTAATGAAAAACAACCCTGCAGATCGGCCGAACTTGTAGCTAAATATTGTGATAGCTTATTGAAAAAATCAAAAACAACTGAAAGCGAAATTGACGCTAAATTAACTAACAGCATTACTATATTTAAATATATTGAAGATAAAGATGTGTATCAAAAGTTTTACAGTCGAATGCTGGCAAAAAGGTAGATTATTTTTTTTATTACTAAGCGTCAAAACTAAGGTTACAACTAATCGTACTTTCGACTTAAAACACTGTAGGCTATTACTTTCCCCATTTTACTTTCTTCCGAAACACATATTTTTTACAACATTTTTATATATATATATATTTTTCAAATCAATATTCAAGATATATAACAAAAAACACTATGCTCCCACTAAGTAAGAAAAAATGGTTGTTACCAATGTTTAAACTCTTTTTTTAATTATGGGATTGAAGTCTTTGAGCTGTGCAGATTTCTTCATAGAACGTCTTTTATGATGAGGGTTCAATTGACGATCTTTCAATTTGACATCGAATACATCAATAATTTTATTGGATCTTGGTTCAAATTTTATTTTTCTAAGGTTTCTGATATTCTTTAAGACTCAATTTGTTCACAACGCCTTCGTTACCTTATCCTAATGGTCGATTGCTTATTTTTTTCAGCATCTTTAATCACTGATCATTTCGCAGAGCTGATAGTTTGTAGAACAGCAGGAGTTCTTTACTATTAAATAAATTTAAAAATATTTATATGTATGATAGTATAATCAACCAAACTCTGTCTTTATATTTTTAATTCAACCAACCATTCTTTAAATGTTTGGGAAAGCGAACAATCTCTTACATTTAACTGAATTGAGGCAAATTATTAGTGCAAAATGTTTTCGTACTTGGTGAGGGAGCAGGAACGCACGTAATTTCAGTAATTCAGTTATGTTTATATATCGTCTGCTGAGAAATGAAACAATGTATAATGAAAAGTATATTTTTGAGTAATTTGAGTTTAAAGATTTCAAAATTAAAACAACGTATGCAATAATTTCAAGTAACGTATACTCTTTATACAGCATTTTACTTTCTTGTTTGTTAAGAAAATTCTTTTTTGTTGATTTTTAAAACAACGTTTGTATTCTTAAGTTCTTTAATAACATTTTAACTCATGGAATGGTATTGAAAGAAATAATGTAAAAGTAGTATACAGCGTTTCCTTTTTTTTTGAAAAATAAAAAATTATATGGAATTTTTTTTTGCAAAATGATGTACCTACAGATTTATAAGTTCTTTTTAATTGTCATTAAAGTTTTATGTTAAAAAGTAGAAAGACGTAAACATATTTTACACTGTTTCTTTTTTTTAATTCAGCCAAAATGAATTATACAATATTTCATCTAAAAAACATATTTAATTAACATTAAGAATATTGCAAAATAGTTGTACTTATAAAATCGAGTACGAGGAATCGAATGGTGCTATTATCTAATAGCACCATTTATTTAATAGCACCATTGTTTCATTTCTTAGCAGACGATGTACATTTAAAATTATCTTTATGTAGTACTATAGGTATTTACTTTACCACTTTTTACTTTTTTTAAGTTATAATATTATGTATACAATAAACATACAATTACCAATGTAATGGACTCGAAGACTCGTAGAATAAATAATTAATAAAACTAAAACTGAACTAAACTAATCTAATACATTAATATTTTTAAGGCTTATACACGAGCAATCTCAAAGTATGGATGCCGAAGAAGCAATGATAAATAGGTTAAAAGTAAGTTGAAAAATTTTATATAAATGAAAAGAACAGATAGATATTTGAGTTGGACTAAAAATTATCTAATTTCAAAATTTAAATTTCAGCAAGCCTGCGGCTATGAATTTACAAATAAACTTCATCGTATGTTCACAGACATATCGTTATCAGCAGATTTGAATAATAAATTCAGTAATCATTTGAAAGCGGAAAACACCGACTTAGGTAAAATTTATCTTCTTATTAAATATTCAAATGAAAAAGAAAATAAAAAAAATAAAAATTTATTGACACACAGAATCCTTGTGGTGTGTAAAATTGAGACAACTTATATTTCTAATTAAACGTAGAACTTTTTATTCAAATTTTGTTTGAAATTTACTTTCATTAAGTTTATAATATATTTAGGAATTAACTTATCAATTAAGATTTTGCAAGCTGGAGCTTGGCCATTAGGCCCAACGCAAGTAGTGATACCATTTGCAGTTCCTCAGGAATTTGAGAAATCAATCAGAATGGTGCATAGTTTTTTGATATAATAATTCAATTATAAATAATATTATTTTTATTTTAGTTTGAAAATTTCTATCACGCATCATTTAGCGGTCGAAAATTAACATGGTTACATCATTTATGTCAGGGTGAACTAAGAGTTGGTTATTTGAAAAAAATTTATATTGTAACTATGCAAACATATCAAATGGCAATGTTATTGTTATTTGAATCATGCGATGTATTATCCTGTAAAGAAATTCAAGAAACACTGCAATTAAACACTGATATTTTTCAAAAACATATACAATCACTAATTGAATCCAAGCTTTTAAGCGCTAGTTCTGAGAATCTTGAGGGTGAGACGCAAATTTCATTGAATTTCGATTACTCAAATAAGAGAACTAAATTTAAAATTACGGCTGCATTACAACGGGAAACACCTCAAGAGGTAATTTTTCCTATTTTTTTTTCCTTATCTTTTTCATTTTTTACTTGATTTTAGGTTGAGCACACAATGAGCGCCGTTGATGAGGATCGAAAGTTATATCTGCAAGCGGCAATAGTAAGAATTATGAAATCTCGAAAAATTTTAAGGCACAACGCTTTAATACAAGAGGTAGATTTTTTTTTTTTTATAATAATAATATCAAACAAGGTTCAATTTTATTGCGACCTAAAAAGTCTAGAAGGCATAAGATTGAATTTCGATTTTCATCAATTTCTAATTTCATATTATTTGCCAGAAAACATTTTTTTTAAACCTAAAAATCTTAAAATCAGAAAAACAAAATTAAAACTCAATTTTAATTCAATAGGTAGGAACTCCGAATATCTTTCAATTATTTTGTTTTTGATTTATGATCTAGTCTTGAAAGTTTCTATGCAGATAATTCCTTTAAAATAATCTAAAAATAAAATTATTACATATACCTACTAAGTTATTAAATTATTTAATACTAAAAACTTTTGTTTTCTAGATTTTATCACAATCGAAGGTTAGTTTTACACCAAGTATTCCTATGATTAAAAAGTGTATTGAATCATTAATTGACAAACAATATATTGAAAGAACACCGAATTCAGGAGATGAATATAGTTATGTGGCTTAAATTTTAGTTTGTTTTGTTTTTTTCTTTAAATACGCTGTTTCAAGAATTAATACGGAATTCTATTTTTAATTTGGATTTGTTTCTTCGTTTCAATAATATTATTTTTTGATACGTAGCAATTGCCATTTTTTGTATATGTATATATTTTTTTATACAATTATTATGTATCTACCTAATCTATTTTAAAAAAAAATTGTATCTATAATAATGTTTGAACTAAAAATTTTGAAAAAAAAAAAATGATGAGTTTCTCACGAAGCGAGATTTTTACATTAAGTTTTGATATTAATAAATTGTGTTTAATGAAAGGAAAAACTCTAATTGATTTAGGCAGAGCCGTATCTAGAGAACATTTAAAATGGTGCCTACTGTCTCAAGTTTATATATCATACAAAAAATTAACTTCCAATTTTTAATTTTCAGCTATTTCAAATGTTATTATAAGAAAAAAAGAAAACATAAATTCTTTATAAAATCAACATAACTATTCAATTTGAAATTAATAAATTTGTTGATTTTTAACAAATGCAATAATTTCAAATCAAATAGGTAATTTAAATTTTTTAATTTAACTAAATTTTTCTTGCTTTAATGTTTGCAAATTCGCTGATTATGTTATCAAAGTTTGTTTCTTCAATATAGCTAATGTACTCTTGTTTCATTGTTGAACGCAAGTAATTTTTAATGAGCTTAAGTTTATTAAAACTTCTCTTTCCAATAGCCACAGTTACTGAAAGTGTTAGTAAAACTCGTAAAGCAACATAAATATTTGGAAATGTTTCACACAAATCACTTCATTTTCAGGGTTTAACTAATTTTGAAAAATTTACGTAAATTTACTAGAATTTTAAAATTTTGTAGAAAACTAATAAATCATGTTTAGTGTTTACTAAGTAAAAACTGGGGGATGGAAATAAGGCCGCGTGAAATAAGGCCGCAAGGGTTTTTTGTTGCGGTCTTATTTCATTTTGAAAAATTAGACCGCAAAAAAAATCCTCGCGGCGTTATTTTATTTCATTTTAAAAAACGAAATAAGATCGCAACCAAAATCATCGCGGCCTTATTTCATTTTGAAAAATGAAATAAGACCGCGACAAAAAAAAATATTATCGGAGGGCTAATTTAATTTTTATATATGAAATAAGGCCGTGTTGTAATTTCATTTTTCGAAATTAAGAGTCTGTTCACTTATTAGTGATTATTGAAAAAATTAAAATCGGATTTAATATTCCAGGTTTTTTAATTTGTGAACGACACGATTTTACTGCTGTTATTTAAAAAAATGAAATAATTTTGTCCTAAAGCCGTTCACAAATTCAATTTTACTTTTTTAAATTCTGCAAAGGGAAATTTTAAATTTCCCATAACAAACTAAATTTGTAGGTCTACTTTTAAGTGAATTCAAAAACTAAAATTGTATAGAGAAGAAAAAAGCGGCAAAAATGGGTAAGAAAATTCGGTCGGTCACCTATTATTATAAGTATTTGATTTCAGTCGGCCAAATATTATTTTATAAGTAGTTGATTTTAGCAGATTATACAGAATGCAGAAAATTACGTCCTCAATTTATAAATTGTGACATTTGTTTTACAGAAAAGGGAGATTTCTTTTTTTTCAATCGTTTAATAAGTGAACAGACTCTAAATAAGACCTCGATAAAAAATCTTGTCACAAGATTACGCGGCCTTATTTCAGAAGATGTTTGGGCGGTCTTATTTCATTTTTCAAAATGAAATAAGATCGCAACAAAAAACCTATCGCGGCCTTATTTCACTGCGCCGTAAAAACTATTTAAAATTTTCTTAACATGTGTTTTAATCTACTATTATGTTTTATGTCGTTAATGCCAATTTCATTCAACTGTATATTCAGAGCTTTTGGAGATTTTAACCATGAGCACAGAAAGCCATTTCTCATTTTCGAACGACTTCACGTCCCTTTTTACAACACATCGACGGAATTTTTTTCAGTTATCACATAATTGCGTTTAATTTAAATCTGATTTATTACCATTACCAAGCAACCATTTGGAAAAATCGCAAATTTGAAAGCTCTATTATAAACCGTTAAAAATTATATTAGCCGTTCTTAACTTTGATAAATATTTATGAAAATAAAATGAGTTATGAAGTATAATGTTTAAATGCATTTTACATAAAGCTTGATTCTTGCATATAGGTCCTTTTACGCTTTTACCATCAAAGCGCTAATTTAGAGCCCGTTCCCAAACTGAAACTATTTTAAATCGTAAAATATACCTTTTCTGCTAAAGAAAACTCCTTTTTTTTCAGAAATTGAAATAGGCTTGACATTTAATCTGTATCATCTGCAACGTCTGCTTAAATTTTCAAATTTTTGTTTTTTTTTAAAAATGAGGTGCACTAAAAAGTACACCTATAAACTGAGTTTGTTATGGGAAATTTAAAATTTCCCTTTGCAGATTTTTAAAATATAAAATATCATTTCGGAACGATTTTTACGTCAAAAAATCTTGATTTGTAAAATAATTGTAAAATAACAGCTGTAAAATCGTGTCGTTCCAAAACTAGAAATTCTAGAAATTAAAAAAATTTTTCAGTTTCTAAAATAGTCTCAGTTTGGGAACGGGCTCTTAGATGTTTGAAATTTAACCGCTGTGTTTAACTGGACGCGACGGTGACGTTACAAACGTGAGAGACGTTGTGATTAAATTTTTTTGCAGTTATACTGGACGTTTTCAACGTTGTAAAACTAAAAAGTAAACTATGGTAAACAAAACAACTTTCACTACTTTTTCAAATAAATAAAAACGAAAAAATATATTATTAATTTCTCTTCGAAACTCATGTTGAAATTATTTACAGAAAATAAAAATTTTGGATCTTTTTTTGTTTAAAACGGTTGTTACTAAGTTTTGTGTTTAAACTTTTTTTTATTTATTCGGGCATTAAAACAATGCTTTGATTATCAACGTCCTTAATGCCTTGGACAGACTGAACTCGAAAAACATGTTCTTGAGCACAAAAACATGTTATTAAAATCGACCGAACAGACTACCTTTAATGTGTTTCACAAAACAGATAAACATCTGTTTTTTTTTTCAAGTTTAAAAACAAAAGTAAACAATACAATATACCTACAAATTCAATTCAAATTCAAAATAAAAAACAATAACAAACTTTTTTTTCATTTGTTTACAAATAAATACAACATAAAATTGTCAAAGTCAACGTCAAAAATGATACCTCAGTGAACATTAAATGCTTCCACATATTGCCTCACGAAATATTTGTAAAAATTACTCAACCCATCCTTTAATAACAACATGTTTTCGCAAGAACATGTTCTTGTTCTTGTTTTTATTACTATGGGAAAACTACTTCAAAAACATAAAATTAACATGTTCTTGATCAAGAACATGTTAATCGTGTCAGTCTGTCCAAGGCATAACGTAAAAAGTTAAAATAGATTTAACTTTTTACGTCGTCAACGTCGCGTCGTCAACGTCAACGTCCAGTTAAACCGTCTCCATACACTTCCATACATTTAATATTTCTTACGTCTTTAGCGTCACGTCCGTCGCGTCCGTCGCGTCCAGTTAAACAGAGCTACCGTTTTAAACAAAAAAAGCTCCAAAATTTTTATTTTCTGTAAATAATTTCAACATGAGTTTCGAAGAGAAATTAATAATATATTTTTTCGTTTTTTTTTTTTTTTATTTATTTGAAAAAGTAGTGAAAGTTGTTTTGTTTACCATAGCTTACTTTTTAGTTTTACAACGTTGAAGGCGTCCAGTATAACTGCAAAAAATTTAATCACAACGTCTCTCACGTTTGTAACGTCACCGTCGCGTCCAGTTAAACACAGCGGTAAAAAAAATAAAAAAAACCTGTTTTTTTTACCTGTTATGCTCAACGCCGTTCACATGCAAAAAACAAAAGAGAAAAATGTCAACAATAAAATAAAAGAAAAATAAATTCAAAAAAAAAACTAATTCAATTTTAATTTCTTTTGATTAATTTTAATTTGATCTTCTTGTTAAAGAATTAATAAAAATAAAGTTATAAATTAAATAAAATACAACAATAATTACAATTTTATAATTTTTAATAAAAAAGCAAATTTTTATAAAAATTTAAAAAAAAAAAATTAAATTCCTAATTCCCGAAATTCTGTTTGTAATATTTTTATAATGCTTTTTAATTTATTTATAACTTAATAAAACATAAAAAATTTTAATAAATTTGCAATAAATAATTATTTAATTTTTATTTTTGAATATAATTATATTTATGAACTTTTTTATTTTATTAAATAATTATTTGTTTGTAAAATTTTTTTTTTTCTAAATACAACAAAATAAACAACTCAATTATAAACAAATGATTTCCACAATGTACGGCGTAAAATACTGGGAAAGTTAAAATATTTCAACTTTTACGCGCGTAAGCTACGTTTTACGTCGTTGCGTATAGCCGGTCTCATACATTTTCATACAATTTGATTTTTTACGTGTAATAAGAAGAGGTGTGGAATCTGTTCAAAATATTCAAAATCCACGCTATCAATTTTTTTGCACAAAAAAAATTTAAGTTCAATCAAACGTATGCATTAGCATTAAGCGACATTACACGAATCGGCGCGCGACATGAAATTCGAAATTAGTTTTGTTTCTTTAGTTGCAGTTGCGTTTCTTGGCGATTGCTTGTTTTGTACTTTTTTCTCCTTCAAAAAGCTCTCAACTGAAATTTTAGCTTTTCGTATTTGTCAAATGAGTTTGAGTGATAAAAAAGCTTTTTTAGAGTATATTCGATTTTAGAATATTGTGGTGATAAATCCCGGTTACATATACATAGTCATTAAATAAAAATATTGTAACTAAGTAGAGTTGTAACTAAAAAAAAATTTACATCCAAGTCCTTTATGACTGAATCTCTATGCAAAACGTCATTATTATCTATCCTATTATCAAAAATGAGAGCACTAAGAATCGAGGAACTTCTTAGAACAAAACAATTAGAATACATAAAAAGAAACCTTTAAACTTTAAACAAACCTTTTTAAAAAAGCATTTTGTAATTTACGTTTTTAGTTACTGATTAGTGATTGGACAATTACTGTGTGTTTTTTATCTACTTCAAATTAGATAAAGAATTATCTAATTAATTAAAGAATTTTATTAATATGCTTGGATAGCTAACATAAGCTGTCATTTATGTACATAATACATGGAATGTATGTATTATGTGTATTTTTGATGAAAAATTTAATTTGTTTTTGATAAATAGTAGTAGAAATAATTTGATTTGTTTTTTATATTTTTTATATGTAATGTTATTTTTAGTTATAATTTAGATTATAATAACGAATATTAAATATGTTCTGAATTGATATATTTCTGACAATAATTTGTATAAGCCTTGAATGGTTTTTTTATTGTAATAAAAATAATAAATAATTAAAAAAAAAATTATTTTTTACCAATATATAAAATCTACAAACTTTTTCAGCTTGCACAAATAATTTCGATATTAAACAAATGAGTGTAGGTTCAGCTTAATTTTCGCAATTTATATGCTTATCTTTTTTTCTCGCATTTTCCATTACGGATTTTTTTATTCTTTCTTTCCAACAGGAAAAACAAAATTTCCACGACAATTGTTTATTTTCATTTCATTTACTCTCACTTCCACCCTTATAATTTTTGTTTAATTTTTTTTTTCAACATTTTTTTTTACCTATTCGATTCGAATTTTTCTTTGAGTGATTTCTTCTAAAAATTTTTTTTTGCTCTTAAATTTCGAAATAAAATTTCACTTTTAAAACTTCTTTCAAGCAGGTTACACACCGTTGCGCGAAAGTTTCTGATTGAGTGAGGGGAATATAATAAAATTAATTTTATAATTAAATTAATAATAAAAAAAAAACAAATTTAATATTTAATAAAATTAAAAAATAAAAATAAATTGTAAAAATGGCTGATGTTGCAGTTGAAAATAGGTGAGTAAAATTCAAAAAAAAAAAGAAAAGGGATTTCAAAAGTATGTGCTTAGCGGTGTTACAAAAAAAAAAGTGTCCGGCATACAGATTTTTCTGTTCTTTTTGTTTGGCGGCAAAATGGCGTCGTTTTTTTCGTTTTTTTTTTTTTTTCCTTCATTTGTTGTACATCAATTTTTTTAAACAAAATCAAGGAAATAACAATTTCATTTATGAACTTTGAAATTAAATTAAAATAAAAATTTCTCTTAAATTTTGAAATTGTGCAATTCAGAAAAAGTAATTAAAAAAATGCAGCAGCAGCGGTTATTTTTTTTTTTTTTAAATTGAATCCTTTTTGTCGACCGACGACGCTTTTATTGGCGGAAAAGAGAGTACCGATCTGAATAATTTTTTTTTATGGGTTAGAAAGAGATGGGGAATATCTGATTGTACACATTTTTATTTGAATTAAAGAAATTTAATAAAAAGATGAAATTTTTTGTTTGTTTGTGTATGTATGTGTGTTGTTCAGTACGCGGAGAAAAATGTATATAAAAAAAAAAAGCCGCTAATTTTATTGTGTATCTTTTTTTTTTTTTTTGAATTGAAGTCTTCCATCCAACATAAAAATATATCTATTTGAAAAAAAAAAGAAAATTTTTTTTATTTATGATTGTGTTTGTGTTTAGTTTTTTTTTTTTTGTATTCCGACCGAAGAGATTTCTGGCTTTTCAAGAAAACAAAGTGGTTTTTTTTAATTCAACTTTTTTTTTTTATTTTCTCATTCCATTAGTTTTTTTTTTTTTTTTTTTCTTCATCTGATCTGAATTGAATATCTTCTGAAACTGAAAATTCTGTGAATAAAATTTTTGCTGAAAAATGAATTTAGTTTTAAGATTTAGTTTTTTCTTTTTAATCTGGTTCAGTAATTTTTTTTTAAATAAATTGTGATCATCTCTATTTTATTTCTTGAATTTGATTAATATTGGGCTCACAATTTAAATTTCAGATAAATTTTTACTTTAGGCTATAGTTACTAAGATATGGGTAGGTACCTTTCCTTATACCTTGTTCACATATCTAAAAGCACTTCATATAAACAGATACTCGATAAGTTGAAAGAATTTGTGAGTTCCGGAAAAAAAAAATAGACGCGAACAAAGTAGGTAGGTAGATACTATATTAGAAAAGGAAAACTGATGGAAAACGTGTGAGTTTTAAAAATTCGTTATAAATTGAAGCAAACGCTTGTTATAAATCTCTAATTTCAATTAAAGAAACTTTTTTGTAATTACAACGTTGACCATCATTTCTTGAGTAATTCAGTATTCTTTTATTTTGCTCTAACTAACCTATTTAAATAGGCAGGTAAGGTACTGGTGTACCTATGTAGTTAAGTAGTTTTTTTTTTTACTTCAAACATAACCAAACTTTTTTTTTTCCTTTGAAATAATATTCCATTCCATAGTTTAAAAAGGAAAAAAAAATAAAATTGCACATGATTTGTGAACGCGTGTGTATGTTAGGTAGGTATATCTATCTGAAAATGTGTTTTTGTTAATATAATAAGGATTAAAATATAACCATCAACACCTAATTAAAAACTAACAATTTAGGTATTTTTATGTTCGTTGGAACTCAGAATTCAGGCATAGAATGCAGATAGATAGATAGATTATTACTTCATACAGTAATCATTTCGCCTTTTCTGTCCATAATAGATACCTAGGTTAGGTTAGGTTTTAGCGGGTTGGAAATCCTACGATTTCCTTGCACCTAGGCCAATTGGCTCGTTGTACTGCCTTACCCGATGGGCCTAAATTTCCCCATCGAGCCAACCTATACCATTCACGAACCTAATCCTTGCTCTCCTAGTCCCTAACTACCTACCTAAATTAATTTCCTTTTTTTTTTATTTTCCCCCCTTTTTTTTTTTGTTTTTTTTTTGCAATGAAAACTGAAACAGATTTTTTTTTATTGCTAGGTACAGTCGTAAGATATCTGGGTACCTACCTATCTTTTTTTCCTAATATCAGATTAAAATAATTAAAAAGGTATGAAGATAAAAATTAAGTTTATTTCTATCAATGCAAATTAAATTTTTTAATTAAAAAAAAAACAAAATTTTAACATTTTAATAGGTAGGTACGGCATTTTAGTACCTACCTAGATTAAATAAAAGAAAAGTAGGTACCTATCTACATAATTCATTTTTTTAAGATTTAAATAGACCAAGAAATGAAAGAAACAAAAAATAAAATGAAAAGAAATGAAACTAAAAATGTTATTAATAAAATTTTAAAATAATAATTTTAAAGTAATAATTATGTATACCTAACTATATTGTTTTAAAATTGTATTTCATATAATATTAGATTGAAAAAAACAATACATTTCGAAATTCAAATCTAAGACACATTTAATGGTTCCTTAATCATCAGTTCCAAATTTACAATACTTGTAGCCAACAAATCCTCTTGGGCTTAAGAACATTCATAAGAATGTACTACCTTGTGCTTGTGACAATTCAATACCAAAATTATTTAAAAGATGCCTAAAATTACAAACAAAACCAATTTATAAATCAAATATGTATAGAATAATAAAGTATTATCTGTACCTAGTTACCTACGCTGTTTTTGATAAAAATTAGTGAATAAAAAGAATTTTTGGGGAAAATTAGTTATAAAATAATGCAATGGTACACTTTTTCCCATTATTACACTTCTATGTTTTTGTTTTTTTTTTTCTCTTTTGATCTTAAAAAAAATTGACGTAAATCGAAAATATTAAAAATAAAAATAATATTTCAAGGTTGTTATATTGCAAGTCTTATGAATTTATCGATAATTTAAATAAATTTTTCATTTATTATACAATTATAGATACTATGTATATCTACGTACCTTACTTTACATCTAGAAAATAAAATTTGAATTTATATATAACAGCATTTTTTTGTTTTTTTTTTTTTAAAAACATCTGCTTTTTGAATAAATAAAAATTATTCATATGTTTTTTTGTCGAAAAATTTATATATTTAGGTATGTACCTACCAAGTTTAAAAGTCAAAAATTAAAATAATTTTATATTAACTGTTATGTGTTAAGTTTGTTGACATTCCAGAAAAAAAACTGATAAAAATTTTATAAATAAAAAACCTTAATTTTAAAAATAGTTTTTTAAGATAAAGTGTTGTGACTTGTGAGTAATTAATAATATACATATCTGTAGTGTAAGTATTATACTACAATCAAAAATCTTGCAAATTTTGGGGGAAATTCTCAACAATTTATTTTTTTTTTAATTTTCTGCATACTTACAGAAAAACAATTTTACATAGTTTCCTAACTCCAAAATATATAATTACCTATGCACTAAAAATTTTCATTTTTCATTTTTTTTTTTTGGGTTTGAAGCTCTATCTCGAATGAAAAAATCTGTTTTTTGAAAAAGGAATTATGAACTTTGAATTTTGGAATGAAAAATATCGTACCAATATTTCATATGAAAAAAAATCTTAAATCATAAAATATGTTTTACTAAACAATTCCAACCCACACACACTTTCAAACCTTTACTGGCTTTTCGAGTCATTTTGAGGTAAGTTTTCGTTTTTCGACGTTTATATATTTTCGAAATTCATTCATTCCCATTTGTTTTTATTAAATTTGTTCAAAAAGAAGTAAAAAGAAGGTACTTTGGAATAATCTTAAAAAAAACTTGATGAAAACGGTGCTCCTTTTTAAGCACAAAAATTATTTCAAAGCAAAAATGCAATATTTCGTTCGTCGTTGTATCTGTAGTTTGTATTAGAAGAAAAATTTGATCTGTTTTCATTTTTAACACAGAATCAAAAAAATATACCTATCGTATCAGATATGGATTTTCTGCGCAGAATTCTGTGCATAGTATTCTGTATTCCAGAAAAAAAAAGAAATTAAAATGTAAGAGCGGGGATATTTTTATACATTTTTATGAATTCTTTTAGTGAGGAATAAACTAATTTTCGCAAACTTTTTTCTTCGTTTTTTTTTTTTTTTTTTTTTAATTTTATTAGAAGTGAAAATCGTTAACATTATATATAAAAAGCTTTTTTTTTGTTGTTATTATTTATTTATTTTTTCCTTCAAAAATTTATGTATGTTGTATGTAGATAGAGCACCTATATCCATAATATTTACAATCTTTGAGAATACAATTTTTGTTTGATTTCATTATTTATTTTTTTTGGTATATATCTATAATGTGCATGTATTTTTTTTTATTCCGTCTTATTTGCGTAATTAGGGTAAATATATACAGAGTCGGTTTATTTAAAAAATATTTTCAAATAACTAACAAAAAGCAAAAAAAATAATTCCAGTCTTTGATAAATAGTTTAAATTATTTGAAATAAAAATAAAAATTTAATATTCGCGATTAATAATTTATTTTTCAGTTTTTTGATATTTTGTAAAGGTAAAATGAAACTTAAATATTTCTTTATTCTTCGAGTTATACCTAGTGTATTTAATTCATGAATATTGAGTTTAGTAAAAAAAATATCTTCGTACATTACGACGTCAGAGACAAGAAACTTAGAGTAATTTCTTTCCTCAATTATTATACGAATTTTATCTTTCGATTACTGTTTTAATGGTTTCAAACTATACATATTTTATATTTCTTCAATATAAAGATTTTCTCTAATTTGCAAAGGGGCTGACATAATTTCTTTTATTTTATACTATACATTTTTACTCATGACTTGTACAGTATTATACCTCCTATTAACCTACATACGATAACTTGACGCTAAATAAAAATTTAATTTTTATAGGATGTACATATTTCTCAAAAAGTATTGATATCAAGAAATATCGTGAACAAATAATATAGTTAAAAAAAAAAAAATATCGGCCTGAAAAGTCGATATTTAAGTATTTATTTATTTATTTATTTATTTATCATCTACCAGGAATAAAACCTTTACAGATTACATTAACATTAATATATTACAAAATTTTATTAAACAAGAATTAAAACTAAATAAAAGATTCCAACAATAATATATTTAGTAAATAATTAAAAATTATTACTAATAAAATAATTTACTCTATTTCTAATTATAAGTCTTCCAGAGAGATTGAAATCTATGATCTCATAGCACAAATTAAAATTTCTTATTGCATTAGATAAAGGCTCAAAGAAACCATAAACTGTGCGATGAAATGGAGTATGTAATTAAAAAGCTTTGATTCCGAAAACTATTAAAACCAACAAATCAGGACAATCAATCTTGTTCGTCAATAAGTCAAATACAAATAAACAACTAGCAGTAAATCTTCTGCATTCAAGTGAATCTAAATGAATTAGTTTACACTTATCCTCATAAGAACTACTAGAACAAAGATTTTAATGCATATTTCAAAAAATTTCTCTGGACAGAGTTCAATTCGTTTAATATAGATCTGATAATGTGGCATTCAAATTACAGACGCATATTCAAGCTGCGACCTCACCAGAGAAAGATATGAAGGTACAATTAAAAATGTACATATATATTTTCATTCATATTCCTAAGTTGAAAAATAATTTTTGTGTCACTGGGGTAATCGAGACTACGACTTCATCCTGAATAAAAGCTATTAAAAAAATAAATTCTGATGATTTGAATAATTCATTTATAAAAATGTATTATGTATAAAAAAAAATTGCATCCACCAACGCATAATTTAATCGTTTTTGATTTGAAAACTTAAAAATAAAATTTATAAGATCGTAATAAAATAATTTATTAATTATTATTATAAAATAGTGATTAAATTATTTCTTATTTATTTTTTAACCTGAAATAACCTTTTTACAGATTTTTTTTTTTTTTTAATTCATTCTTTTATTTTTTTATATTTTCTTTTACACAATATTTCTAAAAATAGGAAAAATAGAGTATGTACATTTAAGTTACAATTTTCTTTAAAAGTCTGTACTTTTCATTTTTTTTTTTTGTTTTTTTTTTTAATAAATTTTTTGTTGTGCGTTTTGACTGTATGTCACGGTGTTATAATCGTTTTATTTGAAAAACTTATCCAACCTAAAAAGAATTGAAAGAAAAAAAAAATGTATGTATTTCTTTTTGGTTAAAAACAGTATTCCCACTTAAAAATTCATTATTAAAAAAATTTATAACTATTTTTTTTTTACGTTTTTCTTAATGTACCTTAGTTTTTGGTTTAGTTTTATATTAAAGGTATGTTTATAGATTTTTTTTTTTTTTTGTAAAGCATAAAGTTTTTACGGAAATATTAAAATATACTTAATGTTGTTGTAAATATTATACGTAAGTTAGAAATGTAGGAAATTGTTGGTCATTTAACTATTATTTGATGTTTTTATTTTCAATTGGAGAATTTTGTAAAATTTAATTACAACTACCATTTTGATTGTTTGAGCTTACATGAAGTTGTCAATGCGAGATTAATGTGTGCAAAAAAATATATATCTTTTGGCTTCTGGTGGATGTTCTATTAAGTCTTTTTTTTTTTTTGTTTCTTTTAAATTGGTGTCAAATTATTTCTGGATGACATACTCCAAGTATATGTGCATTTATGTAGGTGTTATACACAAAAGTTTATATATATTTCATTAATATTTTTGATTTATTTGAAGGAGGAAATTTTTTTTTATATAGTTTATTTTTATATAAAAGCGTTGAACTAAAATTGAGATTATGTACAAGAATAATTTTTAATTTAAATTAATATATTGTGCTTTTTTCTCTGAATAAACGATATATATGTTTGGGGAGTTATAAATTAAGTGTCAATTACAACTATATTTGACCATAAAAATCGATTCAAAACATATTCTGGAATTTTATTTTGATGAATTTCAAATATTATGAAATTATATTTGTGCCCTCGAATAAAAAGGAAATAAGAATAAAATTTACGTTGATTTTTAAAAAATACGTAATAATCTCCTGACTAATCTTTAATTTTACTCTTTCTAATGAAGTCAAAGCTTTTATATATTTTTTTATTGTTAGGTTCAGAAATTGAATGTAAGTAGTCATCGAGGTAGTCATATTATTCATATAAAAAAAAAATTTAACATTATCTCGAAATATAATTTATGGACTATCTTTTTAGTATCTTAATTCCATGAAATTGTTGTTTCTAAAACAACCAGACAAAATGTCGAAATATCAATAAAAAAAAAAACTTTTTTTTCTTTACGACAAAAACATAAAAAAAAAAAATTATTTAAATTTAAAATTATACCGACTAGTAATAAAATAAAAACAAAAAATCTTAATATTACATCATTACGATGTTTTTAAAAGAATTCGTAATTATGTATTTGGATGACAAAAGTAGTAAATTGAATTTAGCAAATTATATATATTTTTTTTCAATATTGAGAACTTTTTAACCCAAATAGCTACTTATGAAGCGATAATGTGAACATACCGTCTTTTTTTTGGGTACCTGATATTCACACAAAATTAACAGAAAAATTCTGCTACGCGAATTTATGGATTTGGGTGTAAATAAAAGCGCGAAATTTGAATTAGATGGAGTGTTATTTCCGGTGTAACGTATACGATAAACGATACACTGGGTTAATCTGGGTTATAAAACGCAGAATTTTCACTAGGTTACGTGTAATGTCATATAAATAAAATATCCAAGCATCTGCAAAAAAGTTTTTACATGCCGAGTTATTCAAAAATAAATTACAAAATTTAACATTTTTTCGATCTATATAAATGTTATTTGAGGAACAAAGTTGTTCAAAAAATATCACTATAAATATATAATGAAATGGTATATATAATATATATATATGTATGTACTTCCTATTTATAATAATAATGCCATATACAACTGTAATAAAATTATATCTAATTTATATTAATTTTTCACAAAATAATGTCTTATCAAAAACTATATCAACATATTTATACATATATGGCAATAATTATGACGTTTGAAAAAGATCAACAACTTTTTTTTTTTTTATAATATTATTTGGTTGTGCATCAAAAGCTTTTTCCAAAAAAAAAAAAAATATACAATTTTTTTTTTTTTTTACAAATTTTTTCAAGGATAAATTATTAAAACCCAAAAAAGATTCATTGACCTTAACTGACTATACGTTCATTTTATATATAAAAAAAAAAAAAATTAAAAAGAAAGAAGAAATATGTATTTGATATAAGAAGAAAAAAATTCTATGAAATTTTCTTCTCCTTCGTTTTTATTTAATTTTTATTTATTTTTTTTATTTTAAAACTGAATAAAAAAAAAATAATATCTTTCTTCCAAACAGAAAATATAATTTTTTTATTTTCATCCACTAAAAAATTCTCTATAGTAGGTATATTACTCTTCTTCGGTATAACTTTCTGTACCGTAAAACTTTATGCTTTTAATTTCTTACATTTTTCTGGTTCAGATATAAAAAAAATAAAATATATCTTTGAATTTTTTATTTTTTTTGTTAATATATCTGTTTTGTATAATGAACTCCCCCCCCCCCCCTATATATGTATACCTTAATTTATTATTATTATGTTTTTTTTTTTTATGTTCAAAAACCCCAACCAACATTTATAATTTTTTTTTTTGTTTGAATACAAAAAAAAATTGCGAAATTTCGAAAGCAAACACATTTGAATTGAAAGAGGTTTTTTTTTTTAATATAAAAATTTGTACGCATACTGGTTTTTATTTGAGTATATAATATACAGTGTTTTATAAATAGTAGGTATATAATGTTATGTTTTTGTGTATGTAGGTATAAGTAAGTCGGTATATACAAAAACTATTAACTTTTTTTTTTTTTTTTGTATATAAAAAGTTTATCAGCGGTCGAAGTTAACCGGCATGTGTACATTTTTTTTTTTTCCATTTCATTATTAGAATTTTATTTTAATAATAAAAACAATATATGTATATTATTTAGATAGACTCACGAAAATAAAATTTATTAATAGTAATAGACAATATAGTACTTACTTACTATAATATGCAATCTATTTCGGTGGAAAATTTATTAATTTTTGACAATGTCTTGACCAAGTCACAAAATCCCGCCTTTTATTTCTTATTTAATTTTAATTTGATAGTGATATTAATTTTTTTTGTTTTTTTTTTTTTTTTAGTGAAACTCCAGTTGTTGATGAACAACCTACTGCTGAGCAATTAAAAAAAGATGCTGCCGAAGTTGATTCTGCCGCACAAGTGGCTGAAAATGGTAGCGAAGCAAAGCCTGAAGAAAAAGCAGCCCCAGCGCCTGCCGTCGCAGCTGAAGAAGAAAAAAATGGTGATGTTCCTGCTGAAAAACCTGCTAAAGCTGCTGAAACTTCAGAAGAAAAAGTAGATGAAAAAAAAGAAGATAAACCAGTTGAAGCTGAAAAAGCAGTCGAAGAAAAAAAATCTGCTGAAGTAGCAACTGGTGAAGAGAAAGTCGCTGAAGAAAAGGCAGTTCCAGAAGAAAATTTAGTTGAAATGGAGGAACCAGAAAAAACTGCTGAAGAAGCTGCTCAAGTAGATCCAGTAGCAGTAGATGAAAAAAAAGAAGAACAGCAAAATGGTGAAAAAGTAGATCCTGTTGCCACAGAGGCAACAAATGGTGACTCAACAGGTAAATAAAATACGTCTATTGATTGAAATTAAAATATTGTTTTAAAAAATATCATCGAATTCGAATATTTGTCGTCGTCGGTCTATAAGATTTGAAAATTTAAAATTTTTGCATATTTTAAGTGATAAGAGTTATTATTTTTGTATATTTTTTTTTTAAATTGTAAGTTTCTTGATATCTTGCAGCACTTTCTTTTAACTATGACATGATCTCACACAAGTTGAAAGTAAAAATTTAAATAGAATTGGTTATGCTTCTTTTTTCTACTTCAAATTTCTTTAATGCACACACAATCCTTTTTTTTTAATTTTCAAGTTCAAAGCTAGTTTTATATCAGAGTATTTATGAATATTGAATATTTTATACGGTGTAATTTAAAAAAAAATTCATTATAAGCTTGCCTTTGTCTTTCCGAGGAAAATTAAATTCAACTTAATGAAAATTATATTTTTAATAAATCATTCTTTTTTTTTTTATATTTGAAGATGCTCCTGAAGCTGTAAAGCGAAAAGCTGATGTATCAGCTGAAGCCAAAGAACCAGCAGAAGTATCAGAAGGAGAAGTTGCACCAGAAAAGAAAGCTAAATTAGACGAACCTGTGGCTGAAAAAGAAGTAAACGGCGGTGCTGAATCAGAAATAGCGGCATAAATTTTAAAATTAAAAAATAAAAAAAAAAAACTAAAAAATAATCGAAAAATCCATCATTCATATAGATCCCTTAATTTTAATTTACGTTTTTTTTTTTTTTTTTTAAAGTATTACGCGAATAGTTTATATTCAAGATAAAAAAAGAAAAAAAATTTGTAATGTAATAAAATTTTAAGAATAAAATTTAATTTAACGTCCTTTTTATTTTTTGTTTTTTTTTTTTTTTTATTGTATTTAAAGACTAATTTAAAAATATTATGTAATAGCAACTAAAAAAAATTCTTATTTTTTTTTTTAATCGACTTTACATTTGGACAAATATTCCAGAAAGGACGAAAAAAAAAAAAATTATCAAGGAAGACAGAAAGTACAATTTTTTTATTTTATTATTTTTTTTCATGATATAAATTGATCTTCATTGATTTTTTTGTACGTATTTTATATTTATGTGGTTCTTTTTTTTTATAAAAATTCTTCCTTAATAATTCTTTTTATAAAATAACCTAATCTTAATATAAATAAAAATTAAAATTAATTTGACAAAAAATAAAACAGAAAGTCCTGTGAATTTCCTTTAGTTTTGTAATTTTTTTTGTTTTAAGAAATAAAACTATTAATTAAAAAACAAAAATACACGTACATTATACGAAATAAAATATAAAATCATTTCTCTATTTTTAATTAAATATAAAAAAAAAAAAAATTACATATTAAAAGGAAAAAAAAATTGTTCTTTTTGTGTAAATGAAAAAAAAAAAAAATGAAATGTAAGATTCATAAATAATTATAAAAAAAAAAAAGTTTTTTATTATAAAAAAATTTTTTTTTTGCCACATTTAAGAAAAATTACAAAAAGAATAACAATAAAAATAAATTAAAACAAGATAAAATGTTTGATTTATTTAATATAGAAAAATTTTTCTATGAAAAACTAAAAATTTTTAAAATAATTTTTGAAAAATCATAATTTTGAAACCAGAATATTACTGCCAATAGTTCTTTTCTACAGATATTGTAAAAAAAAATTTTTTTATCAATACACAACAAATAATTTTTTTAAAGGATAAAATGGCATTTACTTAAAATTTTTTTTTTTTTAAATAAAACTGAAAAATTATATATATAAAAACAGAAAAATTGATGTTTTATTTTAATTAGCTGGTGGTTTAGTTGGATTTAAACAACTACGAAAAAATAGTTATGCAAAAACATAGTAACTTGATTGGAGGGAAAAAATGTTCAGAATTTAGGATTTATTAATATGTACTTATTTAATACCTTTTTGTTAACTCAAATTCTTATCTGTCTGAAATTTTGTAATCGATTTTAAACTAACTTCCCGGTGAGCTACTTGAAATTATACTATACTAAATAAACTAACTTCCCGGTGAGCTAGATACTTGAAATTTTAAACGAAACTCGGAATTGAATGGCAATGCAATATAATGAAATCATTTTGCATTTATTCCGAATGTGTCCCAATGGATGGAAATCGATGGAAATACAATATGAAATTGTTTTGCCTAATATTTGAAAATTGAAAAAAAGGTTTTTTTTTTGTAAATTTATTAAAATATAAGTTTTTCTTAAAAATTATAAGTTTTTCTTTTAAATAATTTGAATTCTATAAAAATTTTATTATATCTGCGATAGTCAACTGTTCATTCAAGTTGAAGAAAGTGTGTGTATATTTTTGTTTTTTACTTATATTAAGAGCCCTCCATGTGAAATTCTGTTTGCTATTTCTGTTTTCTATTTTTTCTTTTTTTTTTTGTTTTATTTTACAGAAAATAAACGGCCGTGAAAAATGCGACAAAAATTGTACGAAAAACACCTCTACCAGAAAATCACAAAACTATATTTGAATTTTATTTCTGTGCAGAAACTGTAATTTATCAAAAAAATAAAAAAATTCTTAGAAATAAATGAAATTAATTAAAAACTGTTTAGGAAATTAAAGAAATTCAAAATTTCACGTCACCAGCCCTGGAGAGTGGTATTTTAGCTTTATTTCTGCGTTTGAGATTTTTTATTATCTTTTTCCTTTACTTCCGAATCCAAGCAAATATGTTTAAGTTTTTTAAAGGCTCATTTGGGCCAAAAAACTCAAAATATAAAAAATCCGCCTCAACTACCCTGGAGCCAGTTATATACTCTCTAACATATCAAAAAATCACTTCAGTCTAGATTGTAGTAACCCTACAATCAAAGCCAAACTAAGACCAATTTTTTGCAATTTTTCACATTGAGGGCTCTTAATATTAACAAAAAAGGAATTATTGGAATCATTTTTATTTATAGGTAATTATATTAAACATTTAATTTTTTATTATTATTATTATGATTATATTTTTATTATTTATTATATATACTAAAAAATTAAATAAAACAAAATAATCCCAAAATAGACCAAAAGCGAATAAGAATTTTTTCTTCTTAAAATTGAACTTCTGGTTGTTAGATTCTTTTGTTAGCTTAATATTTAGTCGATTATTTTTTTGTAATACACTCGCAGCTCATTCATCGCGCACATTCATCAATGATAGCAGCTTGAATAGCAAGCGACTACCATTGCCATTCTTTTTCAGAAATTTATTTGTCAGTCACAAAATTATACAAAAAAATATTTTTAATTTCAGTCAGTTTGATGTTTTATTTGATGATTGTCAAACTGGTGTGTAGAAATTCAGAACTAGAAAAGTTATTAAATTTTATTTGCACAATAAGTTTTTATTAAATATTTTTAATAAAAAAAAAATTTAAATTCTTAATTTTGAATAAAAAAAAAATTAAATTATTTTCTAATTTAAAAAATAAAAATTTAATAAATAAATTACTTACAAAAATAAAGTGAAGTGAAGTCAGTCAAATAAAAAAGTGAAAGTTTAATTAAAAAAAAAAAAAACAAAAAGGAAAAATTAAAAAAAAATTTTTTTAACCTTTTTTTTTAATTAAATGTTAAATTAAATTAATTTTATTTTTTAACTAATTTATTATTTTTTTTTAAAACCTTCAGTAGGTGCCTACCTTTATTAGTATTGTTCAATTTTTGCCTATATTTTTTTTAATTCCATTCTAATTAGGAGCTAAATGTAAACAAAACCAGATTTCCTTGTTTTTTTTTTATTCAATTTTTACAATTCGACCAAACCCAAAGATCCAACTAAACCACCTTAAGTTCAATTTAGTTAAACAGGATCAAAACTAACTAATTTTTATTTTAGCTTAAATGTGTAGGTAATTCAAGATGCTACCTAAGCTGGTATTTCAATTTTGTTCAACTAATTTGATGTTTTCAGATTCCTATCGATTTAAATTTAAAGTTTTCGACAAGCAAGGTAGGTTAGGTAGATACCTTAACATTTCATCATTATTGTTATCGACTCATTTCGATTATTTGTCCATTTAAAAATAAGAAAGGTTAGACATTAAGGTGTAGGCAGAAAGAGGCGAGTTCTTACTTAAATTAAAATGATGCTAAAAAAAAGTCTTAATAGTTAACAAGAATTAGGTAGGTACCTAGGTTCCCAACAGACATTAAAATATTTTTTGAAATTTATAAAATAATACAATCAACTAATTTCTTTTTCAAGTAAGTTTTCGCAATGAAACAGTTTTAATAAAACTGACAAATCTAAAAAAAAAGTTAATTATTAAAAATTACTTCATATTTACCTAACTGCTATCGAAAAGGACAAAATTAAAATGTTTTCCAATAGGTACCTAAAAATAACAAAGAATTAGGTACCTACAAGAAAAGCGGAAACCGTCTTTTAAAACTAATAAAAAAAATTGGCTTTTCAAAATTCGGAACCAGGACGGACGATAACAACAAAATATTCAAATTATGTCGCGACGAACTAATTTAATTGGAATTTTTGGCGTTACTAGTTTGTGCATTTTATTACTAATAGCTACAACACAACATCGTCCCTTATTGCCAGATGCACAATTCTCATCGACTGATTCCTATAATTCAACAGTCACTATTCAAGATGTTCTCTCGGCAATGCGAAAACAAATCTCCATTGAAATGGAAAATTTTGAATATCCATCGGGAAGGTTTGGGGTCGATGCTGAAAAATTGAGTGATTTGACGTTAGAAACAAAAGGAAATCCTGTGCGGAGCATTATTATAACATCGTGGCGATCAGGATCAACATTTTTAGGTGATATTCTAAATTCAGTGCCTGGTAATTATTATCATTATGAGCCAATGATGAATTTTGAAATAAAACAAATACGTGGTCCGCCAGATGATCAGAAAGCAATTAATAATTTAAAAAAACTTCTCAACTGTGATTATTCTGAATTGGAAGAGTATTTGGAATATGGCAAGGACCATAAATATTTATTTGAACATAATGAACGATTGTGGGCTCAATGCAAGGATTTCCCACAATTTTGTTGGAAACCAAAATTTTTAACACCATTTTGTAAATTATTTCCATTGCAAAGTATGAAAGTTGTTAGATTGAGGTTAGCAATAGCTGAGCGGTTGTTGGATGATGAAAGGTGAGTAGATTTAAAATTAAATCAGATTATAAGAATTAATCTAAATTCGAAGATATTTTAATCTTGTTTTTTTTTTTTTTTTACTTAAGTAAGTAAGTACCGCCACAGTTATTTATATTAACAATTTTTGTTATGCTAAAATAGGGTTTAAAAGTTTATCTATTGGCATTATTACTTACTTGTATTAATAAAAAAGATATGAATAAGTGCTTACGTTATCAAACTAAATTTGGTCAAATTGTTTTATGAATTTGGAACATACTTAAAAGTAAGTAGTGCAAAAAAATGGAATTTAAAATCAATTAATTTGTGATCATGCTTTAATAATATTTAAGTAGGTGAGTACCCATAATTGTGCAAAAATATTTTGTGGATAACATCTAAGTATTCTTACCATGTAGGATTTAAAGTGTTAATCTCGAATATGTGTTCCACGAGCAAGTTTTTGTAATTACTTTTTCTACTGATTGTCATGTGGAAGATTTCAAAATAATTACATATGAACTTATCTATGTTAAACATTTTTAAAATATCTAAGTTTATCTTACTTAGGTATGTAGGTACCTAAGTATGATTAGGGCTTTGTTTAGTTTTATTTTTAAAAAATACATAAATAAGTACCTACTTAATCATATTTAATTCGTTTCCTTTTTTGAATTAAGTATTTATTACTTAAGTATACTATATTAGCTAAATATTTCTCAACTTTATTACTTAAACAAAAAAAAATTTTTTCTGCTTTTAAATTCGACATTATTATTGTGATGTAATTTTTTTTTTAACTGAAAATCATCAATGTTTTGTAATATTTTTTCTTTCTTTTTAATTAATATTTACAGAAAACATGTATTCAATTAGTTAACTAAAGTAGTTCCCATTTGTTATTAAATTTTGAATAATTATGATTACATTTGGCATCATATTTGTGCCTTTTGCAGTAACCTCGACATGAATAATTTCCTTTTCAATCAACTATAACATAAACATTATTTATGCATAAATATATTATATATATTTTGCCCTGTACCATTTTACAGTACAGATTTTGGCAAGCACCACCAAATATTATGCCCATTAAAGTTTATTGTGTTACGTTGACATTAACGTTTTATTTATTTATTTTGTTATGCAAAAAAGAAATTTGAAAGAAAATTGTGAATTTTTAAAAATAATAAAAACATGCAAATCAGCTTTTAATTGTTGTGTAACAAAAATTAAAATAAAAAAACAAAATTAAACAAGTTTTCTTTTTTAAAACAACAAAATGGACAAAACAAACAAACAAAAATTGAATGAATGAAATAAAAGAAAAATTTATTTAGGGAAATTATTTTTTTGTGTTTATTTATTTATTGCTGAAATAATAATAATGTTTACACTTAATTGAACTTTCACGTGTAATTAAGTTATGTAAAAACTTCTGAAAATTTGCCTCTAGGTCGGGATTTTGATTTGTTTATAGTATACTAAGCTTTTGGGTCAAATGCTGAGAATAAAGTATTTATAAAATTCTATGAAAATAAATTTTAAAAATTTGTCATTTAAATATTAAATTTGCAATGAAATCTTTCTGTTTTCTGATGATAACCTTTTGGTTAATGGTTGGTTAGGTTGGTTAAGATGGCGAAAACCTTGCTGAACCAACAGGGGTTTCCAATTAGCGCTTTCGCACCGTTTTGCTACCATTAACACTCATAACCAAGGCCTAGCGGCGATAATAGAGCTAAATCCACCCCGTGGTGTTCAAAAATTTGATCACCTCCCTGGGTTTTGCTAAGGCTAACACATCTACGTCCTCGAGAAGGTAGTTTCCTAATGTGTTTTTTCTAGATCTTGCAAGCGCCGGGCATTTGCAAATAAAATGGACTAAAGTCTCTTTTTCGTTCTCAAGACCGCAACTGCGGCACTTCTGGTTATAAGGAATACCCAGTCTTGCAGCATGTTCACCAACTGCCCAGTGACCCGTGTAAATTGCAGTGATTCTAGAGATGTCTTTTCGAGACATTTTAAGAATCTCTTTTGTTCTTTTCTTGTCGTATAACGGCCAAGTTTTCCTAGTCGTTCTACATGTAGATAGCGCCCTCCATCTACTGTTAGCTAGAGATAAGAAGTACTGACTTATATCCCTTTTTATCGTGTTTAGTGGTGGATGGACCTTCTCCGAGCGGGAGACATCCAGCGCTGAACCTGCCCTAGCCAGTTCATCAGCCCGTTCATTTCCTTGGACGTCCCTATGTCCCGGGACCCAGTACAGGTGGACGACGTATCTCTCAGCCAGTTGGGAAAGCTGTTCTAAGCATCTCTCGACCAGCTTAGAGGATACGACCGGTGATTTAAGAGCCATAATGGCCGCTTGACTGTCAGAAGCTATTACCACCCTGTGAACAGCCGGAGCCGAGTCACACAACAGACAGCACGCCTTCCAGATCGCAAGTACTTCTGCCTGAAAAATACTGGATCTGTCTGGAAGTCTATAACTTCTAGCTATATTCATTTCTTCCGAGTACACCCCAGCACCAACACCACAGTCCATTTTTGAACCGTCTGTGTAGATAGCTAGGTCGACTCCCTCTAGAATATTATTAACCTCCCAATCCCTTCTAGTCGGTATTACGATCTGAAAATTCTTTTTCAGTTCTAACCTGGGAATGGTATAGTCAGTTTCAGTGCAGGTCACATTCTTAGATATATCCCTAAGGATTCTACTGTGACCATATGGTTTAGTCAGCCAGTTTCCACTTTCTTGGAGCCTGACTGCACTGCAAGCAGCGAGATTTTTGACATGTAAGTCAAGGGGTAAAAGATGCAGCAGAACATTGAGAGCATCAGTAGGTGCCGTTCTTAGCGCCCCCGTGATGCTCACACATGCACTTCGCTGTATTCTACCCAGCTTGGTTCGAACATAGGCCTTCTCTACAGCTGGCCACCAAATTACCGCTCCGTACGTGAGGATTGGGCGTACAATTGCTGTGTACATCCAGAGAATCATATGCGGCCTCAGTCCCCACCTTTTCCCTACCATTCGCTTACAAGAATAAAAAGCTACACATGCTTTTTTAATTCTCTCATCGACACTATATTTCCAGTTAAGCTTAGGATCTAGTACTACACCCAAATACTTAACCCTCGAAGCTAAACCCAGCGTCACCCCTCCCAACTTGGGTAGGGCGAAGCAGGGTATTTTTGTCCTCGTTGTGAACAACATAAGCTCTGTCTTGCTTGGATTCACATTGAGGCCACACTCCTTTGCCCAACTCGTCACTACAAGTAGAGCACTTTCCATTAATTCTGTTAGTGTAGGTAGGAATTTCCCAGAGACAAGAATCGCTAGGTCATCCGCGTACGCTACCGCTTTCACTCCTGCTCTTTGGAGCTTAACTAGAACCGAGTTCATTACAAGTAGCCAGAGTAGCGGTGAGAGCACCCCTCCCTGGGGAGTGCCTCTCTCCACACTCCTGACCATATGGTAGCTGCCATGATTTGCATGAACCTCTCTTGTTCGTAGCATATTACCAATCCAAAAATTTATCGTCCCAACATCTGCTTGATTTAGTGACTCCTGGATTGCTTTAATACTTACATTATTGAAAGCCCCTTCTATATCTAGAAATGATGCTAGCGTGTATTCCTTGTACTGTATTGACTCTTCCACTTTACGAACTACTTCATGTAGTGCCGTCTCGGTGGATTTGCCCTTACAGTATGCATGTTGTGAGGTACAAAGAGGATTACTTTCCAACTTTTTCCTGATATCGTATTCAATTATACGCTCAAGCGTTTTAAGAACGAAGGACGATAGGCTGATTGGCCTGTAATCTTTAGCCGTCTCATGTCCACGCCTCCCCGCCTTAGGTATAAAGACAACCTTGACCCTTCTCCACGACTGTGGAATATGACCAAGTACAAGGCTGCTTCTAAACAAAATTTCGAGCCAAGGGGTGACAGTCTCCTTGGCTTCCTGCAACATTTTTGGGAAGATACCATCAATTCCCGCTGATTTATATGGAGCGAAGCCATCTATTGCCCAGGCAATTTTTTCTCTTGTGATTAGAGATCGGACGTCTTCCATTTGATTAATTACACTCCGTTGGCCATCAACAGTTGCACATTCGTCAACACTTTCTTCGCACTTCGGAAAGTGAGTGTCCATTAATACTTCCAAGGTTTCCGCTGAGGATTCCGTCCACGTACTGTCCCCTGTTCTTAGGAATGATGGACTGGAATGCTCTTTTGATAAGACTTTGCTCAGTCTCGCTGATTCGCTAATGCTATCGATAGATTCGCAATACTCCCACCAACTTCTCTTTTTGGCAGCTCTAATTGCGCTTTTGTACTCTCGGAGGCTGTCCTTATAGAGTTCAAATGATCCCTGCCGCTGGCAGATATTATAAGAATCTCTAGAGGCCTTCCTCAGGATCGTAAGATCACTATTCCACCACACTGGAAGAGTTTTCTTGCTGCGCTTGATCGGACAAGCTACCTTAAAGGCTACCTCCATAGCCTTCGTGAACTTCTCCGTTACAACATCCAATTCTTGTTCTGTCTCTATGCCAGAAATGTCTATAATTGGCATCTTCTGACGTAACACTCTTTTGAATTTGTTCCAATCCGTACGCTTCGGATTTCGATAGGGTTTCGGAGTCTCTACTCCGAAGCTGATGTTGAAGAGTATCCAACTATGATCCGAAAAGGATAATTTGTCGGACACTCTCCAACTATCGACCCTAAAAGATTCTGTGTTACCCTTACACGTTATGTCAATAACGTCCTCCCAGCCAGAAAACCTTTCTGAGCTAGGAAATTTAAAAGTTGGGGTATTGCCCCTATTACATACTATTAGGCTATTATCTAAAATAAAATCAAAAAGTGACTCACCTCTTTCATTTATTTCTGAGCTGCCCCATAGGGTGTGCCGAGCATTAGCGTCACCACCAATCAGCAGCTTTCCTCCGCTTACTTTGACCAATTTCTCCACTCCTGGTGGTGGAATTGGACCCTCTTGAGCCATGTAAACAGATGCTACATATAGTTCGCTCCCATCACTATGCTCCAGCTTAACTACTGTGGCATCTCCACAGCTGAAATTGGAACAAAGAAATGCATTTATGTGTTTTTTAATGAGTACGCAGGTTCTTTGCTTACCATTTTCCGCATCTGCAACCTTGTAAAACAAGTTGTAGTTGCCGCTACTCAAGCCTCTAACCTTAGAGGCGTTGACCCATGGCTCTTGTATTAAGGCGATGTCAAGGTCCTCCTCAGCTAGGAGGACCAACAGGTTATCCGAGGCATTCTTCGAATGCTTCAGGTTAATCTGCACCACCTTCATTTTTTTGGTCCTTAGTCCCTTCTTTCACACCAGTGTCCTCTGCACCTGGTTCCACACCAAGGCTCAACTCTTCGATGAGGTCGCTAGCGACGTCCAAAGCGTCCACTTCAGGGCTTCCTGCTTGGAACACCTTCAGCTTGGCATAGCGTATACCCCATCTCAGCTTAAATTCCTGCTTCTCAAGAGGCTTTAGGCTTTCCTCATTGATTAGCAGCAGGAACGACATACTGCTTTTGGCTGCCTCCTTCGGACATTCCTCCTGCTGGAGGACGGCCCAGTTCCCCATTGGGATTCCTGGATTCTGCAGCCGCAAGCACGTTAAAAGTTTGACCCCATCTATGGTCATCTTCGGTAGCCAAATGCGTGCCTTTGGTCTTCTCGGGATCTCCCTAGCGGGGATAAGACCAATCGATGATCCATCCCAAGCATTGCTAATCTTAGCAACGCTGGCGCTAAGAAAGTCCTTCGAAAAAAGGTCCTCGCATTTGATTACTCGG
The DNA here is from genome assembly GCA_964007475.1 of Hybos culiciformis. Lineage (NCBI taxonomy): Eukaryota > Metazoa > Arthropoda > Insecta > Diptera > Hybotidae > Hybos > Hybos culiciformis. The sequence continues at coordinate 148,096,636 of OZ023273.1, read as the reverse complement.
AAGCCTCTGATGACTTCCGACGAATCAAACCAGGGAAGGGGCCCTCCTTGGTTGCTCATGAGATAGTCCATTACCATCTCAGACAATCTTGTTTCGAGTTTCGCCCACAATTCAGCAGTTACCCGCCGATTGCTAGCTCGCTCGTCGACCACAGCCAACCTGAGGTGGTCTTTCACCACTTCGTTCAGGGGTCTAGGCTGTGGCCCAATTTTAATCGCCTCTGTCTTTGCGTTTTTTTTGGTTAATAAACGTTGAGAATTTTATGGTTTTACAAAGATACGAATTTAACTTTTTGGTATTAAATATATATTTTACCCGATAACTTAATAGAAGAAAGAAACATTGAACATACCATTTGTCCCAATCAAGTACTTGAGTAAGGAATATTTTTTAAGTAAAGCCCGATGAAAAACCTTAATTTGCAGTATTTTCCTTTGTTAGTTTTTTTTTTTGCCAGGACTAAGGTTAAAGGTTTATTAAATTTTTTATCAATCCTATTTTATATTTTATTACCTAAATACTAACAATCTTAACTAACCACTTCGGTAATCACATTAATTTGCACACTTTAAATTTCTTCTTCGTTATAACTGGAAGTAAAGCAAATTTTTCTTCCTAATCGAAACAAAAACTTAATTCTCTTATAAAATCTAAGAATATCTTAAACTGTTTTATATTTCTAAACATTCAAAATGTGCTGTCATTCAGAATTCAGCATTTTTGAAGAAAAAAACTCTGAATTCTTGTTACAATTCTAAAAAAAAAAATTTCAAGACATGAAGCGTCTGATGAGTGTGATAACAATGTATTATATGAACAAGTATTGTTTTGAGTAAAAAGCATTTAAAGTTTTTGAAAACATCAAAATTTGTATGAAGTTCCGTATAAAATTGAAATGCAATATTTTCATATTAAAGTATCACATAAAACATGCTAGGATCAAGAATTTCAAGAATAGATAAGAGTTGTACTTATAAAGTGGACTGCTAGATGGTGCTATAGTCTAATAGCAAATTAAAACTATAATACACCATTATTATACCCAGTAGAGTCCAGGGGTGGCCAACTTCACTATATGTAAGATCGACTAATTTTTTATAAAATGTGTCGTGATCGACCTTATAAAATATTGATATTAAACACATTCAATACACGTACAAGTGACAACGGTGAAATTACACAAAAACATATATTAAATTTAAAAGGAAGGCTGCTTGTCTTCAGCCAAGCATTCATAATTTTGGTAAATCCAGTCCGAGAGAATACTAATAAATTTTGAGTAAAGGAAGGATATTCTTCCTCATAAATGAAATTGCCCATTCAGATGAAACGTATGTACAAATATTTGCTACATTTGGTAATTTTGGATTACTATTTATGATTCGGCTATTCCTAAAATCTTCCTCAAAATCTTCCTCAAAATATGTAAGATATGCTTTCATCCAACCTGTTTTTTTTTTATTAAAAAATGTGACTTTAATTTTTTAGAACAATAAATATGAATCGTTTTTAAGAGGAAAAGGATACACATAAAAATGATTTAAAATGAATTAATAAGATTGAATGTTGTTAACGTTTGTAACTATTTGCACCATCTCCAACCGATTGATCGACCAAAAATTGGTTCGAGATCGACGTGTTGGCCATCCCTGCAGTAGACGAATTGAACCAACTTTAGTAAAAAAAATAAATTAAAATGATGTTCATTTCGTATTTCTGATAAATTTTAGTTCTTACTTACTTACTTCAAATAGAAATTTACAAAATAGTGAACATTGTGACTTTGGAATATTGGGATTCTGCGAAAGATGATGAGTGCCTTAATGGTTTTTATCGTTTATACTCACATTCATCCGAGCATTTATCCTAGTTTTAAGAATAAATTTGTTTTATTTTCCATTTGAATTTCAAATCAATTAATTTATTATTATCAACATACTTATTATCAATATTAAAAAAGTTACTGCATCACGTCATCCACTGAATACAATTAAGTATTATCTTCTTAAATTAATTCAAAAATAAAGACTGACTGTAGATTATAGGTACTTAAGTAATCTTTTGACAAGAATAAAATGTAAATAATAGGGTCTAGATAAAAAATTATTTTTTAATGAAATTAAAGTTACTTAATTTTTTTTTTTTTGTTTTTTTTAATTCAATTTTTGCTTTTACTCTATGATAGTTAGTAAAGTAAATCTTATGCTAACGGTTAAGTTTGGCATAAAAATATAATTCATTATTTCTATGTGAATGATTATTATAGAATTAACATTTAGGTTAACATTCTATTTCTAAGTTACTTATGTTTCTATTTCTTTTTCATTCTATAATTTATAAATTTACAAATTATTACATTTTAGATCATGGTTGTGATGGTACAAAAAAACAAAACAATTTTTTAATAACAATTTTTATTATACCAATCTAGCTCGGTGAATAACATATATAACTATATAAATATAATATTAAAAATACAAAAAAAAAAATATTAAATTACCAAAAAAAAAATTTTTTTTTTTATTTTCGATTCAGTGGAGATTGAGATCAGAAAAAAAAGCGTTGCAAATTTAATTTTTTTTTTTTCTATTTGGGTTTTTAAATATAGGTACATTTATATTTATGTGTTTGAAACTATCCTCAGACTGTGAAATTTATGTAAAAGAAGCGCAATAATTATAAATTATTGTATTTTATGACTCAATTACAAAATATAGATATAAGTATATGATATATACTATATACTAAATAATATTTGCATGGATTGATTTAGGTCGGGATGATTAATTTTTTGTTATTTAATTTTAAAATAATATTTCCGTAATTAATTTTTTTATTAAATCAAATTTTAATTAAAATGAAAAAATAAATTAAAAAAAAAATTGAACGTATCAAAAACTATTAAACGAAACAAAATTTATATGTAATAAATATAAATTGATTTAGGTCATTTCTGGGAAAATTCGAAAACCCGCAAAAAACAGCAAAAATGAAAAATAAAATTCACCTCCTTCAAATTTGATCGTTACGTTAAAATTATTTGTAAAACTTAATGCTTTGATTAGTATGACCATTTGAATTTATTTTGAATGTAGATAATTTTAGTTTGTCGAATTTTGTCACTGCAATGAAAAAATCTTATAAAGGTTATTCTTATTTGAAAGTTTAAAAAACATTTCAAAATTGTAGTTTTTTTGGATTTTTGCATTTTTTAACTCAGATTTTTGGCACTTTCATTCATCGCAGCGATAAAATTCAAAGTGTGTAAAGTACAGACCTACAGACCATACTCTCCATACCTGCGATTGTCTTTCGAATAGTATTACTTAATGGTATTATAAGACGTCATTCAAAAGTTGACTCTTGGAAAATAATTTTTAACATAATTACGTATTGTCCCTAGCAAATCGTTTTTGATACAGCGATTTTATTTTTGAAAATAAAGGTGTGAACAAGAAATTTGTAAATAACGTTTCCTTGTGAGATATTCAGTAGTAGAGATTTCATTTTGCTTGAGTTCATTGATAGTTCCGGAGTTGACTAAGAAATTGTTTTCATTTTACAACAAAGTAAAGCATTAGGTAAATCTTTACGAATTTTATTTTGACCGACTAACTTATTTAGTTATTAAATACGATATTAATTTTAATTAAAACAGTTTGATATTAAAAATAAACAAAATTAATATAAAATCTTGTATAAAATCCTTGATAAAATTATTAGATAATTTTTTATTTATATACATTAAAATGTGTAGGTAGGTATAATATAACTATAATAATAATAATAAAAAAAAATAATTTTAGGTCCTTTTTGTTATTTATTCTTGTTTCTTGTTTTCAAAACTATATTTTAATTTTTTTTTGTTTTGTAGATTTTATCAAGTTCAAGGTTGTGAAAATATTTTAATGATATATCCATTTTTTTTTTTGGTATTAAAGGTGAAGTCAACTATGATAAATAAATATATACGATTCCTAATTTATTTTTTATGAATTTTATCTTTATACCACCCACATTAAATATTTAATAAATATTCATAAAAGAAATATATATACTTAATTTTTTAGTATGAATGCTTATATTTATATACATATAAATATGTAAGATACTTTTATGTTCTGGTACATATACCTATACATAAATAATAAAATAAGTATTATTTATATTTTTTTTTTAGATATTATCAAAAAAAAATCAATCACTACTGAACGAAAAAAAAAATATTTTTTTTAAATTAATTTGAAATAACCTTCACCGAAAACCAATGTCTGTTTTCAGCAGGTCAACCTAAGCACATTAAAATTAAATTATTACCCATAACTTTTAAACTGAGACCGAGACTGAGACTAAAATACTGATATACGTTTCAATACATATTTAATTATTTAACTTTACATACATATTTTTTTAACTTTATAACTGTTTTACACATATAATTGAATTAAATTTATATTTATTAATTCTTCTAATTGCGATATTTTTTTATATCAGAACAAGATTTTCTTAATAATTAATAAATTTTTATCTTATTAATTATTTATAACTATAATTATAAAAGCACTTAATTTCTGGCTATTTGAATTTATTATTTGTATTCTAATTAGTTAGTATAATTAAAAGAATAAAACATATGACATTATTATTATTGTTATAAAATTTTATATTTATAAATAAATTTTCCATTCAACAGTTCTTTTCTTTCTATTGTTGTACAGTTTAATTAATAAAAAAGAAGAAGACGATAATAATGATTTGAACCAATTATTATATATTTTTGGTTCTGTCATAAAATTACAAATAATTATTTTTATTATCATAATGAATAACTTCTACATGTTTTCTGTGCTATTTTACTATGTCTCTGTATTTATTTTGCTCCAAAAAATTTTTAGTTATTTTTTTTTTTTTTTTTGTGAAAGTTTTTGATTGAGCATTTTGAATAAAAAATAATTTTATGATATTTAGGTAAAGGTACCTAAAAAAATATTAACATGATAAACATAAAATATTATTTTTTTTTTTTAATTTTCCAAATAATTACAATTGACGTTGAATAAGCGAATGTTAAATTCAAAATTATATTTAAAAGTATATTTATTAATTTAAGTCAGAAATATTGATCTTTTGAACTCAAATTCAGTTAACATAAAACAGTATGCGCAAATACAAAAAAAATACTTATATATTTATAAAACAGTTTCCCATAAATTATTTATGGAGCCCATTTTTTGATTTAAGATTTTAGGATAGGTATTTTATTTTTAAGATATGTACAGGGAGTTCCACATCGTTTCGTATTTTCCGCATATATTTATTGTGTTTATGTATTTATCGTATAACATTGCCATCGCCGTTTTATCTTAGTTATTTAATTAAGTTATAAAAACAATTTTTTTTTAGTTTTGATGGAAAATGGGCTAAAAATCAGTTCTTGAGAACATTAATTTAATTAATGTGAAAACGACCATATGCACTAAATTCTAATCAGAACCATTACTTATATTACAGGTCCTTATTATACTTATCCGACTTTACTTAGTAACTTTTAAATTTAATTCCACCTTTTGAATAGCAAACCGAGAAAACATTATATTAATCTTAACAATACTTACTCACTCAACTGTAGTAAAGGTTATAAAGAAACATCTTGCTGCCTGAAATACTAAATTTTATTACTCAATTCAATAAACGTATGTAATAAACATATACTGAAGGCGACGGAATGTAATAAACCTATATTGAAAAAATCGATTATAACTTAAGGTTGATTTAATTCTATTTTTGCAAAAAAAAACTGTTCAAAACTTTTTTATTTTGATTTATTTTTGAAAATAAAAATTATTATAAGCATTTATATTTTGAATGAAAATTTATTGCAACATTGTTCATATCGTAATTCAAGAATTTTATTTATGTGTCTTTTTTTTTCTACATTTAAATTTATTTTTTTTTAAATCATAAACATACATTTCATTTTGTATAGTATGTAAAAATGTTCAAGTTTTTTAGATAAAAGTTACCATAACAATGCAATATTTTTATTCTTCCAATCAAATTGAAAACTCTTGATTTGACCATCAACTCGAAAATTAACTTTATGTAAGTATATATACTTAAAAAAAAAAAATGTATGTTGTATGTACAGTACAACAAAGTAAAGTATCAAGTAAAATTCTCGGTAAATTGCAAATAATAATAATTTTTTGAACAATCTTATAAAAATAATTCATATTTGATGAATTAGCATCATTCAAAGTATATTGTTTTGTGTATATGTTTTAATTTTGATTTTCTTCCTGGTATCAAAAAAAAAAAAAAATAAATGACATAAGCCAAATTCGGACAGAGATTAATAAAAAAAAATCTATTTTCTGACAGTCAGCATTTTGAAAAAGCTTTTTAAAGCATTGTAAGATAATTTACACAGAGACCAAAATAAAATTTTGTATGTAGGATATGTCCATTGTATGTTTCAAAAATTTTATTTCAAAATACTATCTACTCGGTACAGAAGAGGTTTTGTTGTTTTGTGATATTTTTAACATTTGAATGCTAAAAGCTAAGAACAACGATTCAGGAACCAATCAATCAATTTTGATTCTTATCTACTTAATCATTTGAAAGTAAACAAAATCATATGTTCTTGTTTATGTTAAAATACTACAACAGTAAAGAACTTTATTTTGATGAGAGAAAGTAACTAAGGATGATACCATGAATAATGATTTGTGCTTATTTATAGAAAAAAAAAATTATATTTTTATGTTTTATTTTATGTTAATTTAATATTCATTGGTCTTTGTATTATATATTGTTGCAATTGTGCATTTTATTTTCTTATACTTACCAGTTTTGATTTAAACTTTTTATTACATTTTAATACCGTTAAGCAGATGTAAATGGAAAATAATAAATCGAATAAAAATATAGTGGTAAAGTAGTTGAAAAATATACTTATATAATACATACTTTCTTACATGATGGTAGAAAAATATATAAAATCACTTTATAATTTTCTTTGTGTCAAAATATTGAAATAATTTATAAAGTCACACCTTGAAAGCAGGGTTATTATGAATTATGATCAAACGTAAAAATCTTACAAAAATCATATTCTAAAATTAATTTTGATGAAATTCAACGAGAATGCATAATTAGTTTCACTCGACTAGAAAGAAGAATAAGATTTTCGTAATATTTTTACGTTCGATCGTTATATATAACCCTCCAGAATTATAATCAAATGAATATTTTGCCAATTTAGTAGTTTTTATGATTTATTTATTAATTTTTTAAATTCAAAATTATTTGATAATGCGAATCAAAAATAATGATAAGTTAAAGTAAGGTTTTGAACCGGAGCTGGAATTATAAAAAAACTTTTTCTATCAAATATCACAACCTTTTTTTTTGTATGAAATAGGTACATAAGTAGGTATATATCAAAAACCTTAATTAAAAATCTAAAAAAAAAAATGCGCAAACAAAACTATGACATCTTCATTTAAAAAAAAAAAATCAATATCGTTCCATAACTTTCGCCTGTATACAAAGGTTTGTATGGAGAAAATTTAGCATATTTATATGTATACAGTAAACTATGAAGAACTATTTAATTCACAGATGCACCACAAAAAATTATGTAAAATATTAATTTAATTTTCGAAAATTTCTCATCAATAACTATGTACTAAGTACTTAATGACTATTTCGATGATATTAAGATTTCCTTATCAAGTTTAACCATCTTTATTGAAAAGAAGTTCGATATAGTTCAAACAATATTTTAATCGATCTAAGGACGAAATATTCCAACTTCATTTTTAAAATCTTGAAACTTATTATCTATAACTCTACGTCTTTTCTTTTCCCGCATTCATTAAGATACAATATTAAAATAGTATATTTAAGTATAAAAGATATATACTTTTTATTTCATATTGTTATAAGTACCTACATTATTATTTTTTTATTTTTTCATTTCAAACGGAAACAATATTGTACTTGGGAAAAAACTTTTATTTTTTTTGTTTAAATTGCTTGACTTTTCAAAAAAATTACGAAATGTTAAAAAAAAAAAAATAATAATAATAAACTAAATAAAAAAGAAATTTGAAAGATTTGTCTGCCTAGAAGGATTTGTAAATAATATAAGAACAGGAAAAATAAAAACACTTTTCTACTAGGTATAAACTTTTTCGAGTAGTTAGTGTACTTATATTATTTAGTTTATGGGTATGTGTATATTTTTTTAAATATTTAATTTATAACATTGTTTAAGGATTTCAAGGTAAAAAACTTATATTACAAAAATTGCATGTTTTATTTTGAAAGCTTTTGACATAATAAAATACCACCATTATTTTTTTTTTTTAATCATTTTGTACAAAAAAAAAATCAATAAATAATAACCTTGTAATTTTAAATAAATAAAAAAAATATTGAACTTTTTCAAGAATGTGAAAAAATCAAATATAAGTACTAAATAAATTTATTGAAAATAAATTTTGTTTTTTTTTAAATAAAATCATATGGTAATGACAGTTAAGTTGATTAAATTTTCTTTATGTACATATTTTAATGCTATATATTTGTATATTTTTGCTGCAGCAAAAAATATGATTTTTTTTGTCTTTTGGATTTAATTTAACTTTACATTGAAGCCGGGAGCACTAACATTTGATAGAATTTCTTATAATACATTTGACTGTATTTTTGTTTCATTGTATTTTTCATTTGATCTCTTGGGTCAATCTTAAACCTCAGTTCAATTTAAAAATTCACTCAGAAATAATTACAATTAAATGTAATAAGAGTCAAATGTATTTAAAGTCAAATGTAACTACAGTCAAGTGAAATACAACCAAATGTATACAACCGATGGAAGCAACTGTATATTGATTCTAATTTTTCTAATTCAAATATCTATAAAAAAAGAAAGTATAGTCGTGGGATCACACATTAGGTATACAACTAAAAAATAATCCTAACTACTAACATCAGGTAAACAATTTTAACCATGGTTCAAAAATTTCCAATAATTGCAGTCTCCACTTCTATCAACTAAAAAGAAAGAAAATCTCCAACATCATTTAATAATTTAAGAATTTTTTGTATTTATTAGACATTAAGTATGTTAGTTCTAGCAAAACTTTGAAAACTTATATAGGATTGACATTTTTGAAAAAGATAATAGGTATCTCATTAAAAAAAATCTTACAAGGATTATTCAAATTTTAACAGTTAAAAATTGATCCTACAATATTAATTTAAAACTTTTTAAGTTAAAATTCAAATGTTTAAATTAAAGGTATATGATTAAAAATCTTTTTCCACAGTAGTTTGATTATTTTTCCTCTGAATGTTTTGTATTTCCTGTATATTCATCATCACTATACACACAATATTTTTAGGAACAATCGCATGCAATATCTATAGAAATTTTTAATTAACAAAATTGTTTTTATATACCAAATTGTTGGAAATCACGCAAATTATATAAAGAGCTCTTCTTTGCATAAATTAATTAGATTATTTGTTTTGATGACTTTGATTCACAAAATCAAAATGTGAAAAATCAATATGTCAGAACATTTATATGTTAAAAAATACAATGTTCTGAGACAAAAAAGGAAAATTTTACGATTTGAATGGTTTTGTTTTTTAGACTTTAATTATTTCATATGTAAGTGTTAAAAACTGGGAAAATTCTAATAATTTTTTACTTATTTCAGTTAAGACCAAATTCCGTAGTAGAAGTAACTAGATCTTCTACTTTAAATTTATACAAATTTCTTTTGAAAATATACCAAAAATATAATAAATTGGCATTATCTGTATACCAAGCTGTATACCTACTTACTTATCATATATTCCAACATGTTTGTAGGTAGATACAATTTTTTATTAAAAATTTTTAATGAAAAAAGAGAAATTTATTTCCTAACATGATTATGATTATTTATTACACATAACTTTTCTTAAATTATTTATATTTATTAATAAAAGTCAACATTGATTGGCATTTTTAAAAATTTCATGTTGAGTTTACAATATAAACAAATCATATTTACAAGCAATCTGATTGAGAGAAATATATGTATTTTTATTTCGCAAATTATTTTTTTTATTTATAAAGTATTAACTTCATTGCAAAAGTTAAATAAGTGAAGTATAATAAATTAAAATATATGTGCATAAGTATGTTCTTCTAAACTATAAATAACTAAAATTGATATAATATATGTAAAAATTGTAGATAATAACTTACCGTCATCACTTAATGAATTATGTAATATTTCGGAAATATATATTATATAAATATTAGATATGTGTATATACTTATATTTTTGTATATTTAATTAAATACATATATCTTCACAAATTAATTAAAAATAAAGACATTAGACAAGAGGTGACCACAACATAAATAAGATACATTTTTCAATGCATTATTACACTTTTTAATTACACTATTTTGCAACTCTAAAAAATAAATTTATTATGTTCTTAGTAATATATGGTACCTAATGCATGTATAACTGAAATTTAAAAAAAAAAATATATATTTCTCGGTATTTAATATCTGAGTTTAAATCTAAATTGAATTTGCAGTTACCGATAAGAACAAATTAAAAAAAAATTAAATTGAAAATTTTCCATGTTTATTTTCTTATTAATTTGTTATCAATTATTGAAGGTAAGCAAATAGTTTTTTTAATTTTAACAAGTTGTTGAAAAATCATAGTAAATATTTACAAAAATTATTCATCTATGTTTGAATTTTTGCACCATAAATAATAATGGAATTTAGTTAAGTTTTGAAAGAAACAAAATGAAAATGTTCTGAATAGTTAATATCGAAAATCTCAAAGAAGCATAAAAGAGACTTGAACAAGGTATTACATTAATTTTATTATAAGTATTAAAAATTTGGTGCACGTTCACAAAAAAAAAAAAAATCCTAAATTAAAATTTAAAACGAAAATGCTAGAAATGAATAACAAATTAAAATTTATGAACCTTATTTTCAATGTTTTATAATTTTCCCTAATTTCCTGGTTTAACTTTCTATGTACCTACACTCATTTAAATAATTGCAATTAAATGTTTAGATATGGAAGGAAATAAAAAAAAAGTATGTATGTTTTACTTATTATGATAATCTGTTTTTTTTTTTTTTGTATTATTATCCCTAAATTCAAAAGTATTTAGCTTTTGGAATTTCCTGACATTATTTATTAATTTTATCACATGTAGACATAGTTATATAGATAAAACAATTTAAAAAGAAAGTTAAATAGATGAAGTAGACATATTTTTTACTCTTCCTATATGTACATAAGTATTACATACAGAAATGTACACACAAAAAATTATGTATAGTTATACATTTTAAATGAATTTTATTTTATTTTCATTTTTAACTATGTTCAAGAAACAAAACTTGACAAGAAAGAAAAGAAAATAAATTTACTGTGTGCTTATGCTAATAGGATGTATTTAATGTTAAAAAAAGCTTGTCGTAGTTCATAGTGTAGAAGACAGTACATTATATTTTGGTTCTCTTCGATAGAAAAAATGTTAGAGAAATTGGATAGCTAATAATCTTTTCACAGTTGATCATCATGAAATGTAATGTATTGAATTTTAGACCTCCTAGCTGTGGAACCGCAGTAAAGATTAATTTCAGAAAAATTATTTTTATAATTTTAATTATTATTTAAATGGGAATATTCGGCTTTTGTTGACATTTTTATAAGTTACTTACCGCTAAATAATGCGATGCGTTAAATACCTTCATTTCTTTAATATTTATTTGGTTTTCACCCCGTTTTCCATAATAAATGAAAAAGGGAACTACGACTATACCTAACCTAACTGTAATTAATGTTTTTATACATTCTATCTGTTTGTTCATTTGACACATCAAATAAACTTAATAATTATTATAAAATTAATAAATTTAACTACTTTGGGCCAGTTTCGACCAAAATTTGTAAAAGGATGAGAATTTAAGATTATGGGTTGCGAAGTAATAAGTTCCAACTCACCCAACAAGACTATGAACCTGGTTATGAATCTAGGTTCAATTTAATTTCATATAAAATTTTGTATATTTTCATACTTTTTTCGAAATTTTAAATGTTTTCGAAAGATGAAATCAGTATTTGAAGATTGTAGAAATTTTTAACATTTTTTAATAGAATGATTTCTTTTTTAATTCTGCTTTTATTTTCATTACTTTTTAATGAAGTTACTCTCGTGCTAGTCGCGCAGTCACTAGTTAAGCTCTTATTCAAATTGATGAATTTAAAATTTGTACAAATAATAAAAAATACACAGTACACTTAAGTTTAATAAAATTTCAATGAGAAAGTAGGTATATTTAAAAATATAGAGCACTAAAGTACATATTACTGTATTATTATTATTCCTGAGTTGGAAGAAATCAAACTATGTATACAATATGTACGATACGAATAGCATATTATATAATCTTAGGTGAATAACACTACATATATATAGGAAGCTTATTTTTTTTATTTTTTAATAATAAAAAAAAAATGTAAGTACTCAGTAAATATCATATTTCTTTCTTCAAAGAAACCTTTGGTTATTTCTTTCTTTTTTTTTTTTTTTGATTAGCTTGTGGGATGAATTTGAGCTTTTGTTTACATAAAAGTTTTCCCTAAAGAAAATAGAAAATTTCTGTTTTAATTCAAAAATGAGAACAATTCTTGTTGAAAAAAAACACATAACATGTTTTCTGTGAATAAATTCCATTCTGACTGTATACTATTAGTTAAGCTAGATTTTAATGAAATTTTGTTTATTTTATTTCAAAACTGATATGATGATATGTTATGTATTGGTATATGTGTGGTAATTGTACATGAATATAGGGAGCATAATAACTAATATGGCAAGAAATATTTTTGGAAATCTGTAGTCCAATTGGAATTATCATAAAACAACTTTCTCTATTCTAACATAATTATTTAATTTAAAATTAGTTTATTTTGCATATATAGTGAACAATAAAAAATAATAACAAATGAAATTAAAATGTTCTTTTCAAATTATTGCATTTTCAGAAAATATAAATAAAAGAAAAGTAGGTACACAGAAACAATTAATTTTATTCATTTTCTTCTTTTTGTTTGAGGAAATGACTTAGGGATTTTATTAGTCTAGTTATAATATATTTACTTGTATACGTTATATCTTTTTCATTAGATTTATGCAAGCTTTTATTTTCTAGCATAGGTACATTATATTATTATGTATAAATTGTTAGGAAATAAGAAAAAGAATGTTTATTATGTTAAATTGTTTCGAAATTTAAAACATACAGAGAAATTTTAATTTCCATATTTTTGATTTTATTTTGACTGAAATGTTATGGCAAAAATATGTTTATCATTTTATTAAAATTAAGTGAAAAACATTTGAGAAGATTTGTGTGTCATTTGTGGTATCAAAAAGTTATCAAATTATTTATTGGCCAAAATGGTCAGATTTATTTTATAATTTATAGCTTTTACAATTTGTAATTTTTAGATTCCTGAAATTCAAATTTTGGTGATTCTACGTCTCTCAAATCCAACTGTTTTCTCATCTTCTATCAAAACTTTTTCGAAATTACTTTGACGGTCGGTTGGAATTGATGACATGGTTAGATGCTCACTAAAATTAAACGTTTGAAAAGAGTCTTGACAAAAATTAGGTATAAACTTCCAAATTTAAAATCAAATAAACCAAGAAAATTTTTATCATACGAGAGAGGATTGTATTGTATTCGATGTCATAACAACAAAAAAATGTATTTAAGTACATTATTATTAAATGTAATATCAAACTTCATAATAATCGAACTCAAATTTCGAATTTTTCCAAAGTAATATTCAAAATACATAATTGGTCTAAAAAATGAGAACAAAAATAATATTCTAACTTTATCATTTTCATTCGGATTAAGTTGGTTCAATTTCAATTTACAAAAAAACACAAAATTGATCCTGATGTTTATTTCTCGTTTTACTTCTCGTTTAAATATTGTTTGTATACATTTTTTATAACAAAAATAAATCTTGTAAAGATAAAATAAATCCTGCATAATAAAGGATTCTGAATTGTCTATATTTCTGTTATTTTTTTTAAAATATAAATAAATTACATATTGAATCTTAATCTAAATCTAAATGTTATTTGTGTAGGCAATCATCATATTCCCTTAAGGATTTACAAAATAGTTAAACCTATCCATATATTTAATATGAAATCCATACTTGGAAATGCAATATTTATTTTTAGTTTCACTTTTATTAGCTGCATTTGTGACCTAAATTTCTTTTTTTATTATATGCTTTCCTATATTCGTTGTACATATTACTTCCTTATTAATTTTTTGTTTTATCTGCACTGCATCAGCCAAAAATAATAGAGAAATAAATGAAATAGAGAAATAAAGAAAAGAAAAAATTCTTACCAATAAATATACATATAGGTATAGTATAAAATAGGCTGTTTAGCTACCAAAAATAAAAAATAAAAAATAAAAGTGGGCATGAAATTGCACAAAAAATAGTTTTTCCATAGCGGACATGGAAATAAATTCTTTTCAATAGTAAAAATTTACTTTTTGAAATTTAACTTCCAATCTACATAAAATATATACAAAAATAAATGGTGCGTGTATTATTTGCTTAAATTAATGCGGTGACCATCTAGAAAATTATTAGATAAACATTATCGTCGTTGGATGAGAATTTTTATGGCATACGACAACACATCATTCAGGTAGCTACTAATAAATCGATATTGAAAATTGAGAAAAGATTATTATGAAACTGGCGGAAAAAATTATAGTTTTTAAATTAAATAAAATTTTCGATTAGTTACATATACGGAAGATACCTCGACAGATCCAGATAGAAAATTGTAAGAAAGTGTATTTAAAAGACCAAAAATCTATTAACCTCATACTTAGTTCCACATACAGTTGAAAATAACCCCAAAACGGTGAACTAAAGAATTTTTCGCCGACCACGATATGTTTTCCTACTTCAATTTGTGATTGATACCTTTATAATATATTTTCCTATTTGGTATATTTGAAAATGAATGGCTCACATCAAATTTAGATAGTGGTTATTTCGAAAAATTTTCTTTAATTTTAAGTTTTATGCCAGTTGCCATCATGTTTAGTTCTTATAAGTATTAACTGATTAAAATTCTTGTTAGCACAAAAAATTAAAACGCAAAATCATTATTCCCTAAATTTAAAATAAAAATTTGTTTAAAATATAAACAAAAATTTAATTTTTAAAAATTTAAATAATTAATAGAATTATTGTATTAATTAAACATTTATTTCGAAATGTTAAAATTAAATGAAATTCTTACTTCTCAAATAATTTTGTTATTTCTTTTTTTTCGTGTGTCAAGAATACATTAATAAATTATTTAATTTTGTAAAATTTTGTAAATAAGATTACAATATTTTAGAATTTGATAATATTTAATACATATTTTATAATATTTATATAATATAATATTTTTTTTTTACATTTTATAAGTAAGTACCTTCTGTTATTGATTGATCAATGAATTGGTTGTTATCTTGTTCGAAGGTCATTATTTATTTTATCAAATGACAATAATGATTGATATTTGCACATAAAATACTTATTAACATATTTAAGAATATTTCACAAGATAAATGACATTTTGAACTAGATACATATATTATTTTGTTTACATTTAGATGTGTCTAAAAATAATTTATCATTATGGTTAATTTTTTTTAACTTATTTATTTGCTTTCTGGAATAGCATAAAAAATTGAAAATTAGATTATAGAGCAGATATAAAATTTTACACGTAATTTTTTTAACTTTAAATAAATAAATAATAAAATATGTGTAAGTATTCAGAATATATAAGTATAATAATCTTTTATATCTTGAATGTGTATTACATTCCGATAACCTATTCGTATATTTTTTATTACATTTTTTAATATTTTACTATTATTTTGTTTATTGATTTTTAATATTATTCTAGAGAGCCAACATTTAAACTTATTTAACGCCAGCTTAAAATACTATATAAAAATTACTTGGTATGAGATTAAATTATTTAAAACATTTATATACAATTATAACATAAGTATTCTTAATGGCAGTTGGCAGCTATTTATTTTTAATGATTTAACTTATAGATATTAATGTTAACAAAAAGGTATTCCATGCCTGTACATAAATAATAATATTTCTCAGAATTTAATAAAATAATTAAAAATTAAAAATATACTTATTTACTTAATTAAGTATGCAAAATATATTTTTAATGTGAAAATTATCGGTATTTTATCTGGACATTTAATACGAAATAAAAAATATCTAAATTTTTTGTGTTAAAATAATACTTTTATTTTTGTTCCCAATTTTTTTTTTTTTTTTTCAATATTTAATATTTCAAAAATTTATTCATAAATAATTTAAATAATATCAATTGATGCACTTCTACTTTTGATTAAAAAGTAAAAACTATAGTATTTTATCACAAATTGTTAGCTGTTGACTTTTAGAGTTCTTAGTATAAAAACGAAAATTGATTTATCAAAATACGTATGAAAGATAATTAATTTCTTCAAACATATTAAAAATACATCCATAAAGTATTCTTTCGTACTATACCTGCAAATTATGAGAAATCAATTTATCGACGCGACGACTATGTTAACGTAAGATTTCTAACAATAGGGCTTCATTATTAGATAAAAATAAGTTTTCATTTTTATTCACAGAACGTGTACACTCTGTACAATATTCTTATATTCTAGTCTCGTGCTAAGTTAAAAAAAAAAAAAAACAAAAACACAAAAAACTATTAAATAATAAATAATATAAAAGTTTTTCCTTAATTTATTTTTAGATTGTGAAAAAATTAAATAAATTTATATCAAATATAGATTCAAACGAAAGTATAATGTGCAATTAAGTACTTTCACCTTTACATAACTTACAATAAAGATTTCGCTTCAGAGTTCTGTATGTCATAAAAATAAACACTACATTTATTCATCATTATTGATTGAACTTTACGTATGTAAAGTATAGTTGCGAAATTGATAATAAAAAAGTTATTTACTTATACAATATAATGTTAACATGAAAACATAACCTTTAGAATTGTCACTATATTAGTTTTAGTTAGACTAACAAATAAACAGAAAAATTTTAAACTTTAAAAATAAACTTTTGTATAAATAATTGAACAAAACAAAAACCAGATTATTTCAGAGTATATTTTTATTTAGTTATTAAGAATACCTACTCTTGAAAAAAAATAATAAAAATAACAAATGTTGGATGTCAATTTTATATGGTTTTTGCCAAAAAAAAAAAAGAAAATTCATTGATTTGTTCCTTTTTATATTGTTGTGTAGTTTAAAAATAAGGCAATTTTTCTTACATGTTTTTTTATTGTAATTATTATTATTATTTTTGTTTTTGAAAATGAGCACACGTATTTTTTTTTTATTGATGGTTTGAATATTTTGAATGGATTTTTCTCTATGGTTAAATTTTAATAATTGTAAGACATATAGGTGGAACCTCTAAGGAAAAATACTTGTTTTATTTTAATTTTATTTTTTTTTTTAGAATATAAAAGAGTATAATTTTTAGTTTTTTTTTTTGAATAAAATTTTTAACTTGGCTGTATGCCAATAAATTTTTTGAACAAAAATTGTAATATTTATTCAACCAGATACAATACAGATACATTTATGTAGTATATCTACACAGAAGTTTATTGGTGGAATTGTAATTTTTGTAAATGCAAAATAAATGCAAAAATTTTCAAAAAAAAAAAAAAAATTGGAACATGAAAATTTATATTTAAATATTTATGTAAATATATCTATCTGTAGAAAGTAAACTCTGTTCTGTTGAAAAATTTCCAAAAAAAAAAAATAAAAATAATTTGCCATTAGATTAAATTTTTACAATAAAATTTGTAGTATCTACAATACTCAACATATACTTATGTAGATACACATTTACATTTATTATTTAAGAACTATATATTGTAGTTTCAAAGACTCCCTAGTACAGAAAGGTATTGTAGAAGGAAATAAAATTTATGCTTTCCTACTCATAAAACTCCGGATTAGTTAAGTTGGAATTTACATATTTATATATAATAGTCCCCATAATATACCTATGTGTATTTCAAAAATATTTTGTACAAGCTAGAAGTAAAGCATATAAAATGACTTCCTTGTTGCATATTATCACAATATTTAAAATTAAATACATTCGAAGATATTTTCAGTACGAATTGGAATCAAATGTAGTTAGTACGCATATAAATATTTGATAATTATTATTATTACACTCTCAATCTAGGATGTGGTAATACTGATCGACTAAATTTAGTATTTGTTTTTCTAACTAACGTAAGAAATTTTGATCTATATCTCAACATTCTTTGTCATATTTAATTCCATGTCAGCGGTGTTTTTGAGTACGTTATTGTTATTGAAATTTAATGATTTATTTTAAAATACTATTTTTTATTTATATAATTATTTATAATGTTGTTTGGTTATCGTAAATCATAACCAATTATTTTAAACTACAAGCGCAAATATCTCAAAGCTGTTATTCAATTGTGGGGTGGACATACAACATATCGCCATTATAAGCTGAATAAAATTGAATTACGAAGGATTTTCTACTAATACTTTATGTATATACCATTTGTGTTATTTTATGTTAAAATAGAAAAATCAAAAAAATTGTTATTCATAGTTAAGTGTAAGAAAATTTTAAAACCCTCTTATACAGAATAAAGATAAAAAGTATAGTCAAAATTTTAATATTTGATTTATATCGCCAACTATATAAGAAAATAAAATATAATCTTTATTTTATTTTTGTTTATTTTTTAAGTTGGTTCCGACAACTAAATCTCATAACATAATTCAGCTTCAAACCAAATTCATAAATCAAAATTTATTTACCTTTTTATTTAAATTTTTATGATACCATAACTGAAATTTATTTTTATGCGATAGTTGCTATTTTTAGTATCCTTTTGGTTTATTTGGTTTATTAAAAAAAATATATATTTTTTTTTCAATCTATATTGCTTACATTTTACCAATGCCGTAGTTCTATATTTTATAAAATTTCATATTATTGTAATATGCAAAAAAAAAAGAACTCCCAATTTTTTTTTTCCTCAGGTGGAAATTATAGGATTATGTGTATATGTACAACAGTACACGTACAAAAAGTATACATATATAATATGTATATTGAAAATTGAAAATACTTGTTTTTCAAATAATACCTAAAAATTTAAACGGAATAAGTAAGTAAATTTATAAAACGGATTAAAGAGAATAAGGTATATATATAGTTATATATTTTTTTCTGTAAAAATTTATCTGCCAAGTTTAATGGGAATTGGTTCGAATGACACAATCGCATTAAATAGATTTTATGTAATTGATAACATTTATTACCACATAACTTTAACTTTATTTGAGATTATAAGAACCCAGGAAAGCATTAATTAACATTAAAAATCCTCACTAGGTCAATTTTAATACCTTAGTCATCGAACTAATGAAAGTACTTACATTTTTTTTCCTTTTCAAGTATTAATGTGATAAAAGATTTTTGATTTATTATCCGAAGTACAAAGTTTTTTGTTCGTTATTTAGATTTTCAGGATTTAAGTATTGAAAATGAAAATTTGTTCATTATCTTCTTACTCATTAGTTTATTTGTTTGTATATGTATTTGATTTTATCGATTTAAAATTTAAATTCAACAATTTCTTCTGCCATAAATTTCAATCCAATAAAAGTTTTTTTTTTTTTTTTTTGAATTGACGAGATTACGGCACGAGATTTTAAACTTTTTAATAAACTGCATTTTTATATTTTATAATTTTTTTAGGCAACTTTTTTTTTGGCACCGATTTGATTCAATATTTATATCAATAAATTACATGTGTTTTACAAATCTAAGAAAAAAATTATTTATAAATATTTTTTGCACAAGACACTGCAGGGTACAAAACAATTCTCTTTATTTTTATGTAACTAGGTTTTTTTTTTTATAGAAATGCAATAAATCTAGTTTCTGATAATTTTTGCAATTAAATACTCAAAAAATAGATAGCGAAAATATATATCTTGGTATTTTCGAATATTATGATGACATACTTTTGTACAATTATTTTAAAAAATATACATATAAATATTATTATTTTGTTTTAATCTGTTAAAAATAAGTTAAAATAATTTCTATATAGGAATCATATAGTCTTTGCTTCTCATATTAATAAAATAGAAAAGAACAAATTTAAATACAAAAGAATGATATGCCAGATCAGACCATAAGCTACCATAATTTATATAACCTAAGTTTACCTAAAAATCATAATATTATATTCATTCAATTTTTCAAAGAATTTACAAAACTGTATAATGTAATGTAAAATAGCATAATAAATGTACCTACTATACAAAAATTGACTATAAAAGCAATAAATTTTATATTTCCATCGTAAAAGTTACACATAAACTTTCACTTTAAATGCGCATAGCATAGAATATTAATAAAAAATATACTGTATGAACATCGTTGTGAAACAGAAAAAGAATAAACCCTCTTTGCATATTTTAATGCAATTTCTAATGTCTGACAAAAAACGTTTTATTTTATTTTTTTTAAATACTGTTTGGGTTTAATTAAAATAAAGGTTCAAAAAACTCGAAAAAGAATGTAAAAAAAAAAAAATCAAAAATTGTATTTGAATAAAAGTAATCATCGACAATAAAAATAACTTAAAGCTCTCACACATCATTGTTGAAATTTATGTTAAATTATTAGACCATTAGACCGGGAAATGTAAATATAATTAAAAAAAAAAAATCATAAAATGAATGTGGGGAAAAAATAATCAAAATCTTACGAAAGCGGCTGATAGCGAATTAAGATTGTTTGTGAAAGTTAATAAATTTTCCTGTTTATTCGAAGTGACTAATGTCGAGGTCAAATTAAATAATTTTTGAAACCATATTGATATGAAGGTAACTGAAATGTGCTGCCATAATATTTCTTATATAGTAAGTATTACAATTTATGGAAGAACAGTTTTTTAGTGTTTGTAATTGTCAAGATTGAAAAAAAATCACTATTTTTTGACAGTTCTTACTGAAATGGAAGACGAGAATGATAAAATAAAGTGTCGAATGGAATTGTTAATTAATTGAATAATCTTTATTTTCTTTTAAGTTCACTAAAATTTCATATTCTTAAAAATATTTTAATTCAAAATTATGTGTAATCAATCTTCTTAATCTAGTGTTTAACTCTAAATCTAAAGAAATGAATTATCATAATAATATCAAATTAAAGAAAAAAACTCATGATTTATATTTTATACACAAAATTTTATTTACTAGAGCAAAAAAAAAAAATTATTTGTCCTCAATTTAAAAATAGTAAAATTTTTAATGCAGTCTACTTAATAATTAATTTTTTTTTTTTACATTTTTCATTTAAATTTAATTTTATTTTTTCTTTATTTTTTAAAAGATAAAAATATGCTAGAATTAAAAATTAAATTATGTTTCCTTATGCAATTTATAAAATTTAATGTGCATGAAAAGTTTTTGTAACTTTTATGTATTATGCTTTTTATTGAATTTTATTATAATAATTTAATCTATATTGTATAGTCCGATATTGTTGAAAAGTTTAGAAAGTTTAAGAAAATAAAGTGTGTTGATATGCAGATTTTTAAATTCTTGTTACTAGAAATGGATTCGGAACTTCAGCATCGATTTGGTATAAAGAAACTAATAAAATAATATTTTCTGGTTTAATTTTTCTAGATCTTTTCTACAAAACGTCAAAAGGAGAAAGTAAGATTTTAGTAAAATTAACCGAGACTGCATTTTGATGTTATGTTACCTTATTGGGTAACATAAGGTAAATTTCCATATTTATATGGTTTAAAGTTTTCATAATTTCTTATAAAATGTAAAATAAATAAAAAATAATGTAAATAGTCTTCCAAAATGTTCTATAACTCTTACTTAAATCCTTATTAAGATTATTTTATACACAGTAATGGAAAAATTAAATTAATTTTAATTAAAAATTCTACTTTTAACCGCAAATTTATTTATTAATTCGAATATGATGAATTTTATCTCTAGCTAGGTACATCCTGCTTCAAAATTATGATCTGTTTTTGAACAGATGCAAAAATTATTTAAACAAAATTTACCCAAATATATATATGTACTTAAAAGATTTGAAAATAGGTAATAATTTCATAATTCCTATGTATTTTAATTTAATTTTTTATTTTAAATATATGCATAAACAATATCCAAGTTTTTGTACATTCAATGCATTTTAAAATTTTAACCATAATTTATTATTCTTATGGTACTAACAATGGTAAGACATAAATAATGTATCTAACATTCAGACAAACATAAATGTATGTACATATATATGTAGTATAATAGTATAATATTAGAATAAAATGATAAAACATTATAAATGTATTTTTCTCTTTTGTTAAAAACTTAACTAACTTACAAATATATGCAAGTAAAAAAGCTTAAGTGCTTATTAACATTATGGGAAGCTGTAAGAAATTTATAAAAAAAAATATATTTTTCTGTGTTAACTTAGTATTTGCGTTAAGAGTTTCACGTTTAAAAAAAGAAATTATTCTCGTATTATATTCTTGTTAGAAAATACTAGTAAGTTTGAAAGTAAGTTAGGAAGTTAGGAAGGAATTCATAATTATGTTCGATCATGCATTCATAATAATTTATCTTTTTGGCAACAATTCATATTTGCCTAATTTTTAAATAACAATTGAATATTAACACTTTAATTAAAGGTGTTATTTTTTATTAGATTATTTTCTATTATGAAAGGTTTTCGTAAGTATTAAATTAACTTAATTCTATTCGTAAGTATTAAATTATCTTAATTCCTTAAGCATGAAGTGTTAGTATTTAAATTTAAGCTGTTGATCTGACGTCAAACTATTTTATACTGATATAGAGTACTTGATCTAAGATATGTATAGTTGAAGTTGATATTTTTTTTCTTAATTAAGTATATTGATACTAATGATTTTATTTATCTCTTCCTAAGCAACTTTCTAAAATCCATAAAAATTAAATTAACTATACACATTAGAAGAAATCAATGTTAATAATATAATTAAATTGGCCAAAATTGCACTAAAAAAAAACAAAATACAATTTATCAAAATCTGGAAAAAAAAGAAAAATAAAATTTATTTCTTTTGCTTTTAAAGTTATTCTCAAAAATTTATAATTTTGCTTATTTATTATGTTGAAGAATAATAAATTGCATATTGGATTAGACATAACATAATATTTATTTTTTTCTAAAAAAAAATCTAGCTTAATTTTGTTTGTTGTTGAAAATACAAATGAGTATTTCGTGCATGGAGTGCAAATATTCATTATTTTGAAGTGTAAAATAAAATTATTTAAAATATATATTTTTTTTTAACTATTAAAAAACATAATAATGATGAGGTGTCTACATAATATACTGAATATAAATATTTTTATGTTAAATGTATGATTTTTTTTTCTTTGGTATGAAAATATTGACATTGATAAAGAGATTACATACATTGATAGCGATTTTATCTCAAACAGAAGAATACGGCAGCAGCGATGCTGAGTATAGGCGAGTGTATCAATTTTTACTGAATACTTATTATAAAATTTTATTAGAATGGAGTTAGCCAAAAAAAATAACAGCTGAATAACTGAAATGAAATAATGATGTTCGATTCTCTTTTTTAGGAAAACTTGTTATAACCTAATTTAAGAATTTTTAGATATACTGTAGTATAGTGGGTACATTAATACACAACCACCACCACATAATGTTATACTTTAATTTGAAAATTTCCACTATAGTTATCGATAGTTATATAGTTATTATTACCAACTGAGCTAAATGAAATGCAAACCTATATATATATATTTTTTTGCAAGAATTTTCAGTTCAATAAAATTTACTCCACATTGGTTCTTAATCCAATTTATTTTTGGTGTTAAAACAAAGGATATAAATTTATTTTAATGAACAGAAATAAAAAAAAAATGTGTGGTTTCTATCTAAAATTTTTTTGTGTGTTTTTTTTTTTTAATTTTGAAATAAATTAAATTCTTTTTCTAACAAATTTATTGTTTTTTTCTACCTTCCCCTAGACGAGATATAAGATTGTGACATTGTTAAAAAAAAAATACTTTTTTATTCTGAATTCTATAATTCAATAAAATTTTCAATCTCAATTCATATAACTTTCTGTTTTCCAATTTTTTTTTTGTAAATTTAACAATTAATTAATTTTGAATGATTTGCGGCTGTAGCTGAGTATTTATTTTTGCCATTTTATTTATTTATTAAAGATATTTTTTCTTCATACATTTTTATTTTCAGTGACAATGACTTGAATACTGAAATATTAAGACTTCACATTTTTCACATTAATGCTTGTAGTTAGGAAGGACGAAATATAAATTTACAAACATAATAATTTTAAGCTTTAATATAACTCTCAGAAATTTTATTTTATTTTGTTGGGGCTATTTTTGTGCGTCCTTTTTTTTTTTTGATTATTAATAAACTTTAAGCTCAAAATTTTTTATATACTTTGTTTTACTTTTTTTTAGATCATAATTGTTATTATTGCAGTCATGGAAAAATAATTTCGAAAAGAAAAAAAAAACTTAAATAAAATATTTATGATTTTATATTACAAAGATTTTTATTTTATGGTTCCTTTTGATGATTTTCTAACAAAATTCAAAAACCCTTTTATTTTATATATATGTACTTATGACAATGACAACGGCAATGAGAAAAATAAATTTTTCATAAAATATTTATAAAAAAAAAAAAACATATTCTTTTAATCTTGTTTGCCAAAAAGCTAATTGTTCTTGTTCCGTAGTTGCACAAAAGATAAATTAATTTAATATTTAGTATTTCTTTTTTTGTGTTAAGTATAGAATGGAACATTTTTTTAACACACAATAACGTAGAAGAAAAATAAAGTTATGTTCGGTAGAAAAAAAAAAGTTATGTTATTTTATGAAATTATAATTAAAAAAAAAAATTTTGCATGTGCACATAAATTTCTAAAAAAAAAAAAAAAAAAAGGGGCGTCTAAAAAGTATACAATCATCTGCATAACTTTTCATAAATCTTACTTCTACTATAAATGTTATTTTGTTGACAATTTATTACATAGTACAACAGAAGAACGTCCAGTTGTCAACTTTATGCTGAAAACACAATTGGGGCGACAGCGACGGCGACAGCGATAGCGACTGTCAAAAACCATATATTTGTATGAGAATGAAACAATTGAGGCGATTTTTTTATATGAAAAATCGCTGTCGCCGTCGCCGTCGCCCCAATTGTGTTTTCAGCATTAAGTAAATTCTTTTGATAAGCAAGACTTTATTTTGGCATTTAAAGAACTTAGATGTATTAACCCACTTTGAAATAACTAAGATAGCAAATAATTAAATGACGGGGAAAAGTTGTGTATGTTCGTCCAATTCTTTTTTCGATAAACAAGCTATACAATTTGTAGAAAATTTTGCATAATAATTTTCAAGGACTTATAACTACTAATTCATTTTTGTACTAGATTAATCACAGACTTCCGTAATGCAAAAATTTGTGTAACTTTTTCATCCATTAAGAGTAAAATATTTCGGATAATTAAAATGGAAAAAACAACTAAAAAAAAAATTTGACGATTAAAATTTCTTCTTACTAACTATAATAGTTACTCAAAGAGTTATATTAACTTTATGTTTGTTGCGGAGGATTCATTAGGAAATCATATGTTATAAAATTTCTTATAAGACTATACTGTTAATCCATTTCTTTAATTCAATTTCTAAGTCTTTATAACAAAAAACTGTCTAAACTTTTAAAATCATCTGTGGCCATTGGACAATAATTTATAAAGTTCTATTTATTTTTTTTAGAAGATAAACTTAAATTGAAATATTCATGCCAATCAATAAGTTTTTTTTTATTATTTAATCAAATGATAAATAAGACAAAATTATTCATTTTGCTCTTAATTTAATGTGACATTTTTATTTTGACTTCATTTTTGTTAATACCCTGATCATTAATTTTTATTTTTTCATTTAAAATATCTAAATTCTAAAATATCAAGTCAGCACAATTAAATTGATTGCTTTGCATTTAAGGACATTTTTTTAAATTAAAGAAGGAAAAAAAAAATGTTTTATTGCAAGAAACTTTTTGCACATATACTTAGTCATTAATTCAAGTGTATCTTAAATTGAAACAATGTGGTACAATTTTTTTCCGAAATTAGCAATGATTGCATAATGCTTCAGTTAATATATGTTTTAGTTAAAAATTTGGCGCAGTGATATTCAAAATTATTCTATATTTTTATGTCCAATTTTGGACTGTACTAGCATACATATTTGTGTTATTTGAATTTAAAATCATATTCGTTTTTTATTATTTTCCAAGATTTCCAAAAAAAAAAACATCAACACTAACACTTAACTCAAGTGTACAAAAACACAAATTCCAGCCAGTGGGAATCGAACCCACGACTCAATACCATGTAATGACAATATCACTATACTATGAAAGCCGATAATTTTCGAAAAGTGTCAAAAGGTTAAATATACGGAACAAGATGCACTTAATTCGAGACGAAAATTTTATAATATTCTTAGTCAATATTATTTATATTATATTATTAATTAAATCCGTTGAAGCTGATCAAAATCTGATGTCATTGATCAAAAATCATGGTCTTTAATTTTATTGCATGAATACAAATCTATACAAATGAGTGAGTATAAAAAATTAAAAAAAAAATCATATTTTATTCATCCAGTTTTGCAATAAATAGGGAAGTTTTTAAAAACTTATAATAGATTTGGCAACGAACTGTTCAGACGAAGAGCGACTCATGATCATTTTAAATGTTAAATTTAAAACATATTGAGAAAAAATGATTTCTTTTATGTAATTTGCATAAATTTCGTACACAAACTAATAATGGTGAACTTAAGTAAAAAAAATGAACTCAAATTCATTTTTATTTTCAAATTAAATCATTTTAAATATTTCGTTTTGACTATAAATAAAGATAAAGTATTGTTGACATATATTAAAGCAGGAACTAAGTCATTGTATCATTGAATGCTTTACAGTAAAAAGATATTATTTATTTCATAGAATTTGTAGTTTGAAAATACTTAATAAACACTATTAATTTTTACACATCAGTGTTTTTAATTGAAAAAAAAAATACATCATTTTTTTTAATATTGAATATAGCCTTTAGCATATTTATATATTTTGTTTCGATGATTCAATAAATTTGAACAAAAAATTAATTGAGCACTATCAGATATTTTATTGATGTGAATTGAGATAAAATTATTATTTACTTATATTATTTCCGATTCATTTTACTCTTGATAAGTGGTTTTGTTTTTATTTAATAATTTACATTTACATGAAAATATCTTTTTTTAATGCAATTTTAATGAAAATTTCTGCACATACTTTTATTAACAATTTGAGTATATGTGCAATGTTTAAGCCCATTTTTTTATAAAAAATGAACAAGCCTTATTTTATACGTTGTCACTTTCTGTTCCTCTGTACATTTTTTATGCCAATTTTCTTTTTTGATTAATTACTTGACTGGTCAATGCTTTATAGTTTAAATTTATTCTGTTAGAGAATTTATGTATACTTTAGTTTTTCGCTCAGCAGAATGCATGTTTGCTAGCATATAGACTATATAGTACCTCCTATAATACTACAGTACCTGTAATGTTGGACTATAGCTAAAGTAATAAATAATGATTTATTTGAAATGCAATGTTTAATAAATTACTTAGAGTTTATTACCAAATGTCATTTTTTAAATTCACTAGAAATTTGAATATTTATTATAATTAATATGATAAGGTGCACGCTTGAAACTTGGCAATAATAATTAGCAAATGTTCTTGCAATCTTCCAATAAATTTTTATTGTACTTGTATATATTACAACTATATATTTGTGTATAATGCAAAATTCAATTAAAAGTTTTTTTTTTAATTTTTTTAAAATTTATTTATTGTTTAAAAGAAAGTTGGAAAGATTTTTACATTTGTGTAAATGAACTAAATATACTAAGTACGTTATACATATTTTTCCTTTCACAAAATGACAAAACAATTTGGCGCCATTGGGTAAAAACAAATTTCTATATATGTTAATTCCAGCACACAACTTCAATATTTTTCTTATTATTTTGGTACCACATTTATATAAATATTACCCAATTTATATGCAAAATGCTATTAAAATATGGGTAATATAATATGTAATTTTTATGAATTTATTCATAATTTGCTTCTTTTTTTTTTTTTTGTGAGAAAAACCTAGACTTATTTTTATGAGGTTAAAAATGGAAACAAAGGAGAGTGCAAGTGATGTTTTGATAAAGATCAGAATTCAATTCTTTTGTGAAATACTGAAAAAAAAATTAAATATTTAAAAAAGAAGTTTTTATGTAAATTTTAGCTATTCATTTATTAATGAAGTTGTAAGTAGGTATATAATTATAAAATCTACAAAAAGAATTCAAATATGATGAGCGGATTTCCCCCAAGAAAACTAAAAAATAGTAGCTAAGTGTCTTAGATAAAATAATTTTATTTTTATGATGAATCGAGAGTTAGAGATTATGTTATTATATAAAAGATTAAAAATATATTATTCACAAATTATTTTCGGTTTAAATAAAATTACAAATAATTCTTAATGATATTTTACACAGATTTCCATTCTATTATTTTCATGTTAATTTTAATGTTATATTCATAAATATATAGAATGTAGGTTCCTAATATTTTCCGTATATTATATTTACATATATATTTTGAATAATTAAATATGTTACATTCATTTTTGGTTGCATGTTAAAAAATTACAATAATAATATATATAAATAAATAAAATATACACATTCAATGTATATTTTTTTTTTGCTAATAATTACGACTGTAGGTAATTATTATTGTAATTCAATAGTCCATTGTGGTTATTTGTTTATAAATGAACTTGCACGCAATTCACTTGAATATAATTTTGTTAATTTGAGTTCAATGGAGACTCCTTTTTCTCCTGCAGCATTTAAATAACAATTTTATTGTTTATTAGGATAAATATGAAAATTGTGGGATATTAATATTACGAATTAATATAGATTCGAAACGTTGTAAAAAGAGAATTGAAAATATGAGATTATGCTTTGAAATAAAATTGCTTTCAATGCAACATAAATTTAATCCATCGTACCTTCTTTTTTTTCGATCTTATATCAAAATAAATAATTTCATAAAAATTGTATAATAAAGAGTTTTAATATAACTACCTAAATGTTAATTTTTTTTTCTTCATCCATTTATCATTCATCATGAAAATTATTATTTATTAAATTGAAATATATTTTATACAAATATTTAAATATTTCGAAAATTAACACAAAACACTTAAACAGAACTTGAGCCTGAAAGGACGAAAATTTATTCGTCTGTTGTTATGTTGAAAGGTTCGTAATTAAGTATTCCACTTTAAATGAATTCAAAATTATCTTGAACAACTTATTTATTGAAGTTTTCATAATATTTTCGTAATTAATTACAAACATTTATCTGAAGAATATACCGACACATGAATGAACGCCCAAACCAAATTATTTTAATCGTATTATTCTTTGAATCAATGTTGACGAAAAAAAAATTTTAAATAAAGAATAATTTGGATTTTTAACAGATTGAAAATGCAAATATAAAGTATTTATATTGAATTCATTTTACTTAGACGAACCAATAATTAGTTTAGTATTATATTTTGAATATTTCATAATTTAATATTTTAATGTTAATTTAATGTTAATTATTGTAGGTGTTGCATTTAAAAAGGTTATAAGTATTTTTTAATTTTTAAAATAATTTCCGGAAAAAATTTTATTGTATATTATATACCTTTCGAAATGAAGAATTCCATTAAACCTTGGAATAAATTTTAATATTAATATTAGTTAATTTAAAGAATTAAAATTGTAACAATTCAATATTTATTTCGTATCTATCATTATGTTTGCTAGTGTTGTGAACTAACTTAAAAAAATATAACCGTGGAACTTTGTTTTTAAGACATAATCTGTACTTTTTATCACCTTCGCTGTTGTTTTTGTCAGCAGTACAACTCACGAAGTATACCATTTTTACCTATCATAAATATGGGTCACATACTAGTGTAAATTAAAGACCAAAAAAAATGTATTGCAAAAAGCATGAGCAAAAGAATACTTTTAATATGTAATCTTTAATTATTTAACTTTAGTTGGGATAAAATTACAGGAATTTTTGGAAAAGCATGGATGGCTTCTATATAGTATATATATATTATATATTTACGATAAGTTACTCATCGTCATGTACTAGTTTATTAATTATTACTTTGCTGATAATAAAACTTGAAAATTTGAGAGCTTACGAAACCTCACTTAAATCTTAACAACAAACTTTAATTATGGTTTTCAGTCTTCACAGTTTTTTTTTCACTGTTCAGTAAAATTTCAGGCTGTCATAATGAATAATGTAGAATAAATTGTTTGTAATAAACTCTGTTTTCATTAGAAATAAGATTAATTTTTTTTGCGAATTTTATTTGACATCACATTATTATTAAATGATATAATAATAATAATAAAAACATATACATAATATATTTATTAATTAATTAAAAGATTAAAAATATAGTTATTAATTATAAAAGATAGATTTTTCATTAATATAAATAATAAATTTTAGATCACACCTTCATTTATAAACAAAGAAATTAAATCATTTTTAATTAGGTTCCATTAGTTCAGAAAATTTTGATAATGTCACCATAATATAATGTATTAATTGAATAAATATAATTGATTTGAATGATAACGTTATTAATATGTAATTAATTTTATCTTTATGTGCATGTAAATGCAATAAATGGAAATAATCCTACATAATATTAAAATGTATGTAGTATCATTGAGTAATAATATTTATAAGAGGGACAGAATTCATACAAGTAAATTTTTTTTCAAAAATTATGACAATATTTTGAATGTATTGAGTAAAATTTTTTAACTCAAATGTGTTTATTCTTAATTTTATTATTTTTATTATTGTATTAAGAATAAACACATTTGAGCATGAAATTTTTATTCAATACATTGAAAATATTGTTATTTGAAAAAAAAATTCTGAAATTTACTTGTATGAATTGTGACCCTCTTATAAATATTATTCCTCTATGGTAGTATATAATATTCGTATTAAATGACGGAAACTAAATTAAAATTGAAATAGTGTCAAAAAACAAAAATTAACGTGCACATTAGTTATTGATTTTTGAATAGCAAAAATATAATATATGTATGATGTGAAATTGGAATTAGGTATTGTTTCGAATGTCATTTTCACATTATTATTATTTATCTACATTCTACAGTATTCAATAAACGTTTTTAAGCCTTAAGTAAAAAGGGCAAATATTGTCAGTAGTTAAAGTTGTAAGAGCGCCATCATTGTACAAATTCATGATCATATTATTTTAATTTAAATTCTATTTTACTTTCTATCAAATTTTTAAGTACCTACTTACATATTTCTGCAAAATAGAATCATTGAGTAATAATATTTATAAGAGGGACAGAATTCATACAAGTAAATTTTTTTTCAAAAATTATGACAATATTTTGAATGTATTGAGTAAAATGTTTTAACTCAAATGTGTTTATTCTTAATTTTATTATTTTTATTATTGTATTAAGAATAAACACATTTGAGTATAAAATTTTTATTCAATACATTGAAAATATTGTCATATTTTTTGAGTAATTTGAAAAAAAAATTCTGAAATTTACTTGTATGAATTCTGACCCTCTTATAAATATTATTACTCAATGATAGAATGAAGGGAATTTTGAAAAGAGAGTATACATACTTTTATAAATTTCTTTCAATTGGAACTAAAAAATAGAGATAAAATAAAAATGTGCATTTTTTTTTATGTTATTGCCGAGGTTACACTTCTTTTTTGCAACAAATTTTATTATGTTTCTTTAATTTTATTTAACTGAAGTAAGAAGTGAATTATTATGTTTTTCTGTGCTTAACAAATTACATAGAAGGATTTAGAACGGAGAAAAAAATATGTTTAAAATTTTTTAATTATAATTATGGAAAATATGCATGCAAATTATTATTTTAATCAAAATAATAATTATATTACCATTAATTTTGTTCTTTTTTTTTTCTATTGTGATACAATGACATATAACTTATTTTTTTTTTTTGTAGATAACTTTAATTGTAATTTAATTACACTCTAACAATTCGTCTGCGGATGTAATTTTTCATAATTTTTTTTTTTTGAAAAGAAAACCATAAACCACGTTATTAGAGAGAAAAAGAATTAAGAAGCCGTTCTATAAACATAATATTTTTTAAGTTATGATAATTATACTCTTTTTATGATTAATTCCATTCTAAAAAGTTTTTTTTTAACATATAACTAAGTAATTTTAAGTATATACCTACCTACCTAGTTTTATTAATGTTAACTTTAATAAAATCGTATTTATAAGAAAATTTTTAAAATATCTACCTATTTTTAGAAACATAAGTGAAATTCAGAGTTTAAAATTAAACGCAGAGACCAATACAGCCTGAAGTTAGAAGCTAGGTTGTGGGTTTCGATGCTAGGATCAGGATGTTAAAATTTATGATAATTTAGTACTTCTACTGTAAAGTATATAAATATATTAAAATATGTAATTTTATAATATTATTTTTAAAAAGCTCTGTTAATTATGTTAACAAAAGATGTAATTCAATGTTTTGTATAATAAGTGGAAAATAAATTACATTAAATTATTATGTTATTATGATAATGTAAATTTTTTTTTTGTATGCGCTCAAAATTAAAATTTAATGATGGCTAAAGTATCACACAAGAACTAAATTGAAAAGAAAAATTTAATGTTGAACAACATACATATAAATTCATATTTTTTGACTGCATCAAAGTGAAAATATTCACGATTAAATGATATTTTTTTACAATTATCATCCCACATTGTGTTATATTCTTCGTAGTTTTATTCTGTCATGAAGTTTCATTGATTCAGTCTCTTTTCTTTATCGAATATTTTTTTTTTTGTTAAGTACCACACTATTTTAAAAATTAATTTCATTCAAAAACCAGACAATACAAACAATAAATTGTTCACGATTTATTTTAATTTATTTTTATATTGTTGATTTGAAATTTGCAAAGTTTTTACGTTTTCACTTTTCAAAGTTATATATTAGCTACAAAAAAAAAAAATCAAATAAAAAAAAATTCAAATGTTTAAAATTTTTACCATTATTATTGAAAGTCATGTTGACTGAAATTATTTATATGACGCGTGAATAATTGTGACAGGTAAACTTTTAATTTAAGAAATTGAAGTTGGCCTACTGTTAAATTATATTTAGGTATTTTATTAAATCATATTTAGGTAACTGGTGTTTTTTAACATTCCGATAATTTGTGTTTTGTATTATACTTATTCTTATATATTGTATTCGATTTATGTTTTTAATTTTTATTCTGAGAAACTTGCAATTATTGAAATAGTATGGCTTATTTATATGCCATTTATCTGTGATTTTGTTTTCTGTACCAGTCTAGAAAAGAAGTCAAATATGACATTAAATCATGTTATATTTAATAATCTTAAGTGCTTTTTGGAGTACCTACCTATATACTGCTGTAATTTTTTAAGAGTCTCTGACTAAAATTTTAATATTTCGAGAAAAACAGTGTTATTAAACCAAAAAAATATTTTGGTATATGCTTAATTACTTTAATAAATTACGGCAGAATGTATATACATACAATTTTAATATTTTAATATTTTAATATTTGATATTGGAATAATATATTTGTCGCATTCCATTGAATAATTACTTCAAGATTTTAAAATGTTATGATTGATTTATTATTTTTTTTAAATAATAATAATTTAAATAAGAATATTGAACAAATTTGTACCCACCTTTTCTTCTTAACTATTCTAATTGATACAAGGTGTTTCAATGTGACTATAATGAAAAGAATTTTTAAAAGATAAGTTTTTCATATTCATAGTTTTAATTCCATTTCAAACATTGATGATGATAAAATGACATTATTTATTAAAATAAATTTTTAGTCTTTTTTTATTATAACTTTTTAAATTTATGACCATTTTATTTTAACACATTGTAAAATATAAAATTTACCACAAAAAAAAAATGGATATCAATTCTTTTAACTCGATGATGCATACTTTAATTTGACATGCCACATTTTGGAATGTCAGCAAAATATATTATACCACATTTTATAACCAACATATTGTTCTTATTTTATCATTGTCAATTTTATTTTTCTGATATGATTAAAAAAAAGAAAAAACCTTTTAGAGTTTATTATGTTTTTCCTTCAAAGGAAATTAATTTATATTTGTTTTTTTTTTTTGTTTCACAAAATGAAACTATAAATCAAGTGGGTGGACTAAATTATTCTTCAAGCGTGCAAAATCGTATCGATGTTTGTAAACCCATTTTTATTTCAAATTAAATTTGGTCACGAAACTTTAAAACAAAATTAGGACATTGCATAACTTTAGGCGTTTTGAACTAAGAATATGAACATTATTTAGTGATTAAGTGATTTATAAATAACGTTTTAATTTTATTGGAAAATCTGTAGAAATTTTGGTTAAAACTCATCTAATAAAATGAATACAGAAATGACCGTATCCAAAACATGATAAATTTCTGCTGTTCAATAGGAAGAACAAAATTTATACAATATAGTTGTTACATTTTAAGAGCCCAAAATACTGAAGTAGAATAGACTGTTCACAGAAATGCTCTATTTCCCTTATAATTAAACCAATTTCAATAAAAACATATTCAAAATAAAATATGTCTGGAAAAAGTGAACCGCGGCCTATAAAAATGAGGTTGCGTCAAAAATTCACCTAAGGTATATATTACCACAAAAAAAAGAGTAAACGTTGAAAAAGTTACCTAAAACTATTTGCCACTAAGTTATCCGGCCAGAATTATTATTATTTTTTTTATTAAAATTTAAAAGAAATTTTTCTAATTTATGCATGATGCTTTAGTAAGACCTTCGTTGAACCGAAAAGTGTGTTGAATGAAATTTTTCACTTTGAGCATACATAATTACGAAAATGAATTGAGTTGAATGTCAAAAATATCGTTTTTTATATAAATAATTGATAATATTTTGTTTAAGAAATTGAGAAGGCGGTGCTTTAGTCTTATACATATAGTTTTTAACTTTTTTTATTGCAATTTTATTTTTCGTAAACGAAGCATTTTTCAAATGTATAAAACCATTAAAAAAAAAGGAAACTCTAACTCATTCACCACACTTTCGCCAGATACTTTTTGTTTATTATTTAGCAAAAAAAAAATATGTACCTATATCTATCCTACTAAAATTATATAATTGAAATATTAATTTTTTTTTATTTTATCATTGCAGTTTAAATGTTCGTCTAGTAATGCTTGTTCGTGATCCGCGAGGTACGATGCAGTCTAGGAAGCATCGTTTATGGTGTCCTGGAAATCCAGATTGTGATTATACACCAAATTTATGCATGGACTTAGTATCAGATTATGCGACATCTGAAGTTCTACTAAAAAAATATCCGTCCCGATTTAGGTATGTTAAGAAATTTTATGCATTTTGTTTTGATAGATTCAATTTTACAAAAAATTCGAATTGATTTAAATTGGTTTTGAGAATATGTAAATCGTTTATCTGTTGTAACATTTTTAGTGATTCAAACATATGCATCAAATTTTTAAATTATTTTGTTAAATTATTTTTTTCGAACTCAATTTCAGAACATTAAGATACGAAGATTTATCATTAAATCCATATGAAATGACACAGGAGATTTTACAATTTTTCGGTGTACCTTTTGATCCACAAGTTGAAGAATTTTTAGATACTCATACTAAATTGAATATTGGTGGAGTAAGTTCAACATTTCGTGATTCTAAAACAGCCCCATTTCATTGGATTAGAGATTTCAGCTGGAAAGAGGTGGGTATTTATTTGGGGTATTTATTTAGTGATTGAAATAAGTAAAATTTTTCTATTTAATTTTCTATAGAAAATAAATTATAAAAAAAATCAATATTAATTTTCTATTACATTTTTGTAGATTGAAGATATTGAGAATAGTTGTACGAAGGCTATGGAATTATGGGGATACAGAAAAGTTAAAACCTATGATAATTTGATACCAACATTTGATTCATTAATATTACCGCCACCATTTACATGAAAAATTATATTTATGATCAAATTTAAATTTAGACAAATAGTTATGTTTTATGTAAAATTATATAGGAACTATTTAACTATAATTTCAGCATTATTACGTAGAATTAGTTTTAGTAATTGAAGAACAATTACATTTGATCAAATGAAAATATTTAGGATATTTTTAGGCTAAGTTAATTTTACTAGAAAGCAGAACTGCCTTAAGTGAAGTTTATTTTTTAAAAATATAGTAGGTACAAACCTGTATAATTTAATCACAATATACAAATAAAAATAATATAGTTATTCGGTTATTTTGAAAATTAAATATTAAACTTAATCAGTATGAATATTATAGACACTTGCAATATGAGAAAAAAATCTAGCTAAAAGGGGTCTGTACTATTTCAAATTAAAAATTCGGCAATATGTAAGAAATTCGAAAAGAAGGTGTTGAGTTGAGTCAGCCTTATTTCTGTATAAAAAAAATGTAAAAGAAAAACTTAATTAAAAATCAAATATTGGGCAGAACAAAAATGAATTCAATATTGATTTTTATTTTACCCTAATATTTAGGAGTTACCACTCTTAATATTAAAGAGGGATTTAACTTAAGTAGTCCCCAAGTTAAAACGAATCTATGTTAAAAAGGCAATAACGAAATTTAATTTTAGATTTAAAGAAAAATTTCTTACTAACTAAACAATACCGTAATTTGTAATCACTTTCTATTTGGGAATAATGCTGTAAAAAGCTGTCAGTCGTTTCTAAATTCCGTCAGGTAGTAAATTATAAATATTTTTTTTTAATTCTTAGCAGTATATATAACTTTTTGAATACATGTTCAGACTCCTTAGAGTAGGGAAATTTAATGCAAAACATTGCACGTGCCTCTAATTTGTGAAAATTAACTTATTAAAGTGAATTAAGAAAAACGAAAGTTTTTTAATTTAACAGTTTAAGTTAAGAAAAGTTATAATGGTAACGAATATTATGAATCACATCAAATTGACGTTTTAGTTTCAAAAGGATAAAATATCGTATTCAGTAAAACTTTTTCAAATTAATCCGTTCAATTGTCAAATTAAAAAGTTAATCACCAAAACAAAATAGTTTATTTTTCAACACATCGAAATACTCTTCCTTCTTGATATAGTGGCATTTTCCAATTTTCTTGATATTCCTTTTTTCTTTGAACAAAAATGAATTAAATTAAATGGAATTAATTGAATAAAAATTTTAAAATCCAAGAAACTCTGTCTATGTTAATTGTAAATTTTTAATCATTTCAATTAAATAAAATTGATACTTCCAATTAATACAGTGTAATAATTTTTCGTTTTAATTTGAAAACGACATGAGAAATTGAAAAATAGAAATTAAAAATAATAATTGTGGAGACTGGACCCTTAAGTATTATTTTTATCATATTAAACAAACATTCCTTTATTATATAATGAATGGTTTACATAACTCCAAAATTTTTATTTTTTCTTTAGACAATTAAAAAAAAATTAAAAGAAAATATAAACATTAAAATTAAATAAAGTATTAAAACTGATTAGTGGCATCCTCATATATATGTGTAATATATATACATATATGTATTTTAAAAAAGTATTTTTAATGTTAATTAATGTTCAAAACCGTTTATGTTATTATTTTATTCTAAATTCTCTTAGTTCGTTTCTTATAGTACCAGCTAATTTAATTTAATTTCTCATAAAATTCAATAAAGAAAAAAAATCTATATCATATCAAAATTATTTATTTTATGGTGTCTAAGTAGCATATCATTATAATACATTTTTTTATTTAATTAATATGTCGCTACTTTTTTTAATTTTTCCTAAAACAGTATTTCAAGTTCAGTAATAATTATTAAATTAATTTTTTCTAAGTCATTTATAAGTTGGAATATCAAATGTATTTGTAAATAGAAATATCAAATTTAGGATTCAAAATGTTTTTTCTACAATATTATCAAGTACATTTTAACGAACTATATGCCTAAGAAGTTTATTCTACCTTTTTTGTGTCAGGTATCAATAACGATACCTGAAATACCTATTTTTGCAACAAGGTAAGAAAAGTGATTTTTTGCCGTACTAGGCATGCCGTGTACGGAAAAAATTGTTTTCATACGTGTTACACAAATGGATTTTTTGTTTTTTCTATTATAGTTTGGAAAATATATTAAATATTTAAATTTTTAATATTCAATAATTATTTTATAAATTAAAAACTGTATAGAAACAATTACTGTATAGAAACAATTTCGTTTGGAAAAAAGAAATTTTAGTATTGAAATACATATTTATATTTCCGCACTAGTTAGAACTAAAATATCAATATTTTCCAAACCCTAGAAAAAAAACTAATTAATCTTCAATAAACATATTTTTTTCAATTATTTTTGACGGGCATTGAAAAAATGCTTAAAATTTTATACTCTGTATCTGGTTAAAGAATAAATAAATTATATATTATTTCTGAACTCTGAAATATTAAAAGTGACATAAAAAATTTCAAAAAATTAAAGCAAAATATTTTAATAAAAATATAGAAATTTTGAGGTAAAATTTTCATATTAAATTGTTATCCGAGTTTAAGAGAAAAATAATAAATACATAAATTATTAAAAAAATTAACTTAATTTCTAACTTTAGACTTAAATTAAAAAAATATCGCAATAATTTAGCAGTAGAAGCAAATAGAAATCGTTGATGTATTATATGAACAAAATAATTAGTATTAAAAAATTTTGTTTTAACATTATATTTATTGTATATAAGAAAAATGAAAATAAATAAAAACCTGAAGATTAGATCACTAACAGCAATATTAGGACTCTTTCAAATAACTTGTCTTACAACGGTCGAACTTATTGAATGTGCGTTAATTGTTGATTAGATTTATTTTAATTGGAACTCGCCGTTGCAGAATTTATCGGTGTACTTCATGTATTGGTATTTTCATTAACTTGAGGCATATAAAATCATGGGTTTGATACCCATCCCACCATCGGCTAGTATTTTCACTTAATTTGTTCAGTGTTCACTTCTTTGGTTTTTGTTGGGGTTCTTTTTAAATTATATTGAAACCAAAATTTTAATTGAAAATGCAATACTGAAGATTAAAATTTAATTATTTCAGAATTCGAAGAAGTAAATATAGCCTGACGATAAACAAGTTGCATACATGCTAAAAAAGAAGTTGCATGAGTATGAAAAATTATGAATATCAAAAATTATTTTCTATAATTAAAATCTAATCTTTAAGGTTAAATTGTAAAACAACGAAAGTTTTAAAAACAAAGATAAGTGAAAAATAAAGTGAAGTGCATTAAATATTTTTAGCTGAACTAAAGAAAAAGTAATTTAAAATTAATTTTGATTTATTTGCATTTAAGAAATTTTTCAAAATAATACTTTTCAGGATCTTTGACTATAATGGGACTAATAAAAAAATATTTTATGAAGCTATCCATCTTTCGATCTATTTTAAATTTGAAAGAAATAATAATCGCGAAGAATAATTATTTATTGAAATTGTAAACCATTAATGTAATTTATTTAATAACTAAATAAAGTGTATACATTTCCGTCAAGAAATATTTATACAATACTAATCACTAAAAATTAA
This sequence comes from Hybos culiciformis, assembly GCA_964007475.1. Lineage (NCBI taxonomy): Eukaryota > Metazoa > Arthropoda > Insecta > Diptera > Hybotidae > Hybos > Hybos culiciformis. The sequence goes on along the minus strand of OZ023273.1, from coordinate 148,056,410 downwards.
TTACTTGCGTAAACCGAAGAAAATTTGTATCCCCGTATAATTAAAACAAAAATGTCTTAGCAAAAAATTCGAAATTTAATTTATTAATATATTGTAAATATTTCTTTGATTGTGAATTCGCTATTATTCCTTTTTTTCTTCAATTTCAATTATTTATTATTTTTCTAATTTTTTTTTATTGTACTACTGAATTATTGTTTATTTTCAAATATTAAGGGGACTTAAGTAGAAATATTTCATGGTTAATGAAGGCAGCTTGAGATTATTTTGTCTCATCATTTGTGATTGTGTTTAGAACTTTCAATTGTTCAAATTTACTACAAAAAAAATTAAAAGTTTTTATGCTTTTTAAGATAATTTAAGAAAAAAAAAAATGTTTGTTGAGTGTGAAAAAAAATTAAAATTATATTTTCTTTGAAATTTTTTCTTATTCCAAAGGAACGAAATTGTGTTATGTTAAATGTAATTTTATCTTAAGAGTTAAAAATAATATTGTTTTTTTTTTATACGTGATAAAAAATTATTTATATAAAATGAAAAATTTAAGAAAAAATAAGTAAAATTTTTTAAGTTAATATTTTCAAAAGATAATAAAGTAAAAAAAATTGACTACGATCAAAATTATTTAACTTAATATACGAAAAAAAAAAGTTGAAGATATGTAAGGAAATTAAAAAATCTGAAATATACATAATATTTTACAAAAAAATCTTTGTTTTATTCAGACAAATAACTTATGGATAATTTTCTCCACTTGTGACATTCTGCATTAAAAAAAATTGTAAATTTAATAAAAAACGCAATTTTTATTATGTTTGTAATTAAAAATTACAAATTTATTATGTCACAGAACAATAACTTAATAATTCTGTACAATTGATTTAGATCTTAATTTTATTAAAAATTTCACTAAATTATAGCAATAAATATTTTTTTTTTTGATATGAAATCATTTTTAAATATTTTAAGTGCAATTAATAGGTTGTCTAATTTTAAGTAACTTGGGTAACTTTTTACACAACTTGTGTACAATGTTAGACTAAAGACTTTGAAGAAAATAACAAATAAAAATTATTTTATTTCGAAGGTAAAAGATAAGGGGAACATTAAAAAAAATTCCTTTCACACAATAATGAAGTGCACATCAATCTAGTGCTCTCTTGAGAAAAAAGTGACTACAACTATTTACTTCTGGGCACTGGGCAACATATTTTTTTTTTTTGGATATTCTACACGTAACTAAATTAAAATGTCGATTTATTGTGAATTTAAATTTCTTAAGAAAATGAAGAAAGATTATGAAATTGTATTGGAGCTTTTGAAAGCTCTATAATCTTCAAAGTAGTTATTATTAAATAAAAATAAATTTTCGACACTAAATTGCTCCTGTGATAGCGAAATTCAAGGGAACAAAAACAAAAAATTAAAAATAAATTATTAAAAATAATTGTTTAAGTTCTAAAAACTCTAGTTAGAAATTGTAAGATGTAAAGATAATGTATGTACACTTGAAATGCTTTTTGATTCTAACAATAATTCGCTGATTTAATCAGATTGAAGATGATTATTACATAAATTAAAATATTCACAATGGCGGGATAATTGCTCACTTTAAATCATATTTTAATATCACACAACTTTTGAATTTTCTTCGATTGATTTGGATTCTGCCGTCACAGCCACAGCTAATAATGCTTTAGATGCTGATGAAACATTATTTTTTAGAATATTTGTACCACTATCGTTAATGTCGCTTAGTTTTACACTTTTCATTTCGTTAATTTCTAAAGATCCTAAATTTTTTTGTTGCTCTTTAAAAATCCAATGTTTCTTATTCAATAAAAATAAAACCATTAATAACGGAAGATGTAACAAAGAAAATCTAAATAATTTTCTCGAACTGCTACTATCGGAATTATTGTAAAATTTCCACGCTAAAAATGGACAAAAATATTGATAATAATGTTTAATACTTGAAATTTATTTATTAACAAATTATAAAACTAAAAATAATACCAACTCTCTATAAACCGTAAATATTAAACGTTTATATATGTTCAGGCCGATTATTGAACTCACTTTGAAGTGATACTGGTTCAAAAATTCTATTAGTCTTTCGAAATAAAATTTGAAAATAAGGTTTTTTACCAAGTATCCATTCACATTGAGTCCAGGAATATGCCTAGTAAAAGCAAATAGCTGGCAAAAACTTATTTTAAATGTTCTAAAATTTTGAATTAATAAAGTTTTATAATGTTTGTTAAATAATTAAAAAATTATTCTAAAGAAAACTAATTAAAACAAGAACTTACCTAGATATGAAAAATAAATATTTAAAGGTAATGTTTCTAAGGCAAACCATGTATTAGTAACGTCGAAAACTGGCGCCGTCAGCGATAAAGCAGTTAATACCAATGTATATCTTAAAGCAGTTTTTCTACATAAATCGGGATTAGTAACCGCCATCATGCGGTATCCGGCTCTCGAATAATCTGGCCTCAGATTCCATGATAATGCATTGAAGTGTGGAAACTGCCACGAATATAATAGGCCCGCTAAAATCCAAGCACCAACATCCAATGTTCCAGCACAAGCAGCCCAACCCATTAATGGTGGAATTGAACCAACAAAACTTCCAACCCATGTATTTAGAATGCTAAACCGCTTCATAGGTGTATAAATGGATGTATACAATATTAAATTTCCAGCTCCTAAAGCAGCTGTTAATCCATTGCATCCAAAATATAAAATTGATAATCCTGTTGTGGCCGAACAAATCGCAAAACCAATTGCATGGGCTGGCGTTACCTTTCCAGTAACCAAAACTCGATTTTTTGTTCTTGACATTTGAGAATCAAATGGTACCTCGTGGTATTGATTAATTGCGTTCGCAGCACCTGAAGTTAAACCAGTTCCGACCGAGCACATAACAAAATTCGCCAACTCAAAAGGTGCTGGAGCCATTGCATAACCTGCCATTGCCGTTATGACAACGAGTGCTACAAAAATTAAAACATTAAATTCAGTATATTTAAAATAACGTCTAATTACTCTTACAAGTTAATCTTGACTTGGACAATTTCAAATAGTTTTTCATCCAATCACCCGGTATGTTCATAGGAGTAATAGTCCATATATCTGTTTGTTGGTCACTTTTTTTTCCTGTCATTTCATATTCTGATGTTTTTAAAGGCTCGATATTTGATTTTTCTTCTATAGATGTAACCACAGTCGCTAGAGATCTTTTTGTAACATCTATGTCTATTGGTATTGTTTCTTTTGCTAATTTAAAATTATCTAAATTATTTTCATTTGTTATTTCTTCTTTTTTAGTTTCATTTTTTACAGCGGCTTTTAGAGGAAGTTTACTAGTTGTCTAGAAGTATAGAAAACAATTCTTTACTTTATGGGTAACTTCATTTTATTTTCTAGTAAAAACAAAAAGGGCGCATTAAGAAAGAATCATATATTTTATTTATTAATTATGATTTGAAGAATTTAATTAAGGAACAACGTTATATTGTATAGGTTCAGGTATGATTCTTTTCATCGAACTAATAATATTTCCGTACCACCTTGATTTTCAATAAATAAAAAAAAAACAATTACAATATTATAAAAATTATATCTGTAAAATTACATAATAAAAAACCCAAGCTTCTTAACTTGTTATGAATCATTGTCAAACGTTAATGCTTTAAGCAATTCGCAATTGTAAAGTTAAAACAATTACAACTGAATAGAGTAAAAATTATTATGTAGGTAGAGTACGAAATTTCTATAAATTTCGATTTAGTCAGATATAAGACTAAAAGTAGGTAGGTATTAGAAGATGTAGATTTATGGATAGGAACTAGGTACCTACACAGAACAAATGAATAACATTTTGGTCCCACATTTATAAAATAAGCATTGGTTACGTATTTGGGTACAAATAGGTATCTACCTATTATGGCTCAAACAAAAATAGAGATCAAATAAATTCTTGGAGCTTCATTTTAATTAAGTTATAATTGTATTCATGAAGGGTGTATTCATGATTTCATGAAGTGTATATTAGGCACTTATGTAGGTACAAACATAATAATAAATTAAGAACAAGACAGACAGTAAATCAAATTCCAATTAAAAGATAGTTATTTAAAAATTAGGTTTAAATTCTTCCTTTCCCAATAGACTTTCATTGGATGGAGGGAAATTATTGTGAAAAATAAAAACAAATCAAAAAAAAAAAAGTGAAAAATTCTTTTTACTTACATAATCAATTCTTACTCTCAGCTGATTCAACCATTGTCGATTGAAAATGTTTTTCCCATTTTTGCAAGCCAATGACAGCATTATTAATATTTTTTTTTTTTAAAGATAAAATTAAGGGATGAATTTAATTTAATTTATTTTTTGATTTAGGTAACATTTTTGTTAAGTATTTTTGAATTGATTTTTTTTTAAATTCTTTTTGTAAAAATTATAAAAATAAAAAATATGTCAAAACACTTTGAAGTGAAGTATGAAGTTTGTTTGCGGTCTCTTCATATATATATGAAACTATATATTTCTAGTTGGCTATGTATTTAATATTAAAAAACGACTAAAAGTAGAAATCAGATGTTTTCCCAATTGACATAATTTGATATAGTTAACCATGACTGAAAAAAAAGGCTGGTTACAAAGGCGCTTTAGGTAAAGGTATATTTTGGTTTAACAAGTTCCACATGAAATCGGGCAGTTTTTTTTAAACTATTTTCGTTAAAGCTTTTACCGTGAGTTGTTTTTAATTATTGAATTTTAAAAAATATAAGGAAAAGTGAACATTTTGATTTGATTTTCATTGATTGAGTGAGTGTAAAAATAATTTTAATTAAATTAAATCAGTTTTCTTACATAATTATAAAAGTGACATTTTAAAAAATATTTTTGAAATACTAGACAGATAAACATTTTTTTTTTATTGTCAAAAAATTAGAACAGTTATTTTTTAAAAAGTGGTTATTTAAAAAAAAAAAATTGTTGATTTAATATTTTTCATTTTAATTTTTGTTCTAAAAGTGTAAAAAAATAAAATGTGATAAAAATCTGTATGATAAGAATGGTAGCAATAAAAAAAAACAAAATGTGATAACGAAACTAATCACTCAAATCTAAAATATAATATTCAAATAATAGTTTAGTTATTTACATTATTTTTACAAATTTATAATTAATTATTTTTGGATTTTTAATTAATTAATATTAATCAAATTTCCACAAAATGTGATTGAATGTTTTGTACTACATTATAATGTTGAACACATTCATTAAATTTAAAATGTGCTTTAAAATATATGTCTATTTAATAAAATTAGATGAACTTTATTAAAAAAATAAAATATAATAAATTTGAACTAAATTAATAAACTTTCATTTAAAATTTCATATCCACAGCTAAAAATACTAAAAACATTTCTTCATAATAAAACAAATTAACCATGTAAAGTTTTTCAGTAAGCTATTTTTCAGTATAAGTTTTGTCGGCCTATGTAACCTAATTAATCATATTTTACTTTATTTAAAAAATAAATCTATTATAAAGGCCCCTTGAATTTCATGTAAAATTACACAAAAACCTACACATTGATGCGTTCAACTTTTAGTCGCATGCTTTACAGGCAATACATATAAAGCTAGAAATATATAGTTTCTTATGTATATGGGTCTCTTGCACAACAAAACATAATAAAAAAGTTTGTGTCAAAAAAATTATAAGAAATTCTGATTTTCTAAGTGCTGTGCCTGGTGCATAAGTGCGCACGTGCTTCGGTGTTTTTATTTTTTTTCAAAATACAAGCATTCTTTATATTAGCTTGAATCCGAGTTTATAGATTCAATTTAATTAATTGTTTTATTTGTAAATGTTGACTTAATTCAACTTTTTTTTACGTTGTATACTTTCCTACAAAATTTTAAATTATTTTTTCTATAATAATCCTTTATTAGTCCAGTTAATAGTCGAAAATAAAGAAAATAAATAAGATTTTATTTTTACTTAACCGCGTTGAATTGAACTGTTATAAAGTATGCTGCGAAAGCATTGCCGCTTTACCTTTGACTTTATCACTTCAATTCAAAGTAATATTACTTATCATATGCCATGACTGTGTCAAATCAATGCAATCATTAATCTATGCAAGTCTATTAGAAAAAATAAATTATTAAATTTTTTATTGAAAAATTGGGAACAAGTAATATTTTCGGTGAAAAAAAGAAAATCAAAATAAATTTCGTTTATTCCAATTTTATTTAAAAAAAAAAAAACTTAAAGGAACCTAAAATAAGGAAATGAATGCTTTCAAAGGGTTTACAAAGTGTTTGTACATTTGGAATAAGGACAGCGCTGAAAATTTGGAAAAAAATGTTAATGAACTGAAATTGTCTGGTGATGTTTTGGTTGAAAATGTTGAACGAATTTTATTAGGTAGGTAGGTACCTATACCTAGCAAAATAATTTTTTCCATTCTCTTGAAAAAAAATTCAGTTCCTGAAAACATAACAGAGGTGTGACCTGGTGTGAAAAACTTGAAGCGAAAATCTGAATATAAATTTTTAAAAAGTTTACACCTACAAAGCTTTAATAGTCAAATAATAATTTTCAAAATTGTTTTAGCCTCTCATCCTGCTTCAAATTTTGATTTGATTCTAATTACAACAACTGCACAGGAAATTAATCAAGCTTTACTGGGAAAACTTCTGGGATTATTGAAACCATCAGGAAAATTAGCTTTATTGAAATTCAATTCACCTGATGAAGCTCTTTCAGATCTAAAATTATCAGGATATATTAATGGAAGGGTAGAAAATAATATAATTATAAGTGAAAAACCAAAATATGAAGTTGGATCGTCGATAAAGCTGTCATTTGGTGGAAAAAACGTTGCAGAAAATATATGGAAAGTTAATGCAAACGAAGATGATGAGACAATTGATGAAGATGCTTTATTAGACGACGAAGATATGAAAAAACCAGATCCCTCTTCATTACGAGTTTGTGGTACAACTGGTAAACGAAAAGCATGTAAAAATTGTTCATGTGGTCTTGCTCAAGAATTAGATGCTGAAGCTCAGGCTACAGCAGCCGCTAATACCCAAAATGTTAAATCAAGTTGTGGAAGTGTAAGTATTCCGATTTAATTGATTTGAAATTATTTAAAAATGTCAAATTCTAAAAGTTTAAGATCGTTCGTTACACATGAATTCAAGTTAAAAAAAATTGCATATTTACGATTGAAAATAAATAATTAATTAGAAGATAATTTAAATCTAAACATGTAATTAATCGAATCTTAAATATTTTTAGATAGATACTATTATTTTTCACACTAATTTTTATTCTTTTAATTTACATTTCAGTGTTATTTGGGTGATGCATTCCGTTGTTCTACATGTCCATATTTAGGAATGCCAGCATTTAAGCCTGGAGAACAAGTAAAATTGGATTTAAAAGATGATATTTAGATATTTTACAATGTATCGTAAAGTAAATCATACACACGTTAATGAAAACTATATTTTGAAAATTGCTTCTATGTACAAATATGTTCATCAAAACTAAAATTGTAATTTATTCACGGCTTCTAATAAAATTAAAAAAAAAAACACAATTTATGCAAGTTTATTAAAAAAAGAAAATTTAGTTTCTTTTGGATTAAATTGTTAAAAATTTAAAGTTTCATAAATAATCGAATTTACTGTGAATCCAATACTTATCGAATCGAATAGAATATAAGTCACTTTCTTTGGAACCGATTTAAAAATTTTCTTGGCCACCCTCATTTTTTATAAACATTAACTTATTTTTATTTTCATGAATTTTTACAAGAAATCCAATCGCGTGGCTCTCAGTTTTTATTTATTTATTTATATGAAATGTATTGTAGACGAAAATTGAAAATTTTTGAATTAGAGGACATTTTTAATTCTTGTATCTTTTGTTATCTGAGTTTAATGAAACAAAAAATAATTAGTACCTAATTTAATAGTTCCGTACAGACAATTTTATTCTCCACTAGATGGAGATAAGTAATCTATCTCAAAAAAATAAAAATCATTGATTTGATATTGTGATAGTTTAGTTTAGGAGTGTAGGACCAAAACAAAATAAAATTCCAAATTCTAATACCTTTGTGAAGAGTAAACAGAAATTAATATAATAAACCGAATAAACATAAAAAATATAAATAAAAAAGTACCTACCTATACCTACCTGGGATTTGTTCACGTACAATTCATTATTGATTTCTTAGATTAAAAATGTGCCTAATTAAAAATAGTTAATTTAATTATTTCTACCAATTCAAAAAAAAAAAAAAAAGACATGGATTATGATTATGAAGTTAAGCAATTTGCATTCGATCAAATTTGTCGATTATGTGTTTCAACGTCAATGGATTTTGATTTGTCTTCAAATCCTTTGCCACCAGTTCTAACAACAAAAAATTTAAAGTTTCAAAAATTGTGTTATTCAGAAATGGCTGAAATTGTATTTCAAGTTAAACTGGCTGAGGATGGACCTAAAGGTGTATGTGAGGGTTGCGCCAGGAAATTAGTTGATTTCTATGAATTTAAAGTAAGTTTTTTTAAGTCTAACCCATTTGCTTGTTACTCCATCATTAATTCGAAATCTTTACCTTAACATTTGGACCGAGAAATTTTATAAATGAATAAAAGTTGCTCTTTTATAATTCTTTCACGTCTGAATGTAAGTTAATTATTTTTTTTTATAATAATTTCAGATTCAATTCGAAATCTCCCAAGCAGAATTACGGAATCTTATTGGATTTTCTGAATTTAATTCAGATTTGATTCCGCAAAGAAACAATTTTGAAATACTTCTGGAAGATAAACCTTTGGTGATTTACGGAGCAGAAAATGAGAATTGTAGTGTAAAAATTGAACCAGATTGCTTCGAAAATAATGAAATAATTGAGTCAAAAAATGACCTAAATTTTTCTGTAAACGAGGAATTGTTCGATATAAATGAAAATATTGAAATTATGCCATTTGATGCGAATAATTGTGACAATAATCTTACAAATTTAGGTAAATTATTCATATACATATTTTCTTTGGGATTAAAGAATTCCATCGAAACATTAGAAATGTTAATCTTCTTCAATTAATTAAAATTAAATTATTACTTTTTTAGATAACAATGATTCCATGATGGAATCTTCTAACAGTAAGAACTTTCAATTAATCGAAAAAGCAGAATTGTTACCAATTGACGAGTATTTTGAAGAGAAAAATAAATTGAGTTTCACGAAATTTAATAAGAAAAAATACAAGGAACTTGATAAAAATTTCATAGTTAAATTTGAATGTAAACTTTGTAATAAAGAATTTTCATCAAGGTAAGAATATAAGAACCATTAACAACGCGGAGGATGACGTCGTGTCGGAAAAACTAAGAAAATTAAAAACAAAACTTGATTATTTTATGGATGAATTACAGTTGATTTCTTGTAATATCTTTCGTCGAGTATATAGAATTTATTAAATTGGAAACAAATTTGAATTTTAGATATCATATGTTCTACATAAGGGTAGTAGTAGTGGTCCTATTAAATTTGGTCTAAGTAAAGTAGAAAGTTGCAGAAAGAAACCGCACAATACGTGGAAATACTCAAAAATGATATCATAAAAATGTGTTTTTTTTTTAAATTTAGTCATTTTCAGATCTGCAGAATTAGCTCATCAAACAGTACATTCAGAAAAACAATTTGAATGCGATGTGTGTCATAAAAAATTTACAACAGTTTATCATTTGTAAGTTGTATAAAATACGAATCATATTAATTGACTACTTGATAAAAATAATATTATTTTTTCATTTAAGAAAATCCCACTTTTCAACCATTCATCTGAGAATCAATAAACGTTATACCTGTGAAATATGTGGTAGATGTTTTAGTAAAATTTCAGACTTAAATCGTCATATGAGAGTCCATAGTGACAAGACGATCTTTCAGTGTTCGATGTGCACAAAAGAATTTAAATGGAAATCTTCATATGAAGTTCATTTAGCCTCACATACAGGAATTAAAAAATATAAATGTGCTAAGTGTGATAATGCTTACACTAGTGGCTGCTCTTTAAAAAAGCATCAAGTTAAGCATAAACATTTGTGAAAATAAATATGAGTTGATTATTGTGTTATAAATTTATTTTTTTATTTTAATAATTTAAATTTTATTAATTTAGATTTTATATGATTATTAAACAGGAATATTTTCTTATTATTATTGTAATTATAACAACCTTTGATAAAAATTAAGAAACATGAATTAAGTTTCTATAATGTTCAAATCAAAATTGCTATGAAAGAAACTGTTATCCTTTCATATCATTTTCTATCCCTATTTGCAAGTTAATGATAGTAGAAAATTGTTTTGTTTCGTAGATTTTATCTTTTATTGTGTACATTAAAAAGTAGGTAATAAACTTTTATATATAAAATTATAAATTTACTTTTAAGTAAAGTTATAATTTGAACCGTATTTCAATAACACTCTTTAAGTTGTTGAATGTAATTGCTTATGCAAGTTTTGTGAACTTAAAAAAATAAACGTTTTAATTTACACTACAAATGAAAAGATAATTGGATCTTTTTATTTTAATTAATCTAGTAAACTATTAAATCTTATTTCGAACAATTACTAAAAAGATTTGTTCCAGAATAAAACAAAACGTTGAGATAAGTAGTCTGTACTTCTGTCGTAATGTGCTTGTGCATGAATTTCTCTGCAACTGATATACAAATTTTCCTGTCTGATATACTACCTTAGCATACCTACATTTCTTTTTAGTAAACAATCTTTTGCCAAATAGCTTATGTTTTATGAATAAGTTAATAAAAATAAATTATGCATAATTATATTATATTTTCATTTTCAGCAATTTTAAAAATAAATCCAATTGCGTGGTTCTTTCTGTTAATAAATACCGTGCAGGCAATTTTAATTTTTTTCCTACACTAGATGGAGATAGGTATATCATCTCAAAAGAAGATATTGATTTCATTTTCTGATAGTTTAGGTTAGGAGGGTTGTACCAAAGCAAAATTCTAAATTCTACATCTACTTCATATTAAAAAAACATAATAAATAATAAATTTAATAATAATATATTGTGAACAAATATCTAGGTCCTACATTGTATTGACATTCCTAGTTAGCTTATTTAAGATTGAAAAAATATAATATAAGTATCTAATCTACCTACCTATAAGTAATTCTATTTTAGTAGGTAATCTACCTACCTATATAAAAATACATGGATTATGAAGTTAAGAAATTTGCATTCGATCAAATTTGTCGATTATGTGTTTCAACGTCAATGGATATCGAATTGTCATCAAATCCTTTGCCTCCAGTTCTAACAACAAAAAAATTAAAGTTTCAAAATTTGTGTTATTCAGAAATGGCTGAAATTGTATTTCAAGTTAAACTGGCTGAAGATGGACCTAAAGGTGTATGTGAGGGTTGCGCAAAGAAGTTAATTGATTTCTTTGAATTTAAAGTAAGTTTTTTACGCCTAAATTAATGTCCCATTTAATTGTACCTTCATCATCAATTTCAAATCTTTACCTTTACGGTTGGAACTTTTTTTTTGTATAAATGATTAAGAGTTGTATCAAGCAGCTGAAGCTCTATTAGGTCGATATAACAGGTGTGAGTGTAAAGATTATTTTTTTTTTATTTTCGTTCAAGGTTCAATTCGAAATCTCCCAAACAGAATTACGTAATCTAATTGGATTTTCTGAATCCAATTCAGATGTGATTCCGAAAAATAAGAATTTGGAAATATTTCTGGAAGATAAACCGTCAGTGCTATATGGATTAGAAAATGAGGATTCTATTGAGGAAATTGCTTCTTGTGAAACAAATGAAATAATTGAGCTTAAAGCTCACGTTAAAAGTAACAATGTGAATTGTTCTGTAAACGAGGAGATATTCTATGTAAATGAAAATATTGAAATTATGCCACTTGATGCGAATAATTGTGACAATAATCTTACAAATTTAGGTAAATTATTCATATACATATTTTATTTGGGATTAAAGAATTCCATCGAAACATTAGAAATGTTACTTTTCTTCAATTAATTAAAATTAAATTATTACTTTTTTAGACGATAATGATTCCATGATGGAATCTTTTAACAATAAGAACACTGTAGTTACTGAGAAAAAATTGAAAGAAACTGATAAAAAGTGCATTGTTAAATTTCAATGCAAAATTTGTAATAAAGAATTTTTATCAAGGTAATAAGAATAATATAATAATATAAGAATTTTAGTAGCAGTTTAAAATAAAAAGATCGTTCATACGAAAACTAGCAAATCGTGGTATTCAAAAATGTTTATGTAAAAATGTATAGTGAGAATTTTTTTTAAGTTTACTCATTTTCAGACATGCAGAATTAGCTCATCAAACGTTACACACAGAAAAACAATTTGAATGCAATGTGTGTCACCAAAAATTTACAAGAGTTTACCATTTGTAAGTTGTAAAAAAATGGGAATCGAAATATTAACTTGATAAAAGTAAAATCTTTTTTTCATTTAGAAAATCTCATTTTTCAACTTTGCATCTGGGAATTAATAAACGTGTTACATGTAAAATATGTGGTCGAAGTTTAAATAAACAATCAGACTTAAATCGTCATATGAGAATCCATAGTGATGCTGATGAGACGATGTTTCAATGTTCAATTTGCGCAAAAGAATTTAAACGGAAAATATCATACGAAAATCATATGGAATCACATGCAGGAATTAAAAAATACAAATGTGCTAAATGTGATAATGCTTATTCTCGACGAGACTCTTTAAAAAAACATCAAGCTAAACATAATCTTTTTGAAAATAAATCAGTTAATTAATTACTATTATATTATAATTTTTTTTTTTTTGGTTTAGATGATTTTGAAACACGAAAATTTTTTTTGTTATAGTCATAATTTTAAATGAAACACAAGAAACATTAATTTAGTTTCAATAATCTTCCGAATTAAAATTGCAATGAAAAAAACTGGCTTTGAGCTAAAAAAATATGAAAATAATTGTATAACTAAACTACATATGATTTTATTACTTACTTTATGTTATTCTTTTATATAATTTTCCTTTCATTTATATTTTTATTTGCGTGTAGATAATATCATAACGCTTTTTGTTCTGTAGATTTTATCTTTTCAGTACATTAGAAAGTAATTATTTTTATGTTATTATGGAATTTTTACAATTTTTATGTATTGTAATATTATATTGCAATGTCATAACTTTTAATTTAGTATTGGTAAAAGTTTTAAAGTGAAAACTCAGCAAATGTATTAAAGTTATAGCAATATTATCATTGGAACAAAAATTATTCAGGTACTTTTAATTAGGTTGGGTTAGGGTGGCCAACCTAACCGTCTTCACATAAACCCGTAGTCCTTAGTGGTAAGAACTAAGTTAAGTAATATCAAAAAAATTTCATCAACGTAAGATATATAGAAACTTATCAACTGAATTGATCTTTATTTATACATTTCGTTTAAAAAAAATTATATGTTAAACACAGTGAGTGGTTGGGATCAGCAGTTATCAAGGAAAACATATTTAACTTTACTCGAATATATTTCTTTATTAACTTATATCTTAAATACTTAGTTTTATAATTATTTCTGTATACCATTTACTCATTTTTAAATAACACTGAGTTAAAATTTTTGTAATTATATCTTTTCTAAATAAAAATTAAGTAAATTGCATATTATTTTCTCAAAAAAAAAAAAAAATACATAAAAGCTTTCTTAAATTTAAATTATGTAACATAAATTCTTTTATCTTTTGCTAATTTACAAATAAAATTAATTAAAATTATCATCACACTAATTTCATTACCAAATCGAATTCATTTCATTCGAAAACATAATAAAGAATTACAATTAAATTTTCTGAAAATAAAAAAATTCAATCGGGGTAAAGAAAGTTTTGCACAACTTTTTGTATTTCAATTTTCAGTTTGCCTAAAAAACAATGAAATTATGTTTATTAAAAAATATAGTATTGGTGTGTTGCTTTTGATTACTAGATTTAGAATAAATTTTAAAAGGGTTTAAGACTGAGTATCCTTAATTATATTGCAAGAAAATAAGTGATTATTGACATACGGAAGCGGTAAAATATAGTGATTCTATTATTTTTTTGGTTTTTACAGGTATAATTACGGTAACTAGGTACATTAAACTTACCTTTATCCTTTCGCGACAAGCTTTGAATATCTGGCAATAAACTCATTAAAAACATTACATCGGGGTCATTCCTTTTTGTACAATTACAATTATCTTGTTGTAGTTCTGCCGAGTTTCTGGCACCACCACTTCCTTCAGGTATTTCTTCTTTGATTCTTGTCGCCGACCAATTAGATTGTTGAGGTATTCCTATGGCATCACTAGATGTTCCACTGCTGCTATTTATCTAAAAACAATAATTTTAGTTAGCAATGGGAAAACAAGTTGAAATTAATTAATATTCACTTGATTGGTAGGGGATAAGCTTTGCATTTGTTGCTGTTGTTCTAAATATCGTCGAAACATATTTCTTGAATAATTTTCTGCTGATACTGTTCCACTATGGGATGAGTTTTTTAGTTGAATATTTCGTACAGCTAAGTATGATGACGTTGGTGGCTCTACGGATTTTCTAGCTTCAGATAAATGCAATCTTTTTGGTTCCATATATTCATCCTGCGATGAACGGTATTTTCGGGTCGCAAAACTAGTTTCTGATTTTCTTCCTCCATTCGAAGATATCTCATTTTCAAATTGCTCTAAATCATTAACAGATTCTGCAGTTGATTGCAAATCGTCTACAATTGATCCTTCCTCTTTTATTGAATCATTTTCTTCCGTCCAAATAATGTCATCATCTTCAGGTACTCTATCCGATTCTGTTGAAATATTAGCAGCAGAACTGTTACCATTACCGCCACATCGTTCAATACTTTCTACGAAACTTTTATAATTGCCCTTTGTGAGTGAATTAATTTGTTCTAGAGCTTCTTGAATATTCTGTGGCTCTATGCCATCAATTTGTGGACGTTTTTTTCTTAAAAATGGACTTAAGAACAGCATTTTTTCAAAAAATGTCCAAGATGGTGCAACTTTTTCTTCCAAGTAAATTGAGTATTCCCTTCGAAAGCTTATTCGTAAATTAGTCCATTTCGCTAACGAAGAACCTGGATTTTTTCCAACTTTAACATCCAAAACTTTCCAAAAATTTTCAACATACGGTCGGCAAAAATAATTCATATGCCTTGGATTATAAATAGCTTCATCTTTTTTCACATAATCAATCAATTGGCAAACCTAAAATAAGTTAAATATATGAATTTTTTTTCGCACTTTACAAGTCTTTTTGAATTGGGTGTTAGTGTCAAGACAAGGCGAAACTATTTTTTTTCCCCCTTTTAGGAACTTAGTTAACTGAATTAAGTGAATTAGATAGAACCTTCTATTTAGTAAATAAAATTAATTTGATGCGGCATAAAGATGAAATTTAAGTAAGTACCTAAGTAACTTCCTATAAATATTTTTCTGGAAACAAACGGGCAAATTGGGTTCATAAATCAGGTTCTATCTATCCCAGTATCTACACCAGTGATAAGCAACCTTTTTCGATATAGGTAAATTATAATACTCTCAATTCAACTGGGTCAAAAATTACCTCAAACTTTTTATTAAATCAAATTTTTTATTAAATCAAATTTTTAATTAATAATATTGAAAGAAAAATAATAATATTGAAAAAAAAGTTTGATAATTAATGATTTCCTTGATGTTGAAATTCCTTGCACAATTTTTCTAAATTTTTCTAAGTATGTTGTTCTTTTTAATCTTATACAGGCATCTGAATTTTCCAGCCTCAATCTGTTCCTCATCTTCATAATTCAAAAAAAAGATAATAAAACTACTTGTCCGGATTGGGTAATTGGAAATATGGCCGCGGGTAACTATGTTACCCGCGGGTAGGGGGTTGCGTACCACTGATCTACACTAAGAATAATCTGACTAATTAAAAATTTTCCTCTAACAAGAGGTTTTTTGCCTTATGCGCCTTTTTTGAACAGATGAGATAATGAATGCTGGGAGAGGTTATCTTCCTGAAGCTATATTTTTAAAATGTCATGTAGTTGTTCGAATTTGTGTTTTTCTTAAGTTTCTACATTTCGCGGCGGTATAAAATTTAAACTTCAGTTAAGTTCAGTGTTCAGAATAAGATTTAATAAAATAAAAAAAATAAATTTTTCTATTTATATAAAAATAAACAAAAAACAGTGTTGTATTTTGTATTATCTTTAAAATAAAAGTAAAAACCTCTTCGGCCAGCCATCGTGTGTTTGCCATGATTGTATTTTCTTAAAAAAAAATTCTTATTATTTTTTTTTAATTTAATTTTTTTTGTAATTTAATAATAATTAAGCTTTTATGAAAAGAAATAAAAAATTGCATTTTATTTATTTTTAATTTTTTTCCATCAATATGACATTGACAGTCTACTTACTTTTTAAATGTCATTTAAAGAAAAAATTTCAAAATTGTATTTTGCATGAAGTTATTAACAAATATAGCACAAATATGAACCATCATCGAGGATAACAACCATCTTAATTATTATCAAAATAGAATATTTAGTGGTTTTCATGTAGAAAAAATATTTTAACAATTTTTCAATAATCACACATTTTATAATACATATTTTATTTTAACATGTTTTTGTTCCAAAACATTTCTACAGTGTTGTTTTCTTTAATTTTAATTTTTCAATATTTTACATAATAACTTGAACCATAGAGGAAGAATCATATAGAAAGTTACTTTGCATACACAAAATTTCTATAGACATTTTTTTTGTTTAAATTGGTTCAAGATATTGATTAGATTACCTAAACTCCTAGACGTGTTGGCCCGTTATTCTAACTGATGACTCTAATTATATTGTTATTATTATTTGATGTAATTTTAGGTAAAGCAAAGTTTTGATGAAATTTATTATGTAAATGTGGATGACAACATTTTGCTTTTGTTGCTCAGGTAATCCTTTTAATTTTGAATATCACCTCGGTAGTTGTTTGTGAGCAGATATTTTATGAATAAGATTAGATTTCAAGCTAGCTTGAATTATTTAAAATATCATGGTTTCAGTTTCAACGTTGTACATCTTCGGTTATAAAACTATAAGAAATCTGAAAAGTTAATAAAATCTAAATTTTAATTATAAAAATTATGTATTTGATATTATTAAATTTTATTAAACTAAACAACATTTTCAGTACGTTTGGGTGTTATAATTACGGCTATAATTTCAATGGTAAGAAAAATTTTAACGTTGATTCTTTTACCTACATATATAATGTATAATTGCAAATATCATATAGCTTAAACTTATTTATAAATGTTTATTAGTTATTTATTTCAATTTAAATTTATTTTTTTTATTTTTGCTTTAACTTTTTCTTCATTTTTTCATTTTATTTAATTATTAAAAATTTAGTTATTTTAGTTTCGTAGATTGAATGAATTGAGGCAATTTGAACATAAATTTTAGTAAATTATTCTTTTCAGTTAGAAACTCTTTTTGGTTTGGGAATACTTTTTCTTTCAAATTTAAGTTCAGAAATAGAGAATTTATTGATGCTACGTGAGGAAGTTGCTAATTTTCATTACTTAAAAATTTATTTCAACATTAAGGATAATGGTAAGATATGTGCTAAAAAAATTTATCTTGAATGAAATAAGGGCCAATTTACAAATAAAAAATAAAAAATTGTACTTTGCTCCTCGAAACCGGCACATTTTATTTATGTCTAAATTATTTTTTAAACTCATAATCCTGTTTAATAATTTTGATTCTGCTTTTGTTAATCAAATGTGTCTTAAATATTTCAAATAGAACATAAATAATTTTAAAAAAAGTGTTTGAAATAATTGTAAATTAGTGCTTTTTATTTCAGACAACAATAATAAAATTTAAAAAATCCAAAGTTATATATAATGTTTATTTTAGATCCAAATACATTCCTAATTATTGTTATAACATGCTATCTTATGCGGATTTTTGCGTCTTTTTGTGCCATATATGGAGCTTTGAGGGTAATTTTCTAATATTATGTAGAAATCTGTCATATACATACTTATAAACTAATTATAATTCGGTGAACATTAGGAGCTGATTAATGCTTTTTCATATTTTGTTTTTTGTATGAAAATTAAACTAATCGTAAATAAATTAAGAATGCTTCAGAAATACATACTTCAATTATAATCTTATTTTCTTTTTAATTTTTAGTTAAATAAATGGTTTTTGATACCTTCAATCATAGTTGAATTATCAGTTTTTTTGTTTACTCTGTATATTCATGTTTTAGCAATGGTAATAATTAAAAAAAGCTTAAATCTGGGAGTTTTGATTGGAGTAAACATTTGTTTTGGATCCATTATTGGTAAGTATATGATGAATAAATCAAAAAACTCGATAAAATTCTTTTTCAGCACCTATCTAAAATATAATGGTCCAGTAATAAAGCCACTTCCTTCCATCTGAAGAAAAACAGTATTAGATAAAACAAATTTAATAAAAATGAAGGGAAAAAAAATTCTAAGGAGTTGGATGTTGTAGATTTTTTTATAAATAATTATTATTTTATAATAATATTTAATTTCAAATATTAAACTAAATTTTAATTTTTATTAATTTTCAAAAAGTATTTGCTCTTTATCGATGGGCATCTTATGTTGCTTTCTATAAAATAATTAATTTTGTTAAAACTGAGAAATATCGTGCTCTATATGGATTTGATCCTTTGAATCCTGACGAATTATCAATTAGTCCAGCAAAATCTTCAAAATCATTACAAATTAAAATTTTTTCAACTCCAAATTATGACACAGATCAATTGAAAATGCAAAATAATAATAATATTGTACCAATATCTAATGAAAAAATCAATAATAAATATTATAATGATAATAATTACTACGATGATAATATTTTCAATAATTATTGGCATGTTAATGAATTGCTTGGAATGAATATTCAAAATAAATCTAAACATACAAAAAATGTAATTTCGTATCACTGAAAACATAAATGGTTGTGTTTTGTTTGTTTGTAAAATTAATTCAATCGTTTTAAAATTTGGCGGATCATATACATATATATATATATATATGTAATATATATGATATATAAATTAAAGTCTGGAAATAATTTAATTTTACTGTATACTAAGTTATTGAAACTAAATGTCTTATTTTCTAAAGTGCCTTTATTTATTTTTCAACATTTAAGAGTTCGCCTGAAAAAATAAGTTCTTGATCGTAATTATGGTGAATTTAAGGAGCCAGATAATAAAAAAATCAAAACAATTTTAATTCAATTTCAGAATTTAAAAATTTATAAAATAACATGAAAAATCGTTTTCCCAAAAAAGCAAGAACCAAAAAATTGTTTGTGATTTTTTAAAGACATAAAATTTTGTAAAGAAGATTAATTTAAAATTTTTGCTAAATATTTTGGCTTAATAATTTTGGTAATATGAAAATAAAGTGTTTTAATATTATTATAAGAAGCAAAAGAATTTTAAATATTTATTTATTTATTTTTATTTTTTTTTAAGTTATCATACCAAAATATAATGATTAATGATTTGCTCAGGAGTGATGATCATTAATCATAATTAATTTCTTAAAAGGAGTAAAAATTAAGTTAATTTTACTTAAATAAAATAAAATTTCAAAATAGAGGATTTATCTCAAAAAAGAAATTTATCATAAGGTTCTTTTGTAAATAAGAATTTTTGTTATACCGAAAGTTCGAAACGAATTAAAAAATATCAAAATATAATTTCTACCAAAAATGACTTTTCAAACTTTGGTCCAGAATGTTTTCTTTTTTAAATATTCTTGCACTGCTACAAATTAATTATTGAGAAATAAAATTACAAAATCATAAAACATAATTTTGCATAATGATGCAGTTTGCAGATGTAACATAATTTCATAAAAGTAAAGTGTCAAGATATATAGATCTGTCAGATCGATAAGATAAAAGTATCTGAAAGTAATTTTATGTTATGTAAATAAATAATGAAAAATTAGCATAATATTTTTCAGAATTATATTAAAAAAAAAAATACGTCATAAAAAATTAAATAATAAAAATTTAATATATTTATTATAATTTATTTTCTTTTTTGTTCTTTATGAAATATAAAAAAAAAAAACTAAAAATGTCTATAATCAGATCCATCCGAAAAGATTTGGAATTTTTGATAACATGGTTTAAATTTGCGAAAATTTGAGAAATTTCGCACACTACTGTGAATTTTTGAAGATAATTGTCATGAATTTTATCTCTTTGCACCATCGACGTTTCATTTTTGATGTTGGGAACCGTTATTTTTTCATATCTGATAATCGCACGTATTTTTTTTTCATTCTGAAACTCAAAACATATATCCATTAGTTTTAAAATAAGATAAGTATTAAGTTGACTATATAATTTAAAATTCTATTTATATTTCGTTTAATAAATGCTCATAGTCACCTTGCATATTGTGAATAAATCAGATTTTCATATAAACATATTTATTTTTTAAACTAATTGTTCTTCATTCGTTAACCGTAAGCATTCTATTTATCATTAAAACTTAGCTAGAATTTATCTTGTCAAGTCATAATTATCTTACAGCAAAGAAATAATTATTTAAAATGCGAATAACAGATTTTGTAATTAAGATACAATTTTCGAAAGAAATTCAAATATTTTTCAAATCTCAATGTGAAGAAATATTAGAAAATATTTGATTTAAGATACTTTTGAGATACCTTGTTCACAACCAGTTGCCAAACGTGTTTTTTAGGGCCTATTAATCGCAATACCATTTAATCATATTCCAAAAACAAATAAAACAATTTTGATCAAAATGCAGACTCCAGTGCGAATTCTTGGAAACAATTCGGGTTTAATCTTTTTTAAGTTGCTCTAATCGACATCTATATACCCACTATAATGTTAATCGGAATCCATCAAACAATACTTTTAAACAAATTTGAAATGCATTAATCCTTGGCTGTTTGAGAGCATCTAAGCATCTAACTCCCAAACCAAAAATCGTAGCATCTCATACTTCAGTCGAGGAGAAAGTGAACGAGATTGCGCACAATTTGGCATTTAAAGAATTGATATCGATTTAGCATTTTAGTGAAGGACGGACGGATGTTTAATAAAAACATATAAATAGTAATTATTACATTTTTAATAGAAAACGGACTAAAAGACTTTAATTTTTATTACATTTTTGATTTCCTGATTATCTTATTAATATTTAAAAATGATCTTTTATAATTTTCAAGATATTCTAGTAATAATTTCACTTTTGACTCTTACTATAACATTATACTCAAAATACATGTTAAAATGATGCATCAAATGATCAAAATTGAAACAGAAAAGCACAGGATAAATTTGTTAAGATTTCAATTCAATTTTATTTTTTGGTTATTTTTTTTTCTGTTGCATAAAAATAAGATAAAGTCAATAAAATTGATGTTTTTGCTTCAAAAGTTGCCAAAAAACAGTAAATAAAAAAAAAAAACAAAAATTATTGGCATAGCATGTAAGAATATTCTTGCAAAAAAAAAAAACCTTAAAATCTTTTATTAAAGTAATAATTTATTAAAACCGAGATTTTAGTTACCCTATTCTTAATTTTTTTAATAATAATACTACTGGAGGTTGAGATAAAAAAGTTGAATGTATACGAAAGTAATAATTTTTAATTCTGACATTTCACTGCATTGAGTTTAGATGTAATTTATGTATCTTTGTTGAATATTTTCTAAAGCTATTTCCGTGGTTTTGAGTGATTGAAACCTTCAGTACACTAAAAAAAAACTCTGTGGGAAATCAGCTATAAAATATAGCAGGAAGATTTTAAGAAAAACTTCGTATCTGTTCAAACTCTTACATTTATTATTATATGTATACAAAAAAACTCGTCCTAAAATGTATTTTAAATGAATTGTGGAAAAAATCGCTTCGCTGAAATTACAGTTTTTATTGTTTTCCTGGCGAAAAAAAAAATTACAAATACCTAATATTTCTTTATAGAAAATAAATTTCGGATACCCTATTGCAATAATCAAATGAATAAATACATTAAAAAGTACGACTATGAACTATTTTTCTTGCTATGATAAAAAGCTTATCTTGTTAAAATTGTTGAATTTAAACTATTTATATGTAGACACACAGGAAGGGATATACAGAATTTACAACTGCTACAGCTATCTGTTTTTACTGTGTCCAGAGTAAAGTGCTAATTTTAAAATCGATTTATGATTGATATAAAATACCCATAATAACTTCGCTACACTTCAGGTTACAAACACAGAATTCCATGTTTTGCAGAAAAAAATGGGTTCGTTCTGTGTTTGTTACTTGGTTTGCCATATAAATTTTTTATTTTTTTTTTCATGGTTTGAAAGTAGGTTCGACACAAACCTAGAAATTTTACTACATAGTTTTATTGCATTTCAAAAAAAAAAAGGTATAACCTGCCAATTTGCAGAAAATTTACAGAAAAAATCATACTTTAAAGTGCTTCGATATAAAAAAAATAATAATAAATTGTAGGTTGTCAAAAAAGAAAATAAATTAAAATATTTAAAAAAAAAAATTGAATATTATTTTTATTTTCCATTTTTTTTTTAAATTAAAAAAATTCATTTTTTTTTTTTAAATTACGAAAAAATAAAATTTTATTTTACAAAGAATTTTTTTTTAATTTTACAAAGAATTTTTTTTTAATTTCAAACCAAACCATCTTTTATAAGTGTGTCACCCCATTCGCCAACCTACTTTCAAACCAAGAAATTCATGGTTGCTAACCTGAAGTGTAGCGAAGTTATAAGCCATACATATTATATTCATTTCAGATTGTTTTTAGAAAGTTGGGGAATTTGAAACAATCTGACTAATTAAAATTAAGTTAAACTTTACGTAAGTAGTATAGTATATCTTTATGACATTCCCACATGGATGCAATGAATATGTAAAAAAATTCATGATTTAAAAAAAGAATTATTTCGGCTTAATATAAATTTGCGAGAAAATTTTGTTATGATTATGAATGGATAATAATAATGTCAAATAGTTTATCTATTATACGATATCCTTATTAAATATAATTGATTTAGAAATTTTCTTATAAAGGTTCTTTTATTAAATTAAAAACCACATCATCTCGTGGCATAATCATTTTTAAGGTTTCAGATATATATATTATATATGTATATATTATTGAAACAGAGCAGACGTTAAAAGGAAAAAATAAAAACTTATTTCAACCGTTTGTTATAATATTTTCCTTTATTTTCATTGTCATTATAACCATCATTTACATTCTTTTATGGTTTTTTTTTTTTTTTTTTATTATTAAAAATAATATTTACGTGCATTTTTGTGGTACCTTTTATGATTTTGGGCTTTTGGGCATTTTTTTTTTTTTTTTTAACAATAAAAGCAATAAAATATTTATCAAAGTTGTTTATAAAATTAAATTATATTTATTTAAAATGTAAAATACTTACTACAGCCAATGGCTATATATGAAAAATACTTTAAAAACATTTTTTTTTAAAAGATACATACATTTATAAACTTAATTTATTAATAAAGCTTAGAATAACAATTTTGGATACACTGACTTTTAAGTTTATAGAAAAATTTTGATGCATTCTGAAGACAAGTTGAAATATCAAAGACAAAAGTATTGCTAATAATTTCTTCAATAACCAGCAAATAAAAAACAAAATTAAAAAGAAATTTATATAGGAGTACAGAAAAAATAGAAATAAGACCATAATTAACTCTGTGTAAGACGTGTATAAGAATAAAAAGTTTGTATCTTACGTAACTATCTATATAGTAGCTTTGGGGTATTGTAATTTTATTTTATCAATAATTATGATTAAAATGTGTTGATTTTCATTCTCGTTTGCCTTTTTTAAAGGGGAAAAAAATATTAAATTTTCAATTTAGTTAGAACCAGTGGTAGTATTCAGAAGGTTTGCTAAAATAAGTTGGATTCGCCGCGAGAACTGAAGGTACTGACTGTTATTTTAGAGTTTTGAAACCTCTGAGTAAATGATTTATTTATTTTTAGAATAGAATGCACCCTAAGCAAAATGATAGAAAAGAAGTTATAAAAAATTTGACTATCCTTTACCTGTGATATGTGAATACTGTGGAAAGAGCATTTTAAAAAGTTAAACCATGTTAAACTCACATTAGCAAATAATAAGTCTGTTTTAAAAATACAATATGTTGTTATGGGAAGGTTTTTGGAATTCAATTATAAAATAATATAAAGTGTTTTTTGAAGACTCGAACCAAAAAAAAAATAAATTCCTGGTGCGAACCGAGTTGATAATAATTTTTTTAATTCCATCACTGGTCTCTTAATTGGCAATATTAGCATATTATCAATTAGTTTTTATAAAATTTAAATGTAATATTTATTTTTAAATGTCACAAATTAAAGTTACCTCAATTAATATATCTTTATTAATTAGATATGAATCCTGTCGTCCCTTTTAACAATCTACATGGGGGCATTTGTCGTAATAAGATTGTTTTGTTTTTGACTAAGTTTGCATTACCAATGCACTCTATAATAACATTATTAATGGTTAATTTTTTTTTCAGTCAACTCTTTTAAATTTTGTTTGATAGAATTTTGCGTAAAATTTTCTTTTGTCTTATACATATTCTAAAATTTCCAAAAAAAAATCATTCCAGGATATCAAAACTCAATTAAAATGTTATGCATAATAATTTATAATGATCACAGTTGGATAACATTTTATTAATTTTGCCCACCACACCCTTAATAAAAAGTGTTTTGTTCATATCAAAAATATTTCATATGTCAAATAATTGGCTTGGTCGGAGGAGAAAAATTGAGACTGACATTAAAGGTAAAGTTTTATTTTGTGTAGATGTTCAAATAAAAAGTGAAATTTATCATTTCACGTTCATATTTATTATTTTTATAAAACTGCTCTTTGGAAATTGAAATATTCCACAGTGAAGAATTCAACGGACTTCAATTATTTTTATTTTTGAATAATTTAAAACTTTACTTTCAGTCTCCTAGCTATTATGGCTTTGCTTTCTTTATCATAGATGTAGGATTCAATAAGCATTGTAAAAATTTTGTTAACTAACCGGTGGAAATTATTTACCAAAATGATAAAAAATTCAAAATAAAGAATAATGAATAAAGTGTATGATAGTTTTTCAAAAACTTAAAAAGTAGAATTTTTCTATAATCCTATAACTGTGTACTTTATTATTACTTTAAGATGCATATGATTTTAATTATGTTTTAAATTTTGTTGTATTTGAAGAAAATGGTTCCGTTTTACTGAACGGTAGAAGATAATAAAAATTTAATTACGACATATTTATTTTATATATTATTTTTGTTATTTTATGTTATTTCACAAGCGAATGCAAAGATGGATCTATATATATTTAGTTGTACTGTACATAAATAGTAATGTATTATGGTTTTATGATGTAATACCTATACATATTACTAAATTTTCATTTTTCTTTAAAAGATCATGCATGAAAAAAATATTTTTTACTTTCCAATTTTCATCTGTAAGTTGTTGTGGCTGTGGGAGTTAAACGAAAGAAAAAACAAAAGAAAAAATTCTGTTTCCCTCGAAATTATTTTTTTATTTTTAAATGAAAATAGAAAAATATGTACTTTTATTGCATATTTATAAAAAATGATTAAAATCATTAAAGATAAACTTTTTGACCACAAAATATTTTTTTTTTTTTTTAAATTACTTAATATACCTAAGTTTGTATATATACGTACATATATATAGAGCAGTGCTGTCCAACCAACGGCCCGCGGGCCATCATCCGGACCGCGGAGTCTTTTAACCCGGCCCGTTAACTTTGGTTTAAAATTCAAAATGTTTCTCTAATATTTTTGTAAATTGTAATGGAAATTTTCTACTTTCAAATCAAGATTTACTGCATAAAATTCAAATTATTTATTTCAAATTAAAAATTTTCTATTCTTAGATTTGATATTTGGAATGGAACGTGGTTAATTCGTTCCACATAAATTTCGGGTGACAAGAAAATTAAATTTATAGTTAAGAAATCAGATTAAGTGGATGTTGCCAGTAGTTTAACTTCTCTAAAAAAATTAATTCAAGGTCATCAAGATCATCATCATCACTGACAAAAGATCATCACAAAAAGATATCATTATAAATACAACATAATTTATATTCTTTAATTTAATTTTTTTCTTCTGTATAAACTTATTATTTACATTATTAATTTGAAGTAATTTTAATAATAAATATATTTTAATTTGTTTAAAAAAAAAAAATTGACTTTTGGCTCGCGGAACAAAATAAATTTTCGAAACGGCCCATTTTCAATTTAAGTTGGACACCCCTGATATAGAGATTCATATAATTTAATGTGAAAATAAAAATTTGTTCAGTGCAAGTACTTTATGAAGTTGTAGACAGCTTGGGAAAATTATAAATTTAACAAAAATTTCAAATAAGTTTTGGTTTTTAATGAACACTTACACTTACTGCACTGACATAGCACTGAGAAAAATAATGCGTAACATAATGCGAATAAATTGTTTTGTACGTTAATATTTTCCATGTAAAGCACAAAAATATATGTGAACTTTTCTATAATTATTAAACAATAGATATTTTTTGAATATTTGAATAGTTTCAAGTTCATACCAAACCACTGTTAATTTTTTGTAAATCGGAGATTTTTAAATTTTCTTCAGTTATTCTATAAATAAGAAGAATTTTTGATTTATATAAATTGAATAATCACTTTCTTAACACTTTCGTAATGAATTTTTTTTAGGCCTTTCATTACAACATTTAATTTTTTTTTCAACTTTTATTTAGGTTTCCCGAACCAAAAATATTAACTTTACCAAAAGTTTTGTGGTCGATCGCAATCGTATAAGAATAAAATAGAATTCAATATTTAGCAATAAACATTTTAGCTGTGGATTGATTAAAATAATCATTGGAAATATTATAAAATGATGCAGGAATAACAATAAAATAAAAAATCAAAAAGTTTTTGAAACATTATAAAATTACTATTTGCCGCCTCTAAAACTACAATATAATCGTATCATAAACATATATATTGTGTGATTTTTATGTTTTATAGTGAGCATTAGGTATTAAGAACTATATTTATTAATCTTTAAAAGCTCTATGTTTTGAGTCGATATTTAATTTGTTAATGGCTTGAGTTGAACTCTGCTGACCTGGAATGAAATAAAATTTTCGATAACTTTTTAAGATAATTAAAATACCTAACTTTAAGTTATTTATATTTTTCTTAGTTTATAAAAAAAATTTAAAATTTTTCATTGTTGAAGAAATCTTTTCCCAAAACAAAATTCTTTTAAGATTACAAATATTTCTTGTTGGGTGGTGATTTAGTAAACATTTTTTTTTATTTTTTATTTTTAATTTTGAATATCTATGATACTTTGACTTGGATGGATATTAATTGCAATTAAAAATGATGCAAAATGTCTATAAGAAAATAATTTGAAATTTAACTAATTATAAACTTCTGTTTACTTAATATTTTGTTGTATGCTAAAGTTACTGCCTCTAGACAACTGCTGCAGTAAATTTATTTCCATTATTTTCATTAATTTTGCTTATTATATGAATGGAAAATTAACTATATTTATTTTTCTATTATTAGGTAAGTACATACTAAATTATTTTCTTGAAAAATAAAAAATTAAATGTGAAAAAAAAATGAACGTCGCTTAAATCTATAAAATTAACTGTCATCAAATAAGAAGTCAAATCTATACTTATAGTATTAAATACTTCAACTATTTGTCCATTTCATTTTATATATATCCAGTTTTGAAATAATTTCCAGCTTCTTTAATTCTGTATATAATTTAAATGATAAGATTATCACAAAAAAATTAATTTTATTAAGCTATGTATTAATTATTACAAGATAAGGTATCAAAATTAGTAAGGGTTGCCAAAACGGCAAAAAAAAATAATTTTTATAGAAACCTACTATTATAATTATATTAATCGAAATTGTAAAGAATAAAACTTTACTTTTTATTTTAATGTTGTTTTATTCAGGTATAAACTTAAACTAAATTAACAGTATCAAATTATAATATTCAATATATATATTCTTAATAGAATTCATTCCGTTATGAAACTCATTTTATACAATATAAAATATAATATAATAGATTAGCATTGTACATGGTACTTTACTTAATACATTACAACATCCCCCTTAATTCGCTTGATGTACATATGTTGCTTTGATTAATTTGAATCTAACCGAGAACGTAAATGATATCGATCTGGTATTTGTTGAGCAAACCAGTCTTTTCTGCTTCTAACGACTCTATCATTTTGTTCAGATACATCATGCGAATCAAGATGGGAGTTAGTGTTCACAGAAAACTTAACATTAACATCATTTAGCAATTGTGGAAAATATTGTTCGCTTTTATTTTCACAAGATCTTAATTGATTTATATGACGTTTCCACATAACATTATTTTTTGACATAATTTCCACTAAATAATATCTTTTTCCAATAATTTCTTTAACTTTTCCTTTAATCCAGCTAACTTTACTCGAAACACTAAAATCTTTAACCATTACATAATCATTTATTTCAAGTTTTCTTAATTTTTTTCCTACATAATGTTTTTTTTGTTTATCTTGATTTTCTATAACATTACTTTTTAATATTTCAAAATTAGGTTCAAATTTTTTACGAAATGGATTTATTAAATCTAATCTAGTTCTTATATTTCGATTAAATAACAATTGCGCTGGAGAAAAACCAGTTGTAGTGTGAATAGAATTTCTATAATCTAATAAAAAACAATCCAAACATTCATTAATCGTTCTATTTGTACTTTTCGAAAACAGAGCCTTTTTTAAAGCTAACTTAACTATTTTTACGCCGTTTTCAGCCAAACCGTTTGTTGCTGGGTGACCGACAGGTGAAGTAATATGGTCTATGCCATTACTCTTTAAAAAATGTTTAAATTCTGCTGAAATAAAAGAAGATCCATTATCTGTTACTACAACCTTTGGCAAACCAAGTCGAGCGAAAATTGATCTGA
Source organism: Hybos culiciformis (assembly GCA_964007475.1). Classification (NCBI taxonomy): domain Eukaryota; kingdom Metazoa; phylum Arthropoda; class Insecta; order Diptera; family Hybotidae; genus Hybos; species Hybos culiciformis. Next base: position 148,027,106 of record OZ023273.1, on the reverse strand, counting down.
CTTTATCTATTGTTACTGAACTAGTAATAGAATTTTTCATATTAATGCACTCTAGCCATTTAGAATGGGCATCTACCATGATAAAAAAAAAATTATTAAATATTGGTCCCATAAAATCTAAATGAATCCTTTCCCAAGGATTTTCCGGCCATTTCCAATTTATAAGTGGGCTTTTTTCTGGTGCGTTCTTAAAAGGCAAACAACTTTCACAAGAATTACAAATTTTTTCTAGATCTTTATCTAGCCCGGGCCACCAAAAATAACTTCTAGCAATTCCTTTCATCTTAACTATTCCTAAATGCGTTTTATGAATTTCATCTAAAATTAATTCTCGGAGAGACTCCGGAATTACGATTCTAAAACCCCAAAAAATAGTACCACATTCTACCGAAAGTTCATCTTTCCTAGAATAATATGATTTTAAATTAGGATCCGTATTTTTTTCTGGCCAGCCGTTTCGAATATATCCGATAATTTTTTTTAGAATTTCGTTATTAGCAGTTTCTAGTTTTATTTTTTCGAATTTTACTGGTATTTGATTATCTTTATTAATATAATTTACGTGAATGTCATTTTCCCATAAACCGAATTCTCTTAATTCTTTACTGTATAGATTTTCTACTGCCCGAGAAAAATAATCCGCAATGTTTTTTTTTGTATTAATGTATTCAACATTGTACTGATACCCGGACAAAAATAAAGCATACCTTTGAAGTCGGTTAGCTGACAACGCAGGTATCCCTTTTTTTTCCCCAAAAATAGCCACTAAAGGCTTATTATCAGTGACCAATGTGAACTTTTTTCCAAATAAATATTGATGAAATTTATTTACCCCAAAAACTATCGCCAAAGCTTCACGTTCCAGCTGCGAGTAATTCATTTCAGTTGCTGAGAGCCTTTTTGAAGCAAATGATATAGGTCTTTCAATTTTATTGTCGTATTCGTGCATTAGAATAGCCCCTAGGCCTACTGGACTAGCATCTACCATAAGTTTGAGTTTAAGCTTTGGATCAAAATGAGCCAAACAACTCTTTGATGATAAACTTATTTTAATTTTCTCGAAAACTTCCTGGTGCACGTTTTCCCACTCAAATTTGTTTGATAAAAGACTATACAGTGGCGCAGCAATAGTCGCTAAATTTGGAATGAAAGCCCTGTAAAAATTAACTACACCCAAAAATGACTGTAGTTCTGAAATATTTTTAGGTGCGGACAACTTCAAAATAGCTTCTACTTTTTTTTTTATCTTTATGCAATCCGTTTTTATCTAACACATAACCTAAATAACTAATAGATTCTTTAAAAAATCACATTTTTCTCGACTTACTTTGAAACCAGCTTCTTTCAATTTTGAAAGAACTAACTTTAATCTATAAATAATAGATAGTTTGTTGCTGGGTATACCGGGAGTTCTAGTTTTCATGGACGACGTTCTCATAGCCGCAAAAAATAGAAAGCAACATATGTACATCAAGCGAATTAATTGTAAAGAATAAAACTTTACTTTTTATTTTAATGTTGTTTTATTCAGGTATAAACTTAAACTAAATTAACAGTATCAAATTATAATATTCAATATATATATTCTTAATAGAATTCATTCCGTTATGAAACTCATTTTATACAATATAAAATATAATATAATAGATTAGCATTGTACATGGTACTTTACTTAATACATTACAACATCCCCCTTAATTCGCTTGATGTACATATGTTGCTTTCTATTTTTTGCGGCTATGAGAACGTCGTCCATGAAAACTAGAACTCCCGGTATACCCAGCAACAAACTATCTATTATTTTTTGAAATATTGCAGGTGCCGAAGCTATGCCGTACACCATTCGCTTATAATTAAAAAGTCCTTTCGTAGTTGAGATTGTAGTTAAGCTACTAGACTTTTTGTCTAATTTTAGTTGCTGGTAGGCCATTTTTAAATCAATTTTTGAAAACTCGGTCGAACCATGTACTTGAGTTAATAGTTCCTCAATTTTTGGAAGTGGATACTGATCTACTAACAATTGTGGGTTAAGAGTGACTTTATAATCACCACAAATTCTTACAGATCCATCTTTTTTTAAAATAGGAACAATAGGAGTACCCCACTCACTATAATCAACTGGCTCAAGAACATCTAATTCCACCAATTTCTTAATTTCTTCTTCTACTTTATTTTTCAACGCGAATGGAATCTTACGCGGACGAAAAAATTTTGGTTTCGCGGTTTCTTTTAATTTTATTGAAACTTCGTGTTTTTTAAAAACACCTAAATTTCCGTCGAAAACTTCTGAAAATTCAGTTATAATTTCCTTTAGCATATTATCTTCGCTGTTCAAAAAATTGATTTCTTTAAGCCCAATATTAAAAAGATGCATCCAGTTTCTTCCCAACAAGGGCGGACCACCATTCGGAATTACATAAAAATCTAGTGCATGCGTTTCGTTATTATGAGTAACTTTTAAGCTACAAACCCCTTCAGGATAAATTTGACTACCATTATAGTTTTTAAGACATATACCTGATTTACGAAGTTCTGTTTCCGAAAAGTACTCATCATAAATTTCTTTTGAAATTGCTGAAATTGTTGCACCGCTATCAATTTCCATATTTAATTCAATTCCATTCACACACACTCTGGTAACTATTGGCTTTAAATTTGAATCTGTCCTAAAATAATAAATAGGTAATTGATTATTTTCTGATATAAAATTAAAATTTTTGTTTTTTTTATCATTAGTATTATTATTATTATTATTATTATTATTATTATTATTATTATTCCTGGAATTTTTATTTTTTGATTTTTCATTAGATTCTTGATTTTCATAGTTACCAGCCCTGCACATTTTTTTAAGATGACCTTTTTGCTTACAACGTTTACAGGTATAATTTTTAAATTTACAATCTTCTGATGTATGATTTTTGTAACCACAAACCTTACATTTACTTTGATTCGATCCACTTGGTTTTTGTTTATTATGCATTTTATACATTGTGCCTGAATTTTCACTATTTGTATATTGATGCCGAACACATTCTACAGTTTGAGCAATTTTTAAAGCTTTTTCCAAAGTTAAATTTTCATCAGGTTTTTCAAGAAAAATTTTATCTTTTTCAGGACTTTTCTCTAGACCCATAACAAATTTATCTCTTAGCACCATTTCCAAATGTGTACCAAATTCACATTTTGAAGCTAAGGATCTAACACGTGCCGCCCACTGCTGGAGACTTTCGCCCTCCTCTTTATGAGCTATATAAAATTTATGCCTCTCGGCAAAACTTGAAATTTGAGGATTAAAATGTGTATCTAAAATTTGGATTGATTTTTCATAATCCGTTTCAGATGGTAAAACTGGATGAAGCAAATTGCCTAAAAGTTTTAAGGTATCATCATGCAGAGAAATTAATAAAAATGACCTCATTTGTTCCTTTTTCACCATGTTATTTCCAATAAAGAATTGTTCCAACTTGCATTTGAAAATAACCCAATCATTTGTTTCGTGAAAAAATTTTGGTAATTCGCCTATGATTGATGCCATAACCTTTGTTTCAATTTTGTTTGAACTTTGAACAACTAATTCAACAACTGATTCATCCAAACTTCCCTGATCACTTTGCAAACTGTCCTCCGACATTAACCAAAAAAAATCTGCAAAAAAATTATTTTGCGTGGACTCATATAATTGGCGCTTTATAAAAAAAATTTAAAAAAAAATTTTTTATTTGCCAATATCCTCGTCGCCAATTGTAAAGAATAAAACTTTACTTTTTATTTTAATGTTGTTTTATTCAGGTATAAACTTAAACTAAATTAACAGTATCAAATTATAATATTCAATATATATATTCTTAATAGAATTCATTCCGTTATGAAACTCATTTTATACAATATAAAATATAATATAATAGATTAGCATTGTACATGGTACTTTACTTAATACATTACAGAAATAATGATTATTAAATTTTTTTTTATAATATTTAGTGGATTGAAATAAAATTGAATTGAAGTATATTTTGTTAGCAATAAAAAATTATACATTGTAGAAACATTATTCACAATGATAATTTTATTTTATGTCAATATAAAAAAAAAAATCTTTGGAAACCTTGTGTTTGTTAAATATTCACTTGTTGTTGAGATAAGAAAAATCAAAATAAACAGTTCTAATTTTATTTTCAAAACATATAGAATGTATGCTCTTGATAATTTGGAAATTCAATATAGTCCTAGTAAATGGAACACTAGATTTGATAATGGTGATTCTTGTATTGAACATCATATAAAAGTTGTAACTGAAGGTATTTTATGATAGATTTGTTGTTGTTGACATTTTTAACTTTTAATGGATTGAGAACGCTTCGAAGGTCCCAATTTTCTTTTAGTTAATAATTAACATTACAATATATTTATTTTTTATATGTATAGAAACGAAGAGAAACTTAGAAATTTTCAAACATAAGCTTGACATGCCATACGGATCAAGTGAACAAGAAGTTTTTGATGTGTATTTCAAGGATGAAGAACTTGGTATTAAATAAATATATACACAATAATTATGTATATTCCTTTTTTGTTTTAAATCTAATAAATTTTTATATCTTAATGCAGGTTCTCCAATATTCGTTTACATTCATGGTGGTTACTGGCAAGAATTAAATAAAAATATGTCTGCCTATTGTGTTAAACCATTAGTTGAATTGAATTATCGTGTCGTAATTGTTGACTATGGCTTATGTCCAAATGTAACGCTTGAAGAAATAGTAGACCAAATTTTTCTGGCTATTAAAAGAATTTTAGAATATGGAATACAAACTGGAGCTAAGTATGGGAATTCGCTATTTTATTGCTCTTACCGCTTTTTATTGTTGTGTAATTTTCCAAACAAGTTTTCAATCATATATTTCTAATTTCAGAAAAATTTGGCTATGTGGACATTCGGCAGGAGCACATTTGCTGGCCGAAACAATTTTAGATATAAGATTTCCAAACCTAACTGGAGTAAATCTAATAAGTTCAATATTTTTAATTTCCGGATTATATGATCTAACAGAACTCTGGAATGTCAATTCTGTTAATCCCAAAAATATATTAACATTGAATCCAGATAGCGCTAGAAAACTTTCACCATTTTATAGTGAACTGAATTCTCATAGCTTGGAATTTCTTAAAATTTTCGTTATGGTAGCTGAACATGATAGCCCAAAGTTTATAATGCAATCAACAATATTTTTCAAAAAATTAAAGGATGAAAAACTATGGATAAAATATAAATTATTTAATGATTTTGATCATTTCGATATAGTTGAGAATTTGAGAATAAAGGATGGTGAAGTAACGAGATTTATACTTGAAAATCTTTGAAATAAGTTGAGTTATTATATTAAAATAAATTATAATTATTTTTTCTTTTTATTTTTAAGATGATTTGTTAAGAAATAACCTTTAGTATGCTTGATTTATTCTCACGTGTTGTGATAAATAATTTCAAGCAGGTGTTTTGGTAGAAATTAGACTCACTTTGGGATTTGATCTTATTGTGGAGCAGATCATGATTAAATTGTTTACAGGTTTAAAAAAATATATTTGCATTTTTACTTTATACTATTACTACAGTTTAAAAAAAAAATTTTTTTTAATGCATGTACTTTGTATATTAGGTACATCAAAAATTTAAATTACCCATGTTGAATATCGTTAAAATAATAATTATATGGACTTTTTAAAGTCATTAATCATTTTTTTTTGTCATTTAAATAACTTTGAAAAGTTTGTTTCATAAAAAAAAAATATGTATATGTACAAACGGTATGTACAAATAATATGTTTAGTATAGTGTGTAGTTGACTTAACAATAAAGAGACGGTGTTATTCTTAATGAATTATTACTGATTCTTAAAGCACGAGAATGATGACATTTATGACTTCTTACAAGAATTATTGTTTTACATTTTTCTTTGGACATGTAGGTCATTTGTTTTCGAAATGACATTTATATTTAAAATTTTTAACTTAATAATACTATGTATTTAAAGAACACACATTGTTATTGTTATAGACGAGAAGCTTAGTCCACTGACATTATGCTAAAAAGGTTCACAAATGCTGGATGAATATATTATATCGGATTTATTTATTACATATTAGATATGGTGAAACCCAATATCAATGTTTTATTTGATTCAAGACTATTAGTTTTGATGCAGTTTAAAAGTCTACGGTAATAATAATTTTATTTGAAAAAATTAGATTAAATTATGTTAATATACAAATTCAAATATTTTTTAATTACTTGGACATATCCTAAACAACGATTTAAATTTATGTTAAATCTCTAATGCTTGTATAAAATAAATTAAAGTTACTAAAAGAAATAAAACAAAAAAGTATAACTACAAGTAAGATTAAAAAAAATTAACACAATTTTTTAATGAAGAAGATTAATTCCATATATGTTTTTAATTTAATTAGATGAACTAAATTTTATTATTATAACTTTGTTTTTTAACATATAATACCTACATATAAATTTTATGATTTTATGCTTAATAAAGCAAGAAATTGGTGATCAACTAAGCTGAACTGATAATTTTATAGTAATAAATGTGTGTAATAAATTTGAAAACAAGCCCATTGATCTAAAATTTAAAATAAAACAAAATTGAAATTTGTTTCCAGACCATTGTATTTATATTATATTATCGATTTAAGTGCAGTTTGTATATGCGCAAATATTAAGTATATAATATTACACTTTCAAAGCATAATAAAAAAGAAATAAAATTAAGAGTAAATTTTTACATTATTATTGTTGATTCGAGAATTTTTATTGTATTATTTTAAATTAAGAAGATAATGTAATGTTTTTCAATGTTATTGTTTGTTTAACAAAATAGAGTCCAAAATTTCGAAATCCTAAATCTAAATTATTATTATATAAATATTTGATGTTTAAAATATTTTATTTTTTGTTTAAATTAAATTATTTGAAGTTAATTAAAATCTAGAATATTTTAGCGCACAAACTTGAATTTCGATTTTATATTCAAGTGAACGTAGTATTTCACAATGTAAATCTCACAATCATTTTACGGCAACTGGAATTCGTTTTTGTCATTGATAAAATTTTTGAAAGATTTTTTGAACAAAAAAATTTCGTTTAATTTTCAACGAAAAACTGTCCGAAAACTTTTTCTTATTTTTATTACGTAAATTCAATTAAACATTAGATTAAAGATTAGAAAATAATCAATTTTATTTATTTTTTCTTAGCGTTATGTTGACCGAGATGGCGAAGAAGAATGAGATGTGTTTTTTGTTGTGTTGGTTAAATGAAGATATCACTTCGAATTTTTTTTTTTTAAATCTCATTTCAGAAAATTTCAATAAAATCATTAATCTTATTTGAAAAATAAATAAAAGAAAAAAAGACACTAACAATAAAATTTAAAATTATTTTACTCATAAATATTTTTTTTCTTTTTAGAGGAATATAAAATTATCCCTTAAAGATTTTACTTGATATGAATTCTTTCTAAAAATCTAAAAAAAAAATGTAAAAATAAAAGAAAAATTCTCGCTATTTGGTATTATGTTGATGTAAAGAACAATTTACTTAGGCTTAAGTTCGTATATCTATAGACTTTTCTCCGAAGTTCATCAGTTTCTTTATTTCGAGAGATTATTAATTTTGCGATAGCTTAAATAAAAATTATTTAATTTGTTTTACTTATACTCAAATTATTTTGTTAAACTTTAGAAAAATTTAAGTAATTTAAGTAACATTTTGTAGATAACATTAATATCGGTTGTGTTTTTAAATTTCTAACATATAATAAAAAAAATTGTTGGCTTTGCTTAAGTCTTCTTATTTAGCTAATATAATTTTTATGTGTATTTTGAGTAAATAAAATTTTAAAATGTTGAATTTTCCAATTGCAACTTATGCAATTGAAACGAATGCAAAATGTATTTACATTGATTTTCAATTGTAAAAAAGTGATCCTCACTTTTCATTTCAGTGTTAACAAAATAATATATTTTTCTATATTTTAACTGGATAATTTATTTTACTATAAGCTTTTAGGTTTTCATCGTCGTTGAATGGAAATAAGTTGTTATATGCACAATGTAATAAAAATTATTGAAAAAAATTTTATAATCATAAAATATTATTTTATTATTTTTTGTTTTATTGTTTCTTTTTATTATTTGCTCAAATCGAAAATGAAGATTTGAAAATTTTCGTTGGAAAATTTTGCCAATAATGCATGGAATAATGCATGTAAAAAACAAAAAAAGAAAGATTTATATGTAATTATATAAATTTAATTCAAATACCACCCATTTCATTTGCATTTCATTAACAAAATAAAAATATTACCTTCAAAAAATCAATTATCCTACCTATATATAAATAAATCAATAAAATTTTTGTGATCAATAATTGTACAATTTTACAAAGTCTGATAAATTGAAAATTACATTGCATATATTGTTTTTAAAAATGCATTCTTAAGTTTTTCCGAACATTTTGACTAATTTTTTGTTAGTGCAAAAAAGAAAAAATAAAAAACAAACAAAAAAAAAAAAAAGAAGAAATTTTAACATGGGTTCTGAAGAGTACCTATAGGTACTAATGTTAGAGAATGTTATTTCTGCTTTTTGGAGTGTAAAAGAAAATAGAAGAAAAGAGTTGATGATGACTTCTTTAATATTTATTATTTTTTTTCTCATTGAAATAAAATTGTTATCGTAGGCAATAAAAGTTAATGATGTATTCAAAACGAGTTGACAGATTTAATAATATACTAAGACTAGCTTATACAATATTTATTTATTTTTCTTGAATACTTGTTATAGAAATGGCATAAAATTGCCTTCGAAATAGAATGATATTTATGCCATTAAAAAATTTTTTTTTTTTTTTCAGTTTTATTTAATAAAAAAAAAAAATGTATAAAAAAATATGTTGTAAAAGAGTTAATTCAAAATTTATGGTTGAATATTTTATTATTATTGTAAAGCGATTAAAGGCATAAGAATTTTTATAATTTTTGTCAAATTAACTTTATGTTCCCACTTCAGTAGTTGTTAAGAAACCTCGGTACGGAGTTTTTCTTTTTTATTAATAGAGAATTTTCATTTAAATTATAGGAATACTTAGAAAAAAAAAATTATCTTAAATATTTTTATGTTTAAAACTTATTATAATTAATTCCGATTCAAGAATTTATGGTAAGATAATTAAAATTTCAACTAGAATTAGAAATTCAAAAAATATTTAAGCCAAAACTGTTCAAAAATTTCAAAACTTGACAGACCAAAAGTAAACACTTATTTCAGATGAGTCATTTTGAGTCCTGAGAATGGCTCTGATTACTTCGAGGAGCCGGAAATTAAAGAATTTTCGATTTTAAAGAAATTCAATGTATTTTGAAACTGATTTTATGAAATTTTTTGTTTATTTTAATGTGACCATGCTAAACGCAAATACATAGTAATACAATGTAACATAAACGTTGAAATAATATGTAAATAATATGTAATTATCAATGGTAATTTTTTTAATAGTAATTTTTTATCATCACAATCTGTTTCGTAACTAAAACTGATATAGATAATTTTTTTCCCTTTCAAAATTAATCATATAAATACTTTTACTATAGTAACTTTTATTTTCTCTCAGGAATTTGTGTACCTAAGCCAATTTTTTGTTAAATTTTTTAATAAATTCGTTTTTTTTTTGCATAAAGCATATTATTATTGATTTCACTTTCAAACCTATAAATAATAATTTTTTTATACATACATATAATTTGATTACAGCAATAAAATCATACATGCATACAGTTTTTTTTTTTAACTGGAAGGTATTAATTCTATATAGGAACCTTAAACTACATGGTCAAGTAGGACCAAACAAAATAATCAAATAAATTCATCATGATATTCTATGACTGCGTGCAATAAACATTAAAAACTTATAAAATTAAAAATAATTTATGAGATTTTTAAAAATTAGCCAGTCCTATAATAATTCTATCATTTATACTGAAAAAAATTGTGTTTAAAACAATTTTATTTATATTTTCTTTTCACTCGAAAAAAGAGTAAAATATTCGTGGATTTTATATAGTAGTTTTAACTTAACTTAACTATTGTTAAGTGCATCTGTCTCTGTAAAATTTAATTAAAAAAAATAAATTTTGTTGGACGTCTTTCCATTTCTAATTAATAACCATCTTACAAGATATTTGATTATTGAATTGCTTACTGTTGCTACATTGTTCTTCTATTTGTTTAAGTGCGATGATAGCACCCTCGGCTCGGCACCAGCATCTTTTTTCCGCAATTCGTGCTTGTGACTTGAACTGTGTAATAAGAAAAAAAATCATGGATTATTCAAAACATAATTGTCATAACTAACATTGATTAGTTTAAATTTGATGTTGCCATTGTTTTTTTTTTTAAATAATTTAATTCCTTGCATTTCTAGCTAAATGCAACGTCTGCAACATCACAAAAATTAGTCAATCGTAGCTTAAATCATTACGGAAAAGTTTTTTTTTTTGAGTGTCCATAATAAACAAACATTCATTATTTTTTAATTTCATTTTCATCAGCAACGGTGGCGGTCTAGCTTCCATTAAAATAGATTTTTTTTTTGTTTGCAGAAAAAAAAAATTCATTTGGATAAGTCTATTATTATTTGATTTTAACTATTTTAGACCTAGACTACAAATATATCTTTTTTTTTGTAGAAGTTTAAGTGCAAATACAATTTTTACAAGGAACTTGTGTAATAAATCATAAAAACATATAAATTGCATAAGGTAAAAAAAAAAGAATATGAAATGAAAAATATTGAAAATAATTTATTGATTTTACTCAAGCATGTCTTTATCAAAGATTACAAGAGCTATGGATTTTGAATAATTTGTATTTTCATTGCTCTTTTAAAAAAAATAAATACATCAGTGATTTTATTATTTTAAAAACCAATTCCATAAAAATGTTCTCCAGTGTGATATTATTTGACATTTAGCTTCGATTCTCAATCAAATAATGATCCAGCCATTATAGATGTGTGCTTGATCTTACAATTTTCGATTGGACTAGAAATAAGTGTTGAAGTTTCAGTAACTAACGTAAAATTTCTTTCTTGATTTACTTAATTTTTTGGAAAAAATTCAGAACAATGTCTTTCAAAAAGCAAGAGCTAAGAAATACTTCTTGTAACTTAAGAGCAGCATAAATATATGAATCAGAGACCTAATTCCTTCTATGTTGAAGGTAATCACTGCTGATTTTGAAAATATTTATATTCGAAATTGATTTCCATGAAGTATTTTGTCAATTTTAGTTTTAACTATTATTATAACATTAATAACTATGTAATTACAAAATATTTTAATTAAAAATTGATAGCTTGTTATAGTTTATAACTTGGTAGTTATATATAAAGACAGTGTTAAGTGTATGTACTAATGTACATGCACATAAGCGTAAACAAAAATATAATAATACTTTGGGTTTTTTATGTAATAATTTAAATAAAATGAAAATAAAAAATAATTATTATTGTTATCGAAAATTGTCATTTGTGGCATATTGATCGACAAAGTCACGCATACGCAACTTTTTTTTTTTGTTCTGTGAATTGAAAAGAATAAAAATAACTTACTTATAGGATATTATTCATATTCGTATAAAATTTTTTTAATTTTCTTGCTACAATATGATGCTATTTCTGAATTGTCAAGCAATTAAATATCACAGCGGTAGTTCATTAACGATCAAAAATTAGCTTGTAAGCAATTATTATTATTTAGTGGACGTGTCACTACATAACCACTAACTATTATGCTAATATCATATTACACGGTAATATTAGCTGATAAGTTAGTGTTAAATACAAACTTATGTTTTCTGATATCAACTAATCATAAAAACACTTTTTACAAATTTTAAAATAAAAAAAAAATTGTTTTTAATAACATTTTACATTAAAGATACATCATGTCTGACTTTAAAGTGTTATAAAATAATTTATTTGTTCATAAATGTTACAAAATAATTTATTAGGGTGAAATAACGATCAACAACTTTTATAAGTACTTACATACCTTGTGAGAAATTCAATAAAGCCTCAAGTTCAAGGTAGTGAGGATAGATCAGACAAGACTCCTCATAAAATATCACAAAATGTCTAAACAGGACAAAATCTTTAATTACAGGTTAACAAAACTATATTGCATTTTGGAACTAACTATAAGGATAACTGCCATACTTAAATTAGTATATAAAATAAAAAAAATCATTAAAATTCAATTTGTAATAAAATAAATCTATTTAAAAACTCATTTTCAGATTAATTTTTCTTTCATTAAAACAGACTTTTTATTTGTATGCTTGTTTCTTTGGACAGAACCATATTTTGAAAGTTTTTTTTTTTTGTATATTTCAAATGGGCTTAATATAAGAAATAAGCATAATTTTATTTCTAAATATATATTTATGTATAAATATATAAGAAAAAAAAAATATTAATTAATTTTGATGAAAAAAGGCAGATTTAGTTATATAGATAATTAAAATTCCATTTTATATAATTCATTAAAAAATAAATAAATAAAAAAACAGGCTAATAGTCTACGTCAGATTATTTTTTAATATTTTACAACAAATAAGGATCAATGCCGCTCCAACATGTATTGTTGAAAAATTGAGTTGAAATTTTTTTTTGACGTGTCATTTTGGGTATTTTCCAATTGACTTTTTTAGGATCGTTGTAATTTTTATTTAAATTGGGTTATGTATATTTCTGGGCGCCGACTTCCTGAATGAGCAAAAAAAATTAACTTGCATCGTGGTTTTACAAAACTGTACTATAGTTTTTTTTCCAATATCTTATGTCATAATATTCTTGCCGAGTTTTTAATCTCAAACATCGGAAATATTCAAATAATTGATTTTTCGGAGTAGAAATAAATATTTAAGAAAAAGATTCGAGCATCTTACGATTACCAAATTAGATACTTAATTAAAATACTGTGACGTTCAGGTTTTTTTTTTGTTTCGTGATTTTGAAAAAAGGGAGTTGTGATATACTATTTTAAGTATTTGAATATAATATTGACTTAAAAAAATTAGTTGTTATGAGACGTTACAAAGTTGTGGGAACACAAACATAAATAATTATATAGAATATAAAATTTAAAAAAAATTTAAAATAAAAATTAAATATTTTTATTAAATAAATTTAGTAGTTATTTTATTATATAATTTTTTAATTTATATTTAATCGTTTAGTTTTATTTTAACATTATGTTATGATTTTATCTTCAAAATAAGATTTTTATTTTATTTTTCCAATAATTTAATAAAGAAATCTGAAATATTGAATAAATCTATGATATTTTTGGTCTAACAATTACTTATTATTATTAGCGCTTGAAAATTAAATTATGCTCTGAGATTATAGTATCTTAAAAACTATAAGTAGACGAATTGAAATTTTTTGAAATCAATACACCAGTAAATCGGAATAATTTGTCAGTTTTTTTTTTAAATTTTGTTATTTTAATCCATTTTTCATCAAAAATTAAATGTCTGTCTGTTAGTACTTTCAACATTTAAAAGATTATAACACTACTCGGTCGATTTTGAATGCTTAATCGATACTGTTATATATGAAATAAAAACCCTTCAATAAGTTGTGCAAATTATTTTTAAACATTTTTCTATTTTTAATGGTTTCTCAAAAAAAATCTTAAGCGCTGAATTACACCCTTGCGTATATAATATGTAAGAAGATATCGATTGACAAAACATTTCCAAGGATTGCGACTGGAAGCCGAAAATGAAAAATTTAGAGAAAATAAAAATGTGTGTTAATTGTTGGAAAACAGTTTAAATGAAAATTTGAATAATCGAGGTTTATTTTAAATTTTTTTGTAAATACTATCTGTATATATTAACATTTTTTCTTTATATGTACTTAAGTAAACTATAATAATTATTTATTAAAAAGAGTTTAATCGTTTTTGAAGGATTAGGCGGAACTATAAGTTTATATGGCAGAACATGTTTTTTATTATTTTTCAATGCCTGTAAAAAGTACAGCAGTATATAGGATATTATGAATTTAGAAATAAAAATGGTAAGAAGTAGTTACATAAGAATTAAGAATTGTATCTGTTGAAATTTAAAAAGTTATTATCTGGAATTTATTTATTTTTTTTTTTTCATAAAAGTTAAAAAAGTCAAAAAGAAACAACTAGAGAAGTAACTAGAGTGTTGGACATAAAATTGGACATTACTTGAATAACAAATTAAATTACATGATGAAGAAGATTACACCAGCAGTAAAGAAATATATTTTTCAGAATACGTACATATAACGACAAAATATTTTGATATTTTTTTTTTTTAAACTATATGTACTATCTTACAAATTATGGTAAACCATGTTTGGTTAGTTTGTGCATAGAAATAAATATAGGTTTTTTTATATGTTATATAGAGGAGTGACACATCTTAGACGTTAAAAACATTTGCTATACAAAAATTCTAATAAATATTCTCATAAATTTTCGTTAGATACAAAAATCTAGTTAATGATACAAAATAATGTTCTAATATAAAATTTCTTTAGATACATGATAATATGTTTTAATTTATGACTTTTGTGCAATAATTTTGTATTAAATTAATATCAACATGAAAAATATCGCATATAAGTATGTATAGATTTATTTAACACATAAATGTATATCTTAGTAACTTAGTTGTCTAGATTTTTGTAAGATATTCTCTTAAAAAAAAAAGATATTCTGATAAATGGAATTTTGAATTATATTTCATTATTAATTGTATAATTTTTTTGACTCTTAGGCAAAACCATCAGTTAAATCAACTTGGTAAGATATACTTTGATTAAATGGAGGCGAGTATCTTATATACCAGTTATTAAATATCAATGCATTTTTGTTATAAAACTTTTATCAATTGAATGGTTGAATATTATTAGAATTTTCAAAAAACGAAAATTTTGATTTTCTGCATCTACTAGTTTTAATTTATATACGAAGATAACTAGAAATAATAAGCTTATTTTTATAGAAAAAGAACAAATATTTTTTTACGAAAAATTCTCATCTTAAAATTAAGCCTTTATTTCAAATTAAATATTGTGATTTATGAAAATCAAAATTTAACATTTATAATCAAGTCTGTCACAATACCACTCAAGATTTACATTAATGTCCCCGAAATCCTAAAATAATTTTTGTTCGCTTTTTCCACAATCTGTATAAGTTATAATTTGCTATACAAAAAAAATGTTCATAGTTTTATCGGCATTGTAAAATTATCTTTTTGGTGGAGCATCAACAGCTAATGTTTAGCTGAATAAAAATATTGGAGGATTTATTCCAACTCTACATAGGTATATAGGAATCAAAATTGAAAAATAAATGTTAAAATATATGTATAATTTTTTTTTATTTCTTTCTGATATAATCATGATAGCACAAATAAAATAGTTCTACTAGAGAATGTATTTTTGATGAATAACACCGTAAACAGCCTAGAATATATTTTAGATTATAAATAAAATAAAATTTATATTA
Source organism: Hybos culiciformis (assembly GCA_964007475.1). NCBI lineage: Eukaryota > Metazoa > Arthropoda > Insecta > Diptera > Hybotidae > Hybos > Hybos culiciformis. The sequence goes on along the minus strand of OZ023273.1, from coordinate 148,011,471 downwards.
ATTTTTTTTTTGTGGGATCATAAGATATCATCGTTGTTAAATAAAGTTTTTAATTTCTAATAATGAAATATTTTATTATAAGTGACAAATTCTGAACTAAGTTCATTTCTGAAAGTTGGCATTTTAAAGAAGCATATTTTTCTGGGATGTCGTTGGCATTGATGGCTTCACCTACGTATGTGAAAATAATATAAAAAGATATGAAGAAAATTAAATTCTTACAAAAAAATAATTGTTAGTGTGAACTTAAAAGTAGATAGATGTAAGAGTCTTATTGAATGTGCATGTGATAATATTTCAGTCATTTCTGTAAATATACATTTAATTTGTTCTTTTTTGTTTTAAACATTGAGATTAATGTTTCTTTTAATGCATTTGACGTTTAATTTTAAAGTAATTTTATTTCAATTAAGGTTAAGTTGGTACTAATGGTTTATAGGAGAGTTTTTTATTTATTCAAAGGAGGATCATAATTGAAGTTATATTAGATTCCGGGAAAATTAAGATGCTTAATGAAAAAAGAATATTAGACATGTCATTTTTCATTTTTTTTTATGGAAGGAAGAAAAGCCATGATATTATTATACAATGACTGCCGATTAAATTATAAGCTTTAAAAATAATAAATTGTAATAATTATTTATTATATACTCTATAAATTAAATTCATTTTTAAAACAATTTAACCATATAGTTTAATTGAATTTTTCAATAATTATACCCTTCGTTAATAATATAATATTGTGTTAATTGAAAATTCAGAAAATACAAAAATCGTACTTTGTAACAAATTTTAATCTTTATACAAAAATTTCTTTCTTATTATTAGATTAGGAAAGCACTTCCATTAATTTCAAAAAAAAAAAATTGTTTTTAACTTCTTATGATTTACCACTTTTAGCAAAATTATTAAATTAAAATAGCGCGCGCGCGCGCGCGAAATATACATTGAACCTTTTTTTCTTTGAATATATTTTGAACGCGTGCGCTTCTGGTACTTTGATTAATAAAACATAAAAAAAATATTATACAGAAGAATCGAAAAAGAACATTTCTGCATTCATTGATGCATAACCGGATCAAAATGGGAGGAAGTTTATTTTGCTTACAATCAAAAATTTTTTCATTAGATTTTTGATTTTCACCTTGATTTATAATTTTTAACATAAGTTACAATTATTTAGAATATATTATATTTGCTAAGAATCTGTCAGTCAGGTTGAAGGTTTAAATTTTAGAGCCATTAAGTAGAGAAGAATTAAAATCAGAGAGTGTACAGTTCTACAAAAAAATGTTGGCTTAAATTTTTTATTATTCCTAATATATTTTTTTCTCAGCAAGCGAACACACGGTATTCTTAATCTGGCATTTAATATTAATAATGGGCAACGATGAATATCGATGTTTTTTATGTGTAAAAGGCAAATCAAATGTTACACGAACTTAAATTAAAATCATACATTAAAGCTGTGGTTTTTAATATTTTTGACATAATAATCTAATATTTATTCTTCACAAGTTTTTCTTCTACAAGTTCAAAATTTTCTCTTCTAAATATAAATTTTATATTTTTAATTTCTGTTTTTTTCCAAATTTATCGCCAATTCTATTAAAAATAAAAATTCAAAAATTAAAATATGAAAATTATTAAAAAAATTTGTGAAAACTTAAATTTTTTAGTTACACAAATATAACATGAAAAATTTTCAATATGTCAAAATTAAAAACTTTTTGTACATGTATTATATAGTATTATAGCGACAGACTCTTCAATTTGTTCTTTTATTTCACAAAGTATATCGTTCTTTATTATTACTGACAAAAAAGAAATTGCTCATCTTTTCAAGGAAAAAAAAAAATTCAAAATGATGAAGCAGAATTTTGTAACATTTTTTTTCCCTCCTTTAACAAATTAAAAATGAAAATGCATTTTTACCTTGCGGGATTTTAATGTGCGGTAAATTATATATCGAAACTATTCAAGAAAAAAGTATGCTCTCACAATAGTATTAGAATAAAAAAAAAAAAAAAAAACAAAATAGTTTTCATTAAAAACAGTAGTCAGAGCCGACATTAAGTTTTTAACGCTATTCAATATTTAAAGGCAATTAAATTATATTTGATTTGAACATCCTATAACCAAAAGGCTTCATACTTCAGGTTTGTTGATATTAAATAAGGAAAAGGGATAAATTTTATCTCAACTAGAAGTTCTTATACACATTATCTGATTTGCTTACCTTTAAAATATTAGAATTAAGAGAACATACAAAGTTCACAATGCCGAATTCTTTTATTGTAGGCAGCTTGACTCTTAGGACTAATGTAAAGATATATAGTCTATGAGAGGTTTATAAAATTAAATCAGATCTATATCTAAAATTAATTTTTCTTTGTGTAATATCATTGCAAATTAAACGTTCTCATGAGACTGATAGCATTTAGGATATTTAAAATTTTTAAGTTGTGCATACTTAAAGTTCGAAATATAATAGTTCTATAAGTATACTCAGTACGTTGAAAATTCAAAGTTTAATATTGAAAATTATAATGTACTCGCTGTTCTAAGATTCAATCTTTCAAATTTATTAACGGGTTTAACGGGTTATTATCATTGTATACTAAGTATGTATGTAAGTAAATTTGGTAGTTAAGATTTGGTTATGTGATTTCTACGTTTCAAATATAAAAAAGCGACTCTGAAGCAATAGATTCACTAATATTGCGAGTTCATTTTTTTCTGAATTTATTTTAATTTACTTAGATTTTTTTGATGGATAGTTGAGAAGTTTGCATTTTTTTAATGTAAAAACATAATTTATGTTTTGCAAATGCAAACGGGGTTCAAAATATCTTAGTATATACCACTTTTAATTTTTCAAATATGAAAAAAAAAATTGGAAATGACTTAAATATAAAATTATTTAAGTTAATTACTAATTATTCTTATCTAATCAGACAGTCATAGCGATTCCAAAATTCAATTTCTATATATATAGAGATATAACAATAATTAGGATAGATTGGTGAATCTTTGCTTTTGCAGTGACATTGTGTGTTGATTTTTGAAAATTCTTATTCCGCCATTCCGTTCTTGAATTATGTCTGATGCTCTGTGACTATTATATAATTATGTATGAATACAACGAAATAGGTCTGGATTAAGTAAAAAAAATTTATTTGGGAAACAATTTTTTTTCTCTTTTATTTAAGAAAATTTTAAAATTTTAATTCACTGAATATTTCCACTACATTTTCGATGTAGAAAATTCAAAAATTTATTATACCTTGTTTACATTTTATGTTTTATTATGTAAAATTTAGTTTTTAAAACTATTAGGTCTCTTGTTTACCAAAGTGCATTATAAAGTCGTACGTAATTGTACGGCAAAATAACCAAGGTTAATGATCTTTCTTATATTCGAGTATTATTATATATGGAAGCATTGACATTTGATTGATTGTTTTTTGTTCTTTATATATTTTAGTTTGCTGCTTCTGGTTTGTTGTTCAAGTAAAAATTGAATTTTTTTTTCTGATCAACTTTATTTCAATTTTTTTTTTCTTATTTTGTTTTTTTTTTTATCTGCATTTCTGCATTTACATGATGAATAAAATAAGTGTCAATCAATTCATTCAATAAACCTGTGCGCAATGAATGCAAACCATAAAATATTGTAGGAATGTAAAATTTATGCAAATTTCTTCTACAATCCAAATGTATATATATTTTCTAGTTAAAAGTTGTTAAAATCAATTTTTCTGATTAAAATAAGTAAGACAATAAAAGTTACGTAATGATTTTAGGTTTTTTTTTTCAAAGTTTTGATCAGATTTTATTTTTTGGTAGAAAATAATAATAAAATGAAGAGAGAATCGATTACAAATTCTAGTTATGTGAAAATGCTTAGAAATTAAATTGATTTTGAAATTATGAAAAATGATATTGTTGTGAGACAGTGCAGTGATTATTAAGTAAGAGAGTACTTTGAAGAAATTTTTGATAGTAAAAAATTTGGAAATCATACTTATGATTATATGTTCCCAAAATTTATTATATAGGTACTCAATATAAAAAATCATATAAATAGAAATATGTTATATATTATTATAATTGCTAGTGCCACTTACTTAATTGTTTTTATTCTGAAATCATGGAAAAAATCATGGTTTTTAGGCCATAATTGAGAAATTTTCGGGTATGGCCTAAGTCGTATTACAAACTGATATAAAACCATACTTCTTTTTCCTAGTTTGGGATATATAGCTAATAACTTTTTATCTTTAAAACTTTTCTTTTTTAGTTTTTGATAATTGGATGTCAGTAATTTCTAATTTATTTTGTATAATCTTCCGATACGCCCGCGAACCACAAGTTAAGTTGAGAAAAACGGGGTTTTACTCTTGCGGGGACGCACCTGCATTTTTTAATTTCATTCTTTAATTCCAGCAACTCCACAGGGGCACGGAGAAAATTTTTTGCCTGTATAGGTTAAGTTTCGAAAAATAAATTTGGAATTTCAACTGCATTTTATTTTATTATCGAAAGCTAATAATTTATGCAATTTCTCGTTAAGTATAATTATAGATTAGGAATACACATAGATTGTTAGCTTCATACAACATTATTTTTGGTATTTTTATGTGAATGGTTAGTAAAACAAAATGTTGTATGAAGCTATAAATCTTTCTGTATTCTTAATCTATGGTATAATTTAATCGCTATTTTAATAATTTACTATCGAAATAGCTTAATAATAAATTTTCGTTCGTAATTTTTGGAATAAAATATTGTTACAGCGCATAATATGAACCAATATTTCTCTCCATACATCAAAAGAAATTTTTATAAAAAATAGGCTTTAAAACTTTATTAGTAATTTCCATAATAAAAATTATTTTATTTTTATTTTTATTTTGTCTATTTGAAATAAAAAAAATAAATAAATTTGAGGGCGTCAGACTTTTCAATTAAGGTTAATTCATTTTTTTCCATATTAATAAAACTAAATTACATCAATTACAAGCGACTTAATTGGAATTGAAAAACATAATACATAATTTGATAACTTTATTTTGAAGTATTTACGAATTGTTGATAAAATAAATGATCTTAAAAATTGTCTTATGTAATTTTATGATATAATGTATGTATGCTGTACAACATGTATAATATAAATGTACTACATGTATGCACATTGTATAATGTAATCTTTTTTTTTATTAATTTTTTTGTGTCATAAATTAAAAAAAGGGCAATCTTTCAATGGCTTCAATTAATGTGACAAGCTGACAAGGTAATTTTTTAATTACTTATTATCTTGAATGAATGATGTCTCGTCTTATCTTATTTTGTCGAGGGCAAATTGGTGTGTAACAATTCGACAACGTAATAACATAATTAAGATGAGTATTTTGATAATGTAAAACAATATAAATACATATATAAAATAGAAACAAATAATAAGTAGTTTAATAAGAGATAAACTTCATATATTTTTCATATACCATTGCAGTGTAAAATTTAGCCAACAAATAGAACTAAATAAATATTGATACCAATTTCTATACCAATTTGATAAATTTTTATCAATAAAAATGACTTAATAAATTATGTTGTTGTCCGCGTTAAGTTATCTTAACCAATTACTTGGCATTAGATTTTCATTTTTGATATATGAGCTACCAGAGGTTTTACTTTACGTCTATATAATAACTTTACATGTATACATTTATGAATTGAGCAGATCATAATTTCCGCCCATGTACATCATATTAAATTATGATTTCAATTTTGAAGTTTATTTCTAAGTAATATTAGCAAAGGAAAAGGAAAAAAAAAATTATCATAATTTATCTTCAGTGAAGTTACAAGTTTGATGATGATAGCACATCATTTTTCAGCTAGAGAAAGTCATCACTTTTATTCATATCTATAATTTGAAGTAATATTATAAATTTAAACTCCAGGAAACGAGAAAAGTTGATGTGTACATCATCATCATCATCATAACGATTAAAAAATTATTTTTTATTCTCTTCTTTTAAGTTTATTTTTTTTATGCAATTTAAGTAATTCAAAATGTAACTAAAAAAAAAATTTTTATGATATAAGTATAAAATACCTATATTACATAATATATAACTGAGATTTGCTTTTAGATTTTAATAAAAATTATGCAATTAAATAAATTCTAAAAATCATGTGGTTAAACAATAAACCGTATAAAGATGATCTGAATAAAGAATTCTGTTATTAACTTAAGGTATTTTCAGAAATATAGCCATATAGAATACACACTATATGAATAGATTAACGGAAATCGAGGTGTATTGCACTTATTTCCAAAATTATTTGAAAAATAATCTGGACATTGGAGATTTTTAAATTAATTTTAAAATTTTTTTTATCAATCTGTCAGTGAAAAAAAAAAGGTTAAGCCACACCTAAGTATATAAGTGAATGGTTATAATCGGCAAAAAATACGAATAATTAAGAAAATTAATTATTTATGTAGAAAAAAATACTTTTATTAATTTACAAAAATAAATAAATCGCAAAAGTTTTAAAAATTAATATGTTATATGCATAGTGTTTAGATATTCAGAACTTATAGTGTCCGCAAAGTTTTCAGCCCACAAATAACTCAAACATAATATCATTATTGCTGGTCTAGGTTATTAAGCAAAAATTATATACATACTAAAAATTGGCATTAAGAATAAATTTTTAAATTATATCATTTTTTATACATTCAGTGAATATATATTATTTATTTTTGTTTTAATTTTTACTTATTTAAAAAAATATTAACGATTTAATATTTAAGATAAACATTTTATTGAATTAGTATAAAATATTGCATTGAAATTAGTTTAAATAGATTATATTAATAAATAATCTATAGGAAAATATCTTTGACAGAAATGCATATAAAAATTTTTTTTTTAAACTAAATTAAAACATTTATGCGTATAACTTGAGTTCATAAACATATGTGAATTATAAATAAATGATAAGGGCTCTACAAAAAAAAAAAAAACAAAACATAAATTGTAATGAATAAAACATTAGGTTTATAATATTAAGTTTAACTTTATTGAATACTATAAATAATGTTATGGGAAGAATTTTTCCTGAAATTTAATAAAGTTTTCAGTTTTTCCATAAAAAGTGTAGTAAACGTGTGTAAAATTCATAAAAATCAATTTTTAAGCAATGATATAAAAGTTAAATAAAAACAAAGATAAATTTTCATAGGCACATGAAACATTTTTGTTCAATACAATGTAAATAAATATTGTATAAAAACTGTTTATGATTTATGACGTCGTCTAAAATGTAAATAATAAGATTTTGATTCGAGTGTTGTTGCTGTATGAAGACTTAGCCAAAAAATAATTATTATCATATTTATAGGCATGTACATTGTGATTTCGATTAGAAATAGTTGGCAAAATATATAAAGAATTATAGTTTTTGTAACACCTGGAAAGCTGTAAGTAAGAGCTGACCAAACCATTTGTTTAATAATTAATAGATATTAAGAATTTTTCAAGTTTATAGATTGTTTGTAACATTGAACAAAAAATATTTTAACTCTATATATTCCGCTGCATTATTTTTAGAAGTTAAATAATAATTTAAGCATTTGAGGCATCTTCGTAAAATTAAAATTTACTAAAAACTCTTTTCATTATCTATTTTAAATGTGGCGGACACCAGGATCATATATTTATATTTAAAAATCAATCAAAAATAATCACTTTTGCTTTTAGCAGAGCTTTCATTGTTTGCTTAATTAAATTTAATTCTATATTCTAACTTGACAACATCTCGAACTCTAATAAGTACATACACCATATTATATATTATATTAAATGTTTCTTCATGAAATTATATATAGGGGTAAAGGTAGTAAAAAAATAACGTATTGAAGTGTATAAATTTCACGCGAAAAACACTATGGACTTGACCGAATATAAGACGGAAACAATATTTTCAATAAACGCAGATAAAAAAAGAAGAAGATGATAAAAATCATAAACATTTCCAAGAATTTGTTACAGATTTTTATTTCAATAACTAAAGTTACAACTATGGAAAGTCATAACAATTAAAGACATTTTGTCTGGAAAATTAAAGATTTTTATATTTTTTAAAAAACAAATCAAGATTTCTTTATTTGGTTATTTATAAAGTAAATTGTTATATTCATGCTATATATTAATATTTCTACATCTGAAGATTGTAATTATATAGAATTTTAAATTTTCAACATTATAGTATATGATTTAAAAATATTCATAAATAATGCTAATTAAAATAAATTTATTTTTAAGGAATCAGCAACTTCATTTAAATGTATCTCAGAAAAAAACAAATTCCAAAGGTCATCAAACAATTCTGATGAAACTATTTCAAATTGGTGTGGGGCAATCAGAGATATAACTTTTTATTTTTAAAACTTTATATTCGTCGAAAAAATGGAGAAGACCTCTATTTACTAGCTGAGAATTTATCTAAACCAACTATATAAATTTTTATTTTTATTTTTTTTTTCAATATTATAAAAATAATAATAACATGTTTAACAAAATAGAACATTTTCTTTAAATGGAATATATGAATTTTTATATATTTATTTTATATAAATTTTTTTTTTACTTTTCTTATCGTTTAATTTCTGTTAAATATAAAAATTCTTAAAAAAAAAAATAAATATATTTATATAAAATGTACGTAGTTATTTGGCTCACTAAATGATGTATTCTTAATTCATGTGGGATATTTTCTATTTTTTTGTTTTTCAACAAAAATAAATTTCTATACACTATACTATATGATGTTTTAGGCCTAGGCTTATTTTATTTCTTTCATTGTGAAAAATTAAAACATTTCGTAACTTCATTTTTATTTTGAACATATAAGGAAAAACGAGTGCAGAATATTGAAAAGTGTACATCAAAATTTTTATTTACAAGAAAAAAAAAATAAAAAAAAAAACAACAATGTACATTTTATTCAATTTTATCTAATAATATGTTGTATCGATCTTATTTTTACTGACCAAAGTTCATTTAAATCACTAAATAAGATCAATTAAGGAATAAAAATGAAAAGTTAATTAGTTTTTTTTTTTTGCAATTTTTATTTTAATTTTTTTCCAGTTAAAAATTAAATGGTCATGTTAAAATTTTTTTGTTGTAAAAGAAGATAAACGAAAAGAAGTAGTTCCTGGGTGCGAATTCGAATAAAGTATAATTCTTATGTACCGAATAGGCAATTTCTATATGCAATATATGAACAGAAAGTATACCTATACAGATAAATGTTATTTGTAATACAAGATTGGAACAACAATTTCCTCCTTTACTTCCAAAAATCCTCCTCCCACTTACAGATAAATGTTATTTGTAATACAAGATTGGAACAACAATTTCCTCCTTTACTTCCAAAAATCCTCCTCCCACTTACTCTAATACCTTGTTCGCACTTCAATATTTTTCCGGATATTTCGATTTTTCCGGAAACTTTGTGGATATTATCATACAAAAATTTGTTCCGGATATTTTAATTTCCAGTTCTTTTTCCACTTAGCTAGTTTCTTTTAGCTACTTTTTGCTAGTTTTGGTACGGTTGGCACCGTTTATTTTGTGTCAAAATGTCAAAAAAAGTGAAAACAAAAAAAAAAAGTGAAATTTAATTTCAAAATTATTTTTGAATTTTAGATATTTGAAAATTCATAATAAAAAAAAAATGAATTTATATTTTTTCTAGAACTGTCAAATTTTTTCCACTTCTCAAGTGCGAACGGTAGTTTCAGAAAGTGGAAATTTCCACTTATTTATCCGGATAAATGTTGAAGTGCGAACAAGATATAAGGTAGCAATATTATGAAATATTTCTTTAAAATACATAGGTTCCTATCAGAATTTTGTATAAATGTCATCCGGAAAAAACATTTTGGTCGTTATATGCCTCAAGAAAGATTAAGAAGCTCATGTAATTAACCTAACTAATAAATATCTCGACGAAATTTAATTGAAATATACGGTTTTTTTCATTCAAATTATTTCAAACTAGGGATATTAATAATTTTATAAGCATTCGAATATAATTTTATATACGAAACTTAGTGGTGGATCTTAATAATTTTTTTTTTTTTTATGAAGATATACCTAATATAAAACGGTTCTTTAACCACAACATTATATCAATGTTGAGTTATTATAATTCACTTTTCAATTGAACATTTGAAAAGAATCAAACTAAAATAATATACTTTTGGAATACTCATAATGATTATCTTTGATAGAAAATCAAATGCATAATAAAATATATGAGTAAAATATGGGTGATTTGGTGCATGCTATTTAATTTCTGTTTGAAAATATTACAGTTATCTTTATGCAATTTATACCACAAATATCACATTTTTCTTTTATTACACTGTAATATAACTTTTTTTTAAATGTTTAGCTACCGCATTTAGATAATTCTTTTTTATTATTAGCAATTTGTTTTTTTCAGTTGTAACGATTAGTTGAATATAAGTTATATTTTTCTTATTATTTATAATAGAAAAAAATACTAAATATTCGGGAAAGAAAGGGTTAGAACAAGATACTTTTGAACTTTGCAGCATTCAATAAAGTTTTCTTGAGTTTCGTAATATTTAAGCTTTACTTAAATTAAAGAAATAAACAAAAATTTAAATCCTTCAATAAGTAACCAAAACATGTGAGCCCCGTAATTATGAAAGTGGCTAAGTCGAAACAAAAAATAAAAATTAGAGCTTACGATGTTGTAAAAAATTATCAGGTAGATAGTACTTGTTATTTCAACAATTATTTGGAATTCATTAGGATTAATTATGCAATATATCGAAACTAGACATAAATGACTTAGATAGACCATTTTCATAATAATATGCTTATAGATTAACATAGAATAGAATCCTTTATCTCAATGGTTTTAATTTTTAGAAATAAGTTATAAAACAAAAATCTTATTATTATGTGTATTTTTATTTCCTTGTAATCATTATTTGGTTTTACATTTGTATTCTTATTTACATATTATTGCCTAAGTAAGAGATTAGATTATTCTTAACCTATACAACTAATTAATAGATAATTTGTTACATATAAGAGAATAGATACTTTTATCTTTGATATTTAAATTTTTAAGTAGAGGAAAACAGGAGATAAAAACCTCTATGTGATAGTTAAACAAAAATCTTATTTAACTTGAAATTGATTCTAAGGGGAGCAAAAAGTTTTAATAAATATTTTTTCTATATTCTGGTATGTTTATTTTGAAAATTTGATATAGGAGACGCATCTTAATTATTAATATTCTCTGACGATGAGACGATGACATGTATATAAAAAAAAGAATTGTCAAAACTAATAAAAAAAATCTGCTTAAAAAAATAAATTCCTAATTTATCTTCCACGTAATATTTTCAATTAACTTTCTCGCATTGAATAAATTTGTGCACGTATTAAATACCATAGAATTTACTATTCTTTTTTAAAGTTAACTTCAAGAAAAGAATAAGCATACAATTCAGCATAAAATTTAATTTTTTTTTTTTTCGAAAACATAAAAATTTTATACAAATAAAATAATAGTAACAGTAATAATTCTAAATTGCAAAACTATTTTAAATTTTATCAAAATATCCGATTTGAATTTGATAGTTTTAACTTTGGTTTTTTTCTAGTTCGAAGTTTAAGAGTTCTTAAGTTTCAATAAATTATTTTTTCTCTTAAGAAATTTACTATTATTACGAATATATTCAACACAAAATTTGTCCAATATTTTACGTTCAGATATTGGCTTTGAAAAAGGATAGAAATTGAAATATAATGTGTACTTGAGAAAGAAGAGCGGATCAAAATAGATCTTTAAATTTTGTTCAATAAAAATAGTTTACTGCATTTGGATTTTTAGTTTTAACAAAAAATTCAAGATTTTCATTTTTATAACCAAATTTTATTAAATTTTTTAATAAATTTTTCTTTTCGCTATACTAATAAAAAAAGGAAAATAATGTATTTTACTGCTTTCAAAATTATTGATTTAAAACTATATAATTGCCAATTGAAATTTTCTATAGTTTTGCCGAACTTATTTAGACCGTAAAAAAAACTTGTAATTTTTGTTTTCTATATTTTATTGAAACGCAAAAAATAAATTTGTAGTACAATATTTATTTATTTTTATTATAAGAAATCAGTTATCGATTTAATTGTCATACTCAAAAGATATACATCAAAGTTTGTTGCTAGTTTAAGATACTGAATTTGGATTTATAATATAAATTATTGTAATTAGCGAATGTACAGACTGAGATGTAGCTTTAATTCTAAGAGGTAAAGTTTTAGAGTGTTAACCTAATAACAGGTGCTTTCTCGTTTCTCAATAAGAGTGTTTCAAAATCCGTCACGTAGTTAACACTAAGCCTGAGGAAAAAAATGCCTTTTTTTTTCTTTAAATAAGTATATTATTGCCGATTAAATTTTAATAAAAATAGTAAATTTGTACAATAGATAATAGTAAAATAGAAGTTTATATTATGAGAACTAATGTTGGTTTTTCCTTCATAATGAATTTTCTTAAACTAATAATTTCCTGAAATAAAAAAAATTAAATAAAACTTTTCTGTACATAATTCATAATCTTCTTATAGGATAGGAATAATTGGATTTATCTTTGTTTTATATCTATATTCTATATACATGCATTTTCAAGATTTTTGTTTTAAAACGAGATTTTATTTAATTTTTATCAACAGAACTTTGCTTACTGGGATTAAAAAAAATTTGATAAAACTCTGCTTAAAATATAATAAACCCAAATCATTCAATATACTTACGTCACTCTTTTCATTTCCAAAAGTTGGGTTTCTAACTTTTTATTTTTTTCTTCTAATTGTTTAATCCGTTTTTTATTTGTTTCTTCGTATTCTTCCAAAACCTTTATTATGAATGATCTCCTTTCAAGTTCAATTGCCTTTACATCCAACGATGTTGCAATTTTGACTAAATCTGGAGCATTAATATTAATCAATGGGTTATTTATATAAAGCTCCTGAAAATTAAAGAAATTTAAGATTTTCATGTTACCAAAAAAACAATTTTTTATGTACATATCGTCCCCTGAGATCAGAACTATTCTAAGTCCAAAATTTAAAATTTTACAGGAGAGCCATTTTAAGATTAAAAACTGTTTATTTGTTTAAGAAAGTGATGTATGCCAAAAAGTTTATTCTACAATTATATTTTTTTCCAATCATTTTGAGAGGGGCAATGGATGAAATACCCTGCTTTCAGAACTAATTAAATTTCAAATAAGTGGACATACGGCGCCGTGACATTTGTCCGCGATGAAATTTGTATGGAAAACTTCGCGGACAAATGTCATTTTGCAAAATGTCATTTGTCCGCGATTATGAAATGACATTTGTCCGCCGCGGACAAATATCTCAAAATTAGCGGACAAATGAAACTTTTATTTTTTAGCGGACAAATGTCATTTTGCAAAATGTCATTTGTCCGCGATTGATTTTTCATTTTTTTTAGCGGACAAATGTCATTTTGCAAAATGTCATTTGTCCGCGATTGATTTTTCAGTTTTTTAAGCGGACAAATGTCATTTCGCGGACAAATGTCATTTTTATGTCCGCGATACAAAAACAAATCGCGGACAAATGTCCAACCCCCTGGACGTACAATGGTTTTGCCGGTAAAAAAAAAATATTTTGGGCATAGGATTAGTTTGTACTTACCTATGTTTTGAACACGAAAAACAATTTAAAGAAACACGTGTTTTTGCACACACATCAGAAACCGTACTGACTAGCTAATAAGTAAATAAAACAGTTTTTGATAAAAGTGGACTTAGAATAGTTCTGATCCCAGGGGACGATGTATGAAAAATTGTTTTAAGACAAATTAGAAATTTATTTTAAATACCTAAATTCAATTCGCATTTAATTTATTAAAATGCTATTATAACATAACTATTAATTATTATTATAACATAACGATAAATAATGTATTTTACCCGAGGAAGTGAAATGTGGTTACGATCATCAGGATATAAGTCCGTCAATTGAAATCTATTTTGAACATCTGGTAAAAAGTTAATCAATTGTTTTCTATTTTCCAAAAGTTTAAAATATGCTGAATTTGTTGCAGTCAATTGTGTATTTTCAATTTTTAATTGAAAAATTTCTGAATCTAAGATTTCAGTATTTTCTAAACTATCAATCTAAAATTGGAATCATAAATATTTTATATGAAAATAAAATTAAAAAAATCTAGTTCTTATTTCCGTCTTTCGTTCTGTCACCTACTAAAATTCTTATAGCTAATGTTAAAATACTTGTCCGATTTTGATTACATCAAAATATTTGAAATTTCGTTCACTTTCATCTCATTCTAAAGAGAAGGTTCTGCAATTTACGGTTTTTGAGTTAGAGGCTTTGAAATGGCCAGAAGTCTAAATATTATAATAAAAAAATATATGAGTCTGATGAAAATTAGTACATCAGCAAATAAGAGGAACCTAAAAAATTATTAGCCTCTGATTGTGTATTTTTTTAAATTTTTCCACTTGTTTTTTCAATGTATCATCTAGTTCTTTTTAATTGATTGTTTTCCGTCAACTTTTTTACGTTATGTGAAAACCGATATTAATTCGTTCCGACGGGTGAAAACGAACATAGTAATTAGATTGCGGAGTGAGGGAAAATAGATCAAGTATCATCGAATTCCATAATATACACCTACAACTGGTAAAGTGTATACCTATCAATAAACATGCACAATGCAAAATAAAATTATTTAAATTTGAATTTTAAAAATATTATTTTTTAATTCACAAAATTTTTGATGATTAATATTTTACTTTTTTTTGGTACTGGCTTGAAACATCATTGATTTGTTCTTCTAATTCTAGTATAATTGTTGTTTTGTCATTAATTACATCCTCCCTGATATATACAATTACAATATAATTTATGAGAATTATTTTAATTTTAATTTACTTTTTTTTTAATGTGCTTTTAACTCACATCTCTTTCATATTTTCTTTTAACGATTTATTAGAACTTTTTATTTGGTTTAATTCCTCTTTTATTTTGCCTATAAATTCTTTATCCTGTAAATTTTAAAATAAACATTTTTATATTTCTATATTTAAAGATATTTTCAAATATAAGTCATAACAATTTGTTTAGATTATATTCTTCATAAGATGAACAATAATACACATATACAGATGAATTCACGGAGAACGTAAGTTGTTCTTTGGTAATATTATACATCCATCTACATAACTAGGTATATTAAAAATTTTAAATCAATAATTTTATTTACCGCATAATTAGATAATTTAGCTTTTTCTTCTTCAGCAACACGTTTTTCTTCCAACAACTTAAGATGCTTTTTTTGAACAATAGACAGCTCTTTCATACGTTTATTATTTAGATTAGAATTATTTTCTATAATGTGTTGGGGGTGGGGGAAAAAATGTGTTTACGACAAATTTTTTTAAATATTAATTAGTACAAATTAAATTATTTTATTTTCAATTTGAATACTATATTTAATATTCATTATTTACCTTCATTTTTGTTTTTTTCTGCTATTTTGGCTTGTAAATTTTCAATTTTATTTTGATTCTCTTCTACAGTTTTCTTTAAAGATTTACATAATTCAATTTCACTTTCATAACATCCATATTCTTTATCAATTTTTTTTAATTTTGCATGTAAATTTCTATTTTCATTCGATTGATGTTGTAATTGTTTTTCAATTTCATTTAATTCTTTACTAAGTAAATCATTTTTAGTTGACATTGCCTCTGTATGTTCAGTTAGTGTTTTATTAATTGTTCCAATCTATATTTAAATAGATATTAGCTTACCTAATCTAACATTATTTCGGAAAATAATAAAAGGCTTAAATGAACAGGGGTTTGATCGGGTTCAACCTAATTTGACTTAAATAGTAAGAAACTTTCTTTTCTACTTAAGGCGTTTGTACTAAAATAAAGGAATAAGACGTTGTTTTTAAATAATTAATTACATTTATAATACGCAATAGTAATTATAGGTGTTTTAATTAAATTGAATAATTTTTAATAAAAAAAATATTACCCGCTGGATTTCATTATCTTTAATGGTTTTCGATAGCAAGTTTTCGTTTAGTTTTGCTTCAAGTTCTTTAATTAATTTTGAATTAGTTTCATTTATTTTTTTAAACTTGCTTTCAGCTTCCTTTAACTTAGTCTTATAGGCCTTAAAAAAAATTCTATATTAATAATATTAATAATTAATATATTATTAATAAAAAAATTTCAACAAAACACATTTTCGTTACCTCAATATTAATATTAAATTGATATTTTTCTTTTTCAAAAATTAAACGCGACTGATCATTCTCAGGCTTTAAGTACTCTAATGATTTAATAATATCATTTATATTGATTTTCTTAAATTATGAAAAAAAGAATAATAGTTAAAATAATATTTGTAATTGATTAAACCTAGATAATGTCAACCTGTTTTTTTTCATCAATTTGTAATTTTTCTTTCATTAGTTTCAGGCTATCAACAAATTGTGGTTCAATACCAGTATCTCCGGCACTCTAGAAATAAAATTAATAAATATCTTAGTTTCGAAATTGATATATTACCTTTCTAATTTTTTCAAAATGCTCAATAAACTCTTTACATAATTTGTAACCCGATTCATGTGCATTCAATACCTTGTCCTTAACTTCATTTAATTTCAATACTTCTGAAAATTTTGAATAATCTGTTTCAGTATGCTAATAATAATTAAAATTCTATTACCATTAGAAGCAGATTTTTCAAAGCAAATTAATAATATAACAATAATATTTGCTTACTTTCTGCTATTACTGATTTTTGTGAACTGTCCGCTTCAGTTGCGACAATTTCGGGTTTTGTTTTTGTAACAACATTTTTTAATTGACCTTGCGATTCAGTTTTATTGATCAATTCTTGTTTTCCAATTTCAAGCACTTCACTTTTTTTAACTTTTAAATATCGTGGAATTTTACCTATCTGTTGTTTAGCTCGTCTTCGTGGTTCCAACATTGGAACAACTATGGAAGATATAAATATATTTATTTTGAATTATTTTAAAATAATAGCCATTTTTTATATTACTTGAACCAGATTTTGATGAAACACTTCTTAGTTGACAATTAATAGAACTAGCTTTGCTTTCAGAACCTGTTTTGCTTTCAGTTGTTTTTGGAGCAATGGGTGCGAATGTAGTTGTTTTATCAGCATTTACCTTAGATTTTTTAAAAAAACTTGAAGTGTTATTTCGTGTTTCTTTTAAACTGGAAGGTCGATTTATTCTTGCTGTTTTAGGTTTCTGCAATTAAAATTAATCCTCTTTATTTAATTCTTAATTTGTTATAGGTTTAAATTAACATGCCTTGCCAATGTTCGTTGTTGTTGAGTTACAAGACTTTTTCTCGTCGTTATTAAAATTTTTTAAGGACTTTGATTCTAGAAAGAAAAAAAATATCCTTACATTAGTTACTAATTTTTTTTTTACTAATGAAAGTCACCTAATTTTTCCCTGTTCTCTCTATTTTTTTTGAACATTTCCCGAATTTTTCTTTGAAAAGTTTGAATAAATTCAAATTTCGAAAACAGCAAAAAATTTTTATTAAATAATTCAGAAAGAAATTTTATTTGTAATAAAACTTTAAAAAAAATTAAATTTTATTACAATTAAATAACATATTACTATGTTTTAGAGTTTCATTTTAAATTGCGTGTATTGTGTTTTATAAATTTAGTACTCAAGTTGAATTATACTTAAAATAAGGCCAGATAAGACAGATTTCCAAAAATATATTAAAAATAATGTGCTACAGAAAAATTTAAACTTAACCTAAGAAATTAAAATTTCGCATAAGTTTCTTAAATTTTCATATAATAGACTAAAAATTAAACATAAAATATCGCATTTTTAATAAAAATTTAAAATATTTGTTTGCTATTGAATTTTTATTAATAACTCTCTACTGAAACTTTATTTTTTTTTAATTTTGATGCAAAATGTAATTAAAAGACCATGAAATAATTTTTCACGTCAAAATAATTAGACCAATAATAGTTCAACTGAATATGTTAAAAAATGACAGCTCTACAAAATTAATGCATATTTTCTGTAGTTCATTACTAGCATAAAAATATTAAGAGCATGCTATTTACATTTTAAATTATAAAAATTAATATGAAATAATATACACAATTATACATATACATGAAGTAATTAAAATTGATGTTATTTTAACTTAATTTTATAATTCAGTAATTTCTTTATGCTATTCGTTTTTTTTTTATTAAATCATATACGTATTTTTTTTGTAGTACATATCATTAATAACGCATTCATCATATTTTTATAAATTGCAAGCGTTATACTTTCACCAAAAATTTTCCTTGAAATTTTGTTTTTATTTTTGTGATAATTTTTTTTTGTAATAAATTTTCTTTTTCTTGCAATGTTAAAAGTAGAAATTTCGCTAATTACTAGGTATGGAAAATAATAACAAATTTAATTCAAATGAACAAGTTGATTATAGAAATACCGCATCTGAGAAATATTTAATGTATATATAGGTACATTGCTCAAGTATTTAAGTATTTTTTAGGTGTATGTTATTAACTTATTTATTTTAAGTAGATCAACACATTTTGGATAAGTGTACTAGATTATATTTTTGCTGATACAAAGTCTCCAGTATTTCATATTTGATAATAATATATTTATTAACTATTTGTAGGAACTTAATTTTTATTTAACAACAATCAACATGGATTACATACTAAATTATTATATGACATAATAATCATTGAAATATTCTAGCATCAAAATAATATTCTCAATATCAGTACAGTGTACTTTTACTGCGATAAATATTTTCATAAAATTGATTCGCATATCAAACATGAACATTAATCCTAGTTATCTTAGATAAAATCAAACAAGAAAAATCTAAGTTAAATTTTGGAGATTGTTGAATTAACAGTTACGGGCTACTTTAGATTGTTGGCCATATTTGCTGAAGTCAATGAATGTAATAGAAAGAAACGAGATAAAACGAATAAAGTGGTCTTACTGACATATCTAATCTACTTCCTTTATTATAATTTTTAGTAAATTATTAAAATGGAATTAATTTGTATCATTTTGACAATACAGTAATAATATCCCGTAAAAAGCTTTTATCAATATTTTAATCAAAGAAAATGTTTAATATAATGATAACACGATAACACTAAATTTAATCAAGAAAATATAAAAATTACATTGATCTGACTTACTTATTTCAAAATTTTAACAATATTTATTGTATGTAATAAATTTTGAAATAAAATTGTTTTATAAATAATTGGAGATCTAATATGATATTGATTTAGTGGTAAGAAGGTTATAAATATTTTTGTAATTTGAAAATTTGTTTTCTTTATAATGTTAAATTTAAATATATACATAAATTTGTGTACATACCGATGATGATGGTAATTCATTCGTTGCAAAAAAGAAAAATATATTTATTTTTTTTTATTTTTAAAGCTATCTATACCTGTATATTTAAATGAAACAAACTCTGTTTGTTGATAGTTTTTGACTAATTTACATATATCGGTGATTCGCAAAACAAAACTATCAGACCAAGAAAATTCAATTTAATGATTTTTACTTTTCTTTTTGTTATGAAATTTTAGAATCATTTTTCTTCGAAACTGACATTACATAAATCTGTAATCAGTTAGCTATTATTTTTTTTACATTTGCATTTTATAGATAAAGATATTTTTTTATATTTAGTGAAACACGGTTATTCAGCTTGTTAAATAAAATATTCACAAATTAGAAATATTAATTGAATTACTTAGTTCTGTAATGTATGTAAGTTAAAAGTAGAAAAATTTGTTAATCAACTAAATAATAGAGTAAACTTGAACGGTGGTGCTGACAGGAAATTGTCTCTTTGATAAATTTTATAGATATGTTTCATTATTTTTTGTATGTTCTTGCATATTTTAATTTACTTTAGAGTTTAGCTTAGTAGATCATTTATAAAAGCCAACAATGATAGCTTTTGATTGAAACTCAATTTAACAAAACTCTTTTAAAATACAAATTTTATATGATGAAAAATTTCGTGATTTTATTTATTGTCATCATTTTGCAATGAATAAATTTAAAAGAAAATTGTAATGGCGAAAATCGAACTAAAAGTAAGAAATAATATATAAAAAAAATATATATGTAAATAAAACAGTTGGTAGCATTTTAGCATTTAAGTAATAATAAAAGAAAAGTTTTCACTTTATTGGATTGTTATGTGATTAAAATGTGATTTAAAAGGGAAATTTCATTCCCATAAGAATTTTTAATCATGTTAATGATAATGTGAAAAGTAAAATTGATTTTAAATTAAAAATTGAAATTTTTAGCAACGCTGAAGAAGAATATAAGAAGAAAATGTTAATATTGATCGTAGAGGTACATGACTATAGAAATTGAAATGTTTTTTTTTTTATATATTTATTTTTTACAATTCAATGTCAAAAGTTTAGTTCAATTTTAGGTGCATTAATTGAAAAGAAAAACTAGCTATAGATATTATGTTTTGTTTGTTAAGATATTATTAGCATATTTATTTTGTTTGATATTTGATAAAAAATTGTCAATTTTGTGCAAGCTATATATTTTTTTCTGCTTGTCTAAGTGTTCCAATTGACAAAACCCCAAAGAAACTCTAGGCGGTCGTTATTGAAGAAAAGAAAAATATATGAATTTATTTTTTAGTTTTCAAATCAAGAGCTTTAAAAAACTTAATGTTATTTTCAATAATGTAACTGAAATTTTCAAAATTTGACATGAACTTCAAACTATCGTGTACAAAATTTAAATTCAGAAGTTCATTTTTCTCAGGTATGGAGGTACGGATTTGCTTTAAATTGTTAGAATTCGCATTGATGGAGAGAGCAAATGAGGCAATAAATTTTTCAATATTAGATCTGTCACTTTGTAGCCAAGACGGCGAGACATTGAGCTTCAAACTCAGAAGACACCATAAATTCGCACTATGGACTGGCAAAAAAAAATCTTTTTTATTGAATTATTGAGAATTATTATTGTCAATAAAAAGAATAAACCTAACTACAACGATAAACTTCAAATGAAAATATCCAGTATTTATATATATATTCAATAATTTTTATTTTCTTAATTTTTATAATAGAAAAATTCAAATTTATTTCTCCCAGGCACGTACAAAACTAATTGTGTGGTTTTTTTTTTTTTTAATATTTTTATTTATATTATATTTTACTTTTTTCAAAACATTAGAAAGAACACCATATAAAATATAGATTGTTTTTTTTTTTTATTTGAATTGTAGACAAAAAAGAAAATATCTAAAATTCTAAAAGGCACAAAAATTCATGTAAAGCAAATTGTCATTTTGCACCCATGATTCCCATGAATAAAATAAAAAAAAATAAAAGAAATTATAGTTGGAGTTTCTTATAATTTACAATTTTTCATTTTTAAATTTCTTAAAGCCAAAGCTTAATCAAGAAACTGGTAATGAAAATTTAATAAAAATATATCATGAGTTTATTATGGTTATTTGAATGAAAATTTTTCAGACTGGATCGAAAATATTCGGGTTTTAAAATATTAATTTGATTTTTTTTTCCTTTAACCTAATTAAAAGTTGGGTTTGTAAATGATGAACTAGATTTGCACTTTTCAATATATCTACTATTTGAAATTTTCTTCAGTCACAAATGGTTACATTTTACAGATTGAATGAATAAAATCATACTGATTTATAAAATGTTTTTACAATTATCGATTTTTTTTGGACTTTTTCAAAAAGACACAATAATTATGTAATTCTGAATTTATGTCACAAAATGTTAGATATATAGGTACGGTATAAATAAAATAACACAATTCACTTTTTCACAAATAAATAATTATGGAATTTAAAACAAATCTATTTTAAATATAAAATGAAAATAGAAGTTTTGTGTGCATCTAAACTTCATTTACATATTACAAGAATTTATTGCAGAAAAAAAAAAAAACTGCTTGCGCCAGAATTCCTTGCATTATTTAAGGTTTTCCTCATTATATTGTTTAGCAAAATTTTACATTCAGAATTTATAATTTTCGACCTTTCCGCATACCTCAATTAGCTAAGCACGCACATCAGTGTTGTTATTGCAAGGCAAGTTAGAAAGATAAGACTAAGAAATAAAAAATATGAAAAAAAAAAAAAAATTTCCATAAACATATAATAATTGTCATGAATTCTTTCGAAAAAGCTCAAATTTTATAATTTCTTTTGTCTTTTGGCATAGAAATAATACATATTAATATAAATGCATAATGTATTCATATATAGGTATACTTGTGTATACCTTAAATATTAAAAAGAACATTAACTAACAAGTATTTAAATTAATTAAAGATTTATACTGTGTACCTACATAATTTAATATATACATATACATTAGAATTCTGTGCAATAATTTTATACCTTATTATTATTTATTATGAGCTTGTTACACACTGCTGCCTCGGAAGAAAGTTGACATTATATAGAATGAAGTAAAATACCAAAACAAATGAATTTTTTAAACCTGGTTATAGGTAATGTTTGAATTTTTTTTTTTTTTTTTAAATATTTTTAAAAGTCTATCAAAGTAATATTTTATTTAATAGTGAATAGAAAAATATATATGATTTTTTTATATGTGATTCAATAACTTTTTACAAAGATTAATAATCCAATTTTAAGAAGTATTTAAAAAATTTTGGTTTTTATCGAAATTAGCTTTGAAAGAAATTCAAAAATATGTTTAAGAAAAATAGGGCTTTGGATAATGCAGGTACATTACATATTCCTTTATCAAAAATTTGCCAAATGTTTTAAATTTATTGTTTTGGTTTTTATTTAAGACACAAAATCCACTCGAACCTGTGATGACAGTCTTAAGGGTATCAAATCAATTCTTTCCGACAAGGTAAGTAAGATAATTAATATTATAAAATAGGATAATAGTAAACGATATGTAATATAAACATAATTTAGTAGGTAGCAGAACAAACAAAAAAAGAATATCTAATATGTTAGTTTCAATTTCAGAAAAATACGACTAGTCAGAATTTAAATTTGAAACGGGAAGAAAAACAACATAACTTTTGTAAAAAATGTAAAACAAATGCTGTGATGAAAAATTTGTCAGGAGATGATCACGATCATTCTTTGGGTCACTGTTCAAATACAATTAAGAAAATTGGAAGTAGAACAAGCTTTAAATCTAGTTCTCAACTGGGATCTAGTTCGAAATCGAGTAAACAATTTTTATTGAATTATACGTCACCATTTTATAATTGAAATTTTTTGTAGGACCAGAACGACGTTGTCGTACTGGGGAGATTCCAAACTATTTGAGGAAAAAAAAAGAAGAAGCGTCTAAAGTGACAGAAGAAGAAACCGACAAAGACCCTGAACCAACAGATCAATTGGACGCAATTTTAGCCAATGCAAAGTCTAGTATGGAAGACGATGAGATTGCAACAAAGAAGGTTCAAGACAAGGCAGAAAGTACGTGCACAATTTTTTAATATTCATATTAAGGAAAGTTGATATTTTATGTATTTTAGAAAATTATAACTTCAAAGAATTTAAACATTTCTTTACAACTGAACTTACTTTCGTAATAGATTTTCAGTAATCTAAACTTGTTCAAATTTTAAAGAAATTTCTTAAATTTGTTATCTCTAAACTTCAGTCATAAAGATATTAAAATGAATACGTATTATATGTTTCAAGGGACTCAAAAGTCAAATGAAGTTAAAGATAAGGTAATGAGTGTTCATGAATCTGGCTATAAATTATGTCAACAATTTATTGAACATTTTGAACAAATCGGAGAGGTAATTACATAAAATAGAAAAATATTGTATATCATTAATTTTCTCGATTTTTTTTTTTTCACAGAGTGCTGGTGACAGTGGCGTTGGACAGAAATTTGTTGAAAATCTTCAAATTATGAAAGATAAGTTTATGGATGAATCAAGAAAGCAGGTACGGATGTATTTTCATTGATCATCATGATAATTAAAAAAAAAATTTTTTTTTTACCATTTATATTAGGAAAGTTTTGTTGAAGAAATTGTCAAATGCATAGAGTGTTTAAAGCCTGAAAATGATCAATCTCGATTACTGTCCGAAAGAGAAAGAACCCAATTTAATATTTGTATTGAAGTATTATTCTATTTGAAAGTATTTCTATATTGTGTACAAAAAATATAAACATTATTTTTTCAGGCTTATAAAACCAAATTAAAAGAAACTGAACAGAAAATTAAAAGTACTGAAGAATTGAACGCTAAAACAGTTAAGGACTTAGAAAAAAAATTAAATGAAAATATTAATTTAAATATAGAAAAGGAAATTGAAGTTCAAAAGGTAATAAAAATAATGACTAGAAACATAAATATTTTCTGCCTAAGCTAAAGCTAAAATAAAAAAAAAAAAACTTTTCCACATAGGCCGAAAGTATCAAAAATGATCTTTTAGATGAGAAGAAAAAAGTAGATGCAAAAAATGAGTTACTTTTAAAAGAAATAGCAGAAATAAAAAAGAAATTGCATGATCATTTGAATGAGTTCAAACACTTGAAGTCTAAAACTGGAAAATTATCTCAATTGAATGATGCTGATTTTGAAAAAGATTTTCGTACATTATATGAAGCTGAACGTAAACAATGCGAAGATCTAAAAAAAGTTGTTAGTGAAACCTATATTGAAATTGAAAAATTGAAAGTTCAATTAGAAGATAAACAAAAACCTTGCGGTAAGTTTTTGAAAGGAATGTGAATGTGAAATTTTCATATCTTTATGAAATTGTTACATAACAGTCTGAGGTGTAATAATTATGTGGAATGTTCTCCCATCAAAATTGTTCCCGACAGCTGGCTGACGTTTGACTTACGACTTGCGCCGCTTTAAGAAGAGTTTACATGATTACCTACTAACTGTCCCACTTTTAAATCCCGTCTAAACTTCCTGCGCCCATTACCAAATCCATACTTCTTTAAGTATAAAAGGTATCCCCCCACCTAGTGATTTGGTAACTTTAATAAAAAAAAAAAAATAAAACCACTACACACACCATGACAGTCGACCAAAATAAAAATTTAATTTTTTTCACGTCATATTTTAATAATTTAATTTTTCAGAATTATCCCAAAATGATATTAAGCTTACAAAAGAATTGGCTGCTCTTAAAAAGAGTGTCCTGAAAACAATTGAAGAAAAAAACGAAATAGAAATGGAAAGAAAGAAATTAGAAAGAATTTTGGTAACTTTTTTTTTTAACATAATTGGGAATTATATGTATCTTCGAGAATTAGGGATTGATAAATAACAAAAAACATAGCTTGTAACCGAGCAAAAATAGATAAAAACAAACTATACATACCTATATGCTGTTCAGCACCTTTATGTTTTGACAATATAATATATAAGTGAACTTATTAAATTTTTCATTTTAAATTAATTCAATTCACTTTGTTAGGAAAAAAATCAATTTGATAAAATTAAAGATGATCTTGAAAAAATCAAGATATCTAATAAAAAATTGGAAAATAATGCAAAAGAAATGTAAGTTTAATTTGTGAGAAAAAAAATAAGAAACAAAAAAATTATATTAATATGTACTTTTTTTTTTTTTTTTCAAAATTTAGGGGAGAAAGCATTAATTCGAAAACAAAACAAATAAAAAGTTTAAAACTTCAACTCCACAACTTATCCACTGACTACAAAGAAAAGGTAAAATTATAAAATATAAAAAAAAATTAACTAAAATATTTTAAACAAAACTCACATAATATTAATTTTTTTTTTGTCAGATGGAAACATTTGCAACAGCTCAAGTCAGAAATGATTTTACCAATCAAGAAATATTCAAATTAAAAACTAAAAACGAAGAATTAAGGAAAACAAATGCGCATTATTATCATTTGTTGAAAAATAGAGATAAAGTAGTTAAATATTTTCCAAAAAATAATAAAAAAATTGATTTTTATCATAGTGGACATGTGAATGATATGGTAATCATAACAGTCACGATAAAATATAAAATATTATGTTTGGAATTTTTGATCGATCATTGCATATTAAATTATAATTATAAATTTTCGCCTTTTGTCTCTATAAAAATTAAATGTCGCCGATTTATTCCGTATATGAATTATTATATTTTTTTCTTTTTTAATTTTATTTTAGGATGATTATTCTGATGGTTCTTATCACGAAATGGGTGCATATGATAAAGATACAGAGCTGGCTAAAGAGGCATTTACGATAAAAGTATTGGAAAACAGTTTGGGACAAAATATGAGACATATTAATCAGTTGGAAGAGAAGAATATCATATTGGAACATGATCTTTCAGAAATTAAACGACTAATGTAAGTTAATTTTCATTCCTTAAGCGATTCTTGAAAAACAACGAAAGAAAAATTATCTAATTTTATTGACGAATCGTTAAATTATCTTAATATTTATGTAATTTGACCTTCTTTTGCTACGGTTAGGCTAAAATTATATAAAGTTGTGTGCTAATATTTGAGAAAAATTTAAAATTTTTATTGGTCTTATTAACTTAAATTAAATAAGAAATAATAATCAACGTTCTAATAAAACTAAATGAATATTTCAGGGATATTATATATCAATTTGGCAGCAAAAGAGCATCATAACCCCGATATTGAAATTAAGTACAAAAGTATAATTTTTTTCTTTTTTTTTCATTTTCTCAAATTTAATTTAATTCCAATTTTTTTACTTTTTTCAGAAAATTTCAACATTAAAATGTATTTCTTTAAAATTTAAAATGAAATGTATTTTAGATAATTAGTTTATTTAAAATTTGTAGGAAAAAACATAAATAAAAACATACATCTGTATAAATGCAATAGACAAGACATGCATATCAGCATATAATAATTGTAAAAAATTAAATTTCTAGGAGTTAAATCTGCTTCTCTTCAATTCGCACGGACTTAATTCATGACTTCTATATTATTAATATGTTTGTAGGAATACACATTTTAATTTCAAAAAATAAGGTTTCTTTATAATTTTCTCAACAGTACCACTTTTGACATAATATCCTTTCATCTATTTATTTATAAATGTAAAGGTAAAAATGTTTTGATATTTTACAAATTCGTTCTTCTTAACAACTATAATAATAATAATAATAATAATAATAATAATATAAAAATAATTTATTAATAATATTATTAAGCTTATGTTTAATTTAACCTTGAACTGAACTCCAATGATTAGAGTTTTTTCAAATGTTGAAATGACATTTATTCAATTTTTGAAAGTTCGTCAATATCAATAATATAAAATTATAGTATTTTAGTTTTAAAATTTTTGCAGTAAAAATTTTTAATTTTACTTCTTGTATTATATATATAGTGTATAGAGACTATAGATGATGTACTGTAGACTTAAAATAAAAACAAAAAAAAATTATATTGATTGAATTTTATTTTAAGACCTACATAAATTTATTTTATTTTTTTTTTGTGATAAATTGGTTTTTACGGAAACTACAAAAAAAAAAGAAGAAGTAAATTAAATTAAAACAATATTTATTGAACCATTGTGTATCAATTTAAAATAATTTCGCCTTTGTTTTTTTTATATTTTTTAGAAAATAATATTAATTTAATATTTTCCATAAGACTATTTTAATAAAAAAAAAAAAATGGGAAATATATAGTTTGACCTCTTTCAATACAAATTAGATGAAAAATATAATAGAAATATAATAAAAAATCAATAATTTTTAATTTGTTTTCATTTTTAAAGGCAAATAATATTGAACCCACTGAATTATTATTTTAAAATAAAAAATATATAAATTTTCAATATCAAAAGTTAGAAAGTTGCATACCAAGAGACATTATTAGAGAGTTATTTATTTAATGTAAATATTTGATTATTAAACATAACATTCATCGTTCTCTGGGTGGCACAAACTTTAGTGAGCTTTATTTGAATTTAGAAATTATTGATTTTATTTCTGATATTTTCCTATGTAGTAAGAACGATTGTACTTTTATCCGTATAGTTATACGTTAAATCTTATTTGAAATTAAGGGCTAAGGCCAGTCTAGAGTCCTCAAAAAAGGCCTAACTTTGACAATTTATTCTGGGAGTAAGGAAAAAGGAATTGAATTTCTCTCTTTCAGGCTTTATTAATCATATATTTGAGTGTATAAAAATTTTTTTTTATTGACATTTTGATACAAAATGGCGGCTACTGGGCCAATCTTCGGAATCACCTTTTTCAAGAGGGCCTCTACGGGCGACGGTGATTCTAGGAAGTCGTGCTATCTTAAACAAAATAAAGAACGGGATCTTAATCTACATAAGACTTGCTAGTAAAGTACGTACGTTTTTAGCTTTACATCAATTTTTCGCAAAATGGCGGACTTGTGAAAAAAAGGTTCAATTTTTGACCGAAAAAATGAGCAGTAAATTGTTTATAAAAAAAAAAGTTGCAATGATAACAAAAAAATCGTACGTAGATAATGTGACTGTGAAGCTACAGTTAAAATTTTAAGTGGATACGTGCGATAGTCTCCGAGTACCATCGTCGCCCGATTTGAAAAATGTAGTTTCGAGAAAAACGTGTTTAAAGTTTTACGTGCTGAAAATTTTGTTATACCTTCAGTCTGCGATGCCTGCGCCGTACATTTCACCTTCCATGGACACGTGCAACTCATCTTCTTCCTTTCTAAAGGGACAAAAGGAAAAAGGGGACAAAAGGAAGCCCGCCGCGGCAGGTAGAAAATGCGCTCGTCGCCCGCTCCGAACGCTTCGACACTACAGCGGATTGGACAGGGAAACATTTTTTTTTCACTATTCTACCGATTGAATAATGTTTTTAGGACCCTAAAGTGTACTTTGAGCAAAAAACAAAAATTTCGAGTTTTTGAAAATCCTAGACTGGCCTTCAGCGTTGCCACTTTACTGTAATTACAGCAGATCTACTGCGTTTCATCTGCTTTTACTACGTCACTGTAAAGAGACGAAATCTACTGCAAAAGTCCATTTTAAAATTTTTAGTACTTTTTTTGCAGCAAATTTTATACAACGGCAATAAAATGTCAACATTTTATCAGCTGGTTAATCACAAAAAAATATTTTTGAAAAGATTTGGTGCAGATAAATATGAACCGCCAGATGAATTGATAAAATATTTTCATTTATATAAATTTGTCGATGGAAAATATAAAAAAATATGAATATAATAATATAATACAAAATATTATATACTATAAATTATAAATATTTTAAAATTTATATAATACAAAATATATTATATAACATAAAATATACATAATGTAAAATATATGTATATAAAATAAAATGTATATGTATAATATAAAATATATGAAGTATGTACAATATAAAAAATATGTATTACAAAAACACATTTAAATTTTTTTTTAAATTTGTTTTTAAATTTGCTTTCTCTATTGAGTTTTATTAGTTAAAGAGAACCCTGAGAGTTATCATACAATCGTGAACATTTCATTTTTCATATCTACTGCAATTTCACCCGATTTATTACATTTTTTTCAGAAATCTACTGCATTTAGGAAACACAGAAGTGGCAACCCTGCTGGCCTTACCCCTTAAGCAAGTTAATTTTGCTGCTTTAATGAGCTTGAGCTTGAGAAAACTTTCAATAAAAGAGAATTTGCAATTGCCAAAAATAAATGACTCAGAGTCCGATCCGAAACTTAAAAATCTCTTTTTTTTTTCTTAAGAAAATTTCTTGCTTTTACAAATTGAGACAGAGTGCGTTCTCAAACTGAAACTATCTCAAAACATGGATTTTTTTTTTAAATATTATTGTTTTTAGAATTTAAAGAATTTCCTTTCACCGAAACATCAAATATTATTATTTTCATGATTTTCCGGAAAATTTATTTTACGAAATAAGCGCAGTATTGATATATGTATGCGTACAATAATTGTGCATATATATTGTAAACCAAACTGAGTTCTGTAGAAGCCAACGCAGTGTTACAATTTTCAAATGCAATGTCAACTTTAATCTTGCATTTTAAAATGTGTGAGTAAACATTTCATAATTCCGATTACAAATAAAATAGAAATCTTCGATTTGTTAAGACAAATATAATTATAATTACAAATATAATAAAAATTACAGCCTCAGAGAGAAAACTACGGTCGATAACATAGATCAGTGAAAAACCTGAGTACCAAGGTAAAAAACTGAAGAAAATCAAGGGTAACATTAATTTTGCTAATAATGTTAAATTTCAATATCCAAGTACTAATCTTTTAAGTTTGACTACATAAAATATTTATATACTATAATCAACATTAAATCTCTAAAAGCTATGTTTCTTGGGATATAAAAGGCATTTAAATAGAGTATGTAATATATTGTAGCTTTTCGACTTCATATAATGTAAATGTAGGAATTCGCTCTTTCTCAAATTCTAGGACGAGTATGCAATCTAGTTAGGAACAATATTTGATACAAATGTATCCTGAACTATGAATCTTAAATCTAAATACATTGAAGTGAATATGAAGTGAATATTGAAGTGACCAAACTGTTGAAAAAAATTTCAAGACAGGATTTGTCGAATTTATAAGAGATAAAAATAGATACGGATTAGATTTATTTTTGACGAATATCATTCTATTATCTCTTTGATTTTGCCCTATAAAACCTCCCACCTGATCTACCAATATGCAATTTACCATACATTCTGAATCGATTACTTCCTTTTTTAAAACTTAACCGAATTAATATAAGAACTTCAAATAAAAAAAATATTTTAGTTGTATTATAAATATGCTCGCTAATTAAAATTAAAATTTAAAGAAAAATAATTAAAAACTTTCGGCACGAAAGAAACATTGGTTCAGCTTATACAGTTTAAATCCAATATTGATATGGTATCGTTTTGTGCACATCAGCAATATTGAATATCAACCGTCCTTGGGTACGTAGAGCTAGTTTGATGTGTTAAGAAATCACAGATTTAAGTAATAGTTCTTACGAAAATTACATGACGTCAGGAGACCCATAATTAATTTTCTTTTATTATTTTATTGTAAAACTACATAATGTTAATTTAAGGATTGAATCCTTTCTATTTTTTTATTATTATTTTATTTTAAAGTTTGATTCTACTTAAAAATAGGTTTAAAAAAAATTTACAAATACGTTTCGATTTTTCCTATAACTTTAAATATAACTTAGATGTATCCATATTCTATAAATCTATATGATATATTATTTATATATATTATATAGATTTTTACTATTAAAATATAATTAAAATGCACTTTACGTCTAGGAACAAATTACTGAAATAAAATAAAAATTTTTAAGATATGTATTATGTATAGTATAGTGTTTTTTCTGAACTCCCGTCATCTTAAAAAGTAATTCATCATTTTAATTAACATTTTCCTTCAATTATAATAGATAAGAGATAATTGTTTTTTAAAAACTATATTTCCTAGATAAAGAAAATAAAATTTTGTATAAAAAGTTTGCTGGAACACATTAGCAAATAATTCGAATTAATATTTCAAACGTTTAACAAACTTAAAGCACAGCTATTAAAATGAAATATTTTATTTTTGTTTGCTCCATGGTACTTGTTGTAATTCAACTCTCTTCGATTGAAGCAAAAACACTTGCAAATAATGATATTTTCGCAAATAAAGATATTTTTGATGGAGCACAGGCTAGATTTTTTTTTCGTAAGTATTAAGCTTACAATATAAATTTGTTTTTTATTTAATAAATAATTGAAATTTGTCAAGAAAAGAATAATATGTCATCAAAGATGTAATACTCAGTAAGAATTATTGGTAATAAACGTTTTTTATTCTACATAAGACTATATAGAAATTCGATAATTATGACAAAATTTAATTTTTCAAAGGGCGTATTTTATTATTCCAAAGCGCTGTGCAATCTAAAATCTTAAATATCAAAAATAATTAAATTTTTATTTTTCATATTCTAGAACCTTGCCACCAATTAGCCCAATTATTTGGTGTCGGAGATTTGAAATGCAATTTAGCATGCAAACTTGCAGATAGTACTAAGACCGGAAAGTGTGGTAAGGCGACAAACGCTGAGGGTGTAGAAGAAGGCGATGTAAAATGTATTTGCACATAAAAGATCAAAAATTTAAAAAAAATTTATTATCAGAATTACTTGTGTATATAATGTTATCAAATTGGAAATAAATGTTGTTAGAAAAATAAAAATAAAAAATTAGAAATACATAAATATAGATAATTTGATTTAATTTAATTTGCATAAAAAATGGGTCTTATCCAATAAATAAAACTAAAAACGAAAGTTTTAGTCAACTCTAATTTTTTGCATAGTTCAGCTTAACTACTAATATTTTGTTTCGTTTCGATTAAACAATAATGTAGTGCTTTCCGAGATATCTTAAAAGTAGGTATTGGTAATTTCCATAGACTAGTTAAGTTGTCACCATATCTTGAAAATTATATTGACGGTGCATTAATTTTTGAATTGTAGTCATATCAAAATTTTATCCAATATCCACATTTGACATAATAAAAATTTTGATTTCCATAAATTAATTCTTTCAAAAACTTATAATAATGGTAATTTTTTAACACTGAAGAAAAAATAAATGCTGCAATTTACGTCATTATTATACTGTTATGCTTTTCTATATTGCAATCACAACTATAATAATGTCAAGAGAATTTACATTTTTTTTTTCTACTCTTGCACATAACAATTAGGGTTAATTGATGAAAAACTTTAAGAACTGTAATTTCTTTTTAGTCTAAAGTATAAAAACCATCATTTTTTTTTCTAAATAATTTTTGAAGTATTTTTCCAACAGCAATATCTAATTTTCACCTGCATAAATATAAATTTTAACATAATAACAAAACTGTACAAATAAGTAAAAAAATAAAAAAATTTGTTTTTCAAAAATGTTCATAACAAACTGTCGCATTAAATGTACTGAAGAGAGAATTTTCTTCGCTTGTTTAAAAAAAATAATTTTTTTTTAGTAAATTCTGTTAAAATGATAATAAATTTAACATTCTAATTCGATAATGTTACTTAAGTTCACTATTGGTATCATAAAAAATCATTAGGTACATTTTCAAAATTTTTAAATGTCGAAAAATTTAATTAAATTTCTGAAATTAATTTTATAATACAACATTGAAGCTTTTATTTCAAATATATATTTTCCATTCAATCTTACAGATACTATTTCGAACATTACGTATAGTATAATAAAAAAGTACAAAAGTTTAGTAAATTAAAAGTGTGTGTGAAATATAACAAATCTTCAAATCACAACGCAAATCACAACGTAAATGTAATGTTATAGGTGAACATAAAACTTTACTAAAGTTGAATTTCGAGAACTTTTCACCAATATTTTTATAAATTAAGTGACAATTTAAAAACGCACTTTACTTATATAACAACGTAGACCATATTTCCATATTCTACAGATAATCACTCAAATATAATATATACATATAGATGTTATAATTATGATAGCTAACTCAAGGTAGTAGGAAATTTTTAATAAAATTTATTTTAATTTTTTTCAATTTTTTGATTAGAATATTTTTTTTGCAAATTTCTTAACGCATACTTATTTGCAAACATCTAACAATGGGCATTGTAAATTAATGCAAGAAAACTTAAATTGGCACTTGAAATACAAACTGTTACCGTTATCTAATCAATGATTGTGCAATTTAAGTAAAACTAATTTTATATACACAGTTTTTGCGAAATAAAATGATTTTTGCAGAGTTTTTATAAAAAAATAAACATTACAAATAAAAAAAAAAAAAAAATAGAGAAAAGGTTTGTTCGGAGAAAATTTAGCATACTGATTTTAGTTTTATTCTATATTCACATTGTAGAATTTTTATAGTAGTTACAACACATGTTAAGAAAATTTGTTATTACAACGGGTTGTGAATACCTACACAAAAACACGAGTCAATACTTATATCACGAGACCATTAGGTCGAGTGATATAATATTGACTAGTGTCTATGTGTTTTTGTGTGTATACAAAACGAGCTGTATAACAAATTTTATTTACATGTTTTGTATACTGTTTTAATTTGCATGTGAGAGGTAGTTGCAATCAATATATTTGCAATGCAAAAAATAAACAAAAGTTCAAAATGAAGAAAGTAAATAAAATTTACTTAATACGGAGAATGTAAATAAAATTTACTTAATTAAATAATTACATGTGTATTGACGCATGTAATATACCATTTACCGAGCTAAATTTACGATTGTAAATACAACTTACCGATCAAATGCACATTAAAATAATATTTTTAAGTAGATTTTATTTCACTTTGTATATGAATGATTATGCTGGTTGGTGTCGCTTTCCAAAAATTTGATTTCCAACCTAATTTTAGTAGGTGTTATCAAATATTAGACTCACTTTAGTAAAGGCAAGTGCTTAATAGCCCAAAGAAAAATAAGATCAGTGTTGAAAACAAATTTAGGTAAAAAGAAATCGAAAAGTAATATAATACATGTATTTTTTGAAATTAATTCAATAAATTTCGCCTAGTCTTAATATAATATTCAGCAAATTATATCTGTGAGTCTTATTCCAAAAAAAAAAATAACTACTATATAAATTGAAGGAATATTTATAAAATGTACGCCAAATCATTGTATAGTAAAATTAATCAATCTTGTTTTTGAATATAATGTGACCGACTTTACACCTAAAAATTTACAATCTAGTTTGTTTCAAATATGCAATTAAGCCATAAATTAAATCTCCACAAAAATGACAAGATAAAAAGATATTAATTTCTTTCAAATTATGTACAATCTATTAATATCAATGTTACAGAAACTTTTTTTTTTATTTTGTATGTATAATTAAGAAGACCCGGTCCAAAGTTGCACTGGCACAGATAAGCCAGTAAACGGTAAAAAAAAATCTATGGATGAAATATACAAAACTTGGAAATAATAGTTACTTTTATAATAAATTGCTTCCTAATCAGTTAAAAAAAAAATTATTTCAAATTAAAATTTTGTGTTAAGTCTTTTAAAACTCATTTATTTTTATCTTTTAACTATAAGTAGCATAGCCATACAATCAACATTTTTTGATACATTTTCTTTTTTTCTTTTTTTATATAAGTATAATATAAAAATTAAAAAATAAGACAGGTTTTTATTTTTTGATAAGCGATATATATTTTTTTTGATCAAATTTCAAACGAAAATTTTTTAATTAATTCAAAAATACAAATATAAACCCAATTAACCCTAACTTTTATATACCTGAAAAAATTCAAATATCATAATAAGAAATATTTAAAATCTTTAAAATACCATCACACTTGCTTTAATATTTAACAAAATGAAAAAAAAAAAAAAATCTAATCTCATCAACTTTTATGGGTTCTTTACTGAAAAGACCTCATAACACTCCCAGATTATAGTTAAGAGAGAAAAAAAAAATAAGATGGTGCAATAATTTTTCATCATTAGTTTCACGGATTTATTTAATATTTCACTGAAAAAAAATGTACTTAAATATTTTTTTTTTTTTTTGAATTTTAGGTTTTACACAAAATTGAAAAAATCTTCATTCTAGGTTTAATTTTCAGTTTAATAGGATTTTATTTTTTACACATCCAATTCTGAACCTATTTTGTACTTGTATGAAATTAAAAAAAATATTTCTATAATATAATATAAATGTGGGCTCATCCATCACTCTAAATCTATATTAATTAATTTTTTGGTACTTAAATACAGATGACCCCAAAAAATCTTCTATGTTTAGTTATAAAAAAATGTTAACATAAATTCGATACAAAGTAATATTTTCCAAATATTATTTTTGAGATTTATATAGTCTGTAGATTACAATTCACAATGTTATTAAAAAGTTTGGGAATAAATTAATTCCAAACAACTTTCTTAAGTCACCATCAATATTCGTTTTTTTTTCAGTGTCATTAAAATTAAAAATAATTTTAAAATATTATTTTTGATGCACTAATGTCTAATCCCAATGCATCAAAATAAAAAGTATTTTTTTTCTTTATGTTATTATAAAGAAATATGGCAATAATTGATGAACATTTCAGATAAGAAAACATTTTTAGGGAGAGTAGTTTGACCCTTTTTTTTTTCTTACAAAGCCACATTATAAAATAAATTAATATTAAAGCAATAAAAAAAAATCTGGAAAGATTTAAACTATGTATAATTATAATTATGTATTGTAGTAGGTATAAATGTTTAAGAAACATTTCCGTTGAAAGATTTAGTCGAATTTTATTGACAAAAAAAAAAGTTTTTCTAATTCTTAGAAAGATTCTTCTGTTTTCTAATAATACGAACCTGCTTAATTAATTTGTTAATGGATTTTCTTTAAAAAAAATTACCCAATTTAATAACTATACCGCAATAAATAAATGTATTTATTTTTTTTTAACAATATAAAATTAAATTAAATAGCATGTTTTTATATATATTGAAATAAAAATCCCATTTCCCCAAAGATTGGTTGGGTTTTCCAATAGCCAAGTTAAGTGACGGATATCAAAATTATAAGGATGTCGATAATGTGATTTCTATGACTCTTTTGTCGTTGTCATAATATAAGACAACACTATTTTAAAAATGAAAATTTTATGGAATTCAAATTTAGAAGAATATATTTTCATGTTGAATAAAGTTGTGGTCGTTAAACAAAAAATTGAGCTTGTCAAATAAAAACATTTGAAAATTTAATATATATTGTTGATGCACAATGTATAAAATTTAATTATCCGTGTGCATTTATATATTATAGGTAATCGAAATTGTAAGTGAAACTTTTACTTAGTTTATTACTTGCGACAACCAGAATAACATCATTAGTTTTAAAGTGGATAAACTATGTTTAATAAACATAAAATAAAATTGTTTAATTTCCTTTTAAAATTTAATATAAATAAAATAATCACTGGCGAGTAGTAATCTTTAAACTTAAGATTTAAGTGAAATTATAAAATAATAATGTTGATAGTTAGCAGAGTATGATGATAATATGAATTAGCAAAAAGTCAACAAGTAGGTATAGTTTATTTTTTTTAAATTTTGTAAAGATAGAATTAAATATTTTAAAGCAATTAAATATTTAAGTTTGGAGTATTTGCTTCTATTGTCATGATTTTAAAAATATACAAACACCGATGACTAAGACATTTAATATGAGCAAATAAGTCTAAATTTGAGTATTAACGTTATTGGTGGTTTATGTTGCAGCAATTAAAACGACGGAAATATAAAATCGAGAACACCAATTAAATTGGAAATTAAATTTTTACTACGCTGTTTTCCGAAAAAAATCATATCTTAGTTCAGTTTTGGAATTGTTTTCTAGCAACAACTTAACAAAATTTCATATTAAAACCGAAGTTGACTAAACTCTCACTGAAAAGTTCGTATATGAAAATCGAAGTTGTGTAATTCTTTTAACTTTCAGTAAAACTGAAGAACGTCTGCAAGTTTTTATTTCAATTAAAATCAAATAACAAATTAGTCACATTACATACCATCTATTCAATAAAACCCATAATAATATAAAAAAATCAATAAGAAGGAAAATTTTTAATGCGTTTATTTTTTTTTAAGTTTGCCATTCTTTTTGTCCAAGTAAATTGAAGGTGATGATACACCATAATATCCGGTCGCCTTCATTTCAATATTATTATTAATTTATTATTTTAAATTAAATGCTTAAGAAAAAACGACAATCACAAAGTTACTAGTTTTAGACTACTTTAACCAAGGACTGGTCATTGGAAAACCATAAAAATAATTTATAATTATATGTTTCTTCTTTAAAATTAACAAGTTTTTTTTTTCTATAGCATCTTACACAAGTTCTGTCAAAATAAGTTTCAAGAAATTGTTGAAAATAATTGATGAATCACGAAATTGATATCTTGTAGTGCTATTTACTAAAACTGGAAATGTGAAATTATTGATTGTAAAATTTGAAGAAATGGAACATTTACACTTAATAACTAATTTCTTCAATTTTATTCAAAAATTGATTTAATTTTATTTAAAGGAATTTAAAATTCTCTATTATTTTCTAAAATTGAATCAAAACTGATTCAAGCCTCTTATTCATAGGGTTAATTTATCAGTATAGATAAAAGGCTTGATTGATCCGAGGGTGCATTGATACAAGCCTACTAAGTATGTATGTATGCATGTTGTGTAGGATTAAAATATTTTTATTAATATTAAAAAAAATAATAAAGAAGGTAAGGTAAGGTGTGGCTCAATCAGTTGGGGCGACAATTAATTTTACTCAAGGTCGCGCATAATTGCTAAGACGACTTTGGGAGGAGTACAAAGAAAAAAGGTTTGTATTTATGCAGGATGTTTTGTGGGCTTTTATTGATTTTCCATTTTATTTTTAAATAAATATTTTTTTTTCAAATGAAATGTGAAAGTAGATTAAACGACGGTTCGTTTAATAAAAAAAAATAAATTCAAATTAATTTAAGTTACTTATGCGTTAAAATTAAAATTACTCGTATTGATGAATTTTTTATTATTTTTTTTTTTTATTCTACAGATTACCTTAGACAGTTTTATATCGCAAGAAAAATTAATTCATATTATAATATCACCTGCAGTTAAATTGGACATCAGTTTCCAACTAATCAGAACTTGATGATCATTACAATTTTCTCTTGACTCTTTTCGGCGGCTTTAAATAAAACAAGTCCTAAAAAGTTATTTAAACATTTATATAATAAATATATAATACATATTATATACGTTACATTTTTATAATTTTAATGCAAAAATATATTTTTTTATTGACTGAAGAAATTAAGCCGCCAAACCTCTACCTCTGCATATAAGAAGGATATAGTATTTTTTAACAACAGAATCCTATATTTCTGAGAGAGTAGTTTTTAATTTTATTAATATTTTTTTCTATTTTTCTTTCTTAAAAATATAGTTAATATTTAAAAATATAGCAAATTTTATGCTGCTAAAAAAGAAACAGAAATTTATGTGTTTCGCACTTAATAAGATATTGAATATACCCTTAAATAGCCTTAGGTATGTAATTGGATATTTTGATCAACTTACATATATCTTAAATTATAATAAACAAAATGTCAAATTTTTATTATATATTTTATATTTTATGATTCCAGATTTGAATATTAGGTATTGGCATATGTTCGAAAGATTTTACTTAGAATTTTTTTTTTGTATGGGAAAAGATGCAATCAAGATCAAATAATTAAGTACAAGTGTACAATTAAAGGATATTAAACTAAGAAAAATTACTACTAGGAAGTATATAGGTATTGTCAAGCTTTTACTACACATGCTCGTATAATATTTATTTTTTTTCCCACATTTATATTGCTTATACATTATGTGCAAACCATAAAACTGTATAAAAAATGTTAAAAAAGTTTCCAGACTTGTTTAAAATTTTTTATACATAATTTTTAAGATTTCCTCAGAAAAACTTTCAACGAAATTAACGGTTTTTGATATGGATATTATGTATTTTTTTTTTTTTTTGTAATTTAATATGATCAAAATAGATTAAGATATTTTTTGCATGATGATAGTAGTATCATTTTTATGAATTAAAGATAAGGCGGAAAACACTCTTATGTTAAAAAAAGAAAATAAAATTTCATGAAATGAAGGACATTAAGCCTTTATTATTTAAATTCAGTTTATCGTAACAATATAACTAAGAAGAAAAAAAAAATAAAATTTTGATGATACCTTAAAATATTATATTACTTTCCCAATAAATTTTTTTTTTTATTAATATGTAAATGTATGCAAAATAAAAAAAAAAAATTTTAATTTGACAGGTATTTTTCAGGAAAAAGGTCCATTGTCGAAGAATTTATTTTTTTTTTTAAATATTTTTAAGTATTCCAAAAAGAAGAATTTTTTTTGAAAATATTTATATAATATGCAGATTGAAATGTTGTTTAAGAGAAACACAAAAATGTCAAAAAATAAAAATTATTCTGTAATATCAAATTATTAATTTTATCTTTTCATCTGTCTTTTTTAATTGGCACCCTCGGTGAAATTATTTTTATGAATTTTTCTTGTTAGTATATACTAATTGCAACTATTTTAATGTTATTTGAAATAATAATAATATTATTAAGATAATTAAGTATATTTGATATTAAATTATTATTTATTATTAGGATATAGAACATAAAATTAAATAAGCAGATATTAATAAAACAGTATTTATCTCAATCTTATGTAATGTCTATAATA
This sequence comes from Hybos culiciformis, assembly GCA_964007475.1. Taxonomy (NCBI): domain Eukaryota; kingdom Metazoa; phylum Arthropoda; class Insecta; order Diptera; family Hybotidae; genus Hybos; species Hybos culiciformis. The sequence continues at coordinate 147,970,914 of OZ023273.1, read as the reverse complement.
AATATATGTTAAGAATAAGCATAGTTAGTGACTTTTAATAAAAATGGAGAAATAAACACAATATGAACTTCTATCGCGCTTTAATGTTAGAAAATATATGGGCTTGGTGTCTTTGAGTATTTGGACAAAATTTAGAGAAGCGATATTAGATTAATCAATGATTTCCAAGACACCAGCTCTCTAACATAAATATTTTGTTGGAATGGATATGTGTTCCCAGGAAGTAAAGGCCATATTTCCTCCGCTTCATGTATTTCCATGCCAACCATGTACCGCTGCAACATGGAGCGCTGGAAGAGGTTTGATATACGACTTGTGCCACTTTAAGAAAAGTCTGAATAATTTCCTCTAAATTATGCCACTTTTTACTCCCGTTAAAACTTCCTGTCCTCAACACTAATTCCATACTTCTTCATATAAAAAAGGTGTCGTGTTTAGTGATTTGGTAGCTGTTTTTCTCTCTATGGAACTTATTTTAGGGCACAGACTAAAGTTCACTTTTCAGTCTAATCTTTCATAATAATTATAAATCAGTGAGTATTTTTAACAAAATGTTAATCAAAATGATCAAAAATGTTATTAATGAGTTTTATTTTTATCGTCGGTTTAAATGGCAGAAAATGCTCTATTGCCCCCGCTTTGTCCGTCTATATGTATTGTCTGTCTGTCTGTGAAATGCAAAATAAATTAATTAAGAGGAACCGATCATTTATTTTATGATGATTTTATATAAAATTTGCTTGATTATTATAATATTTATCCATAAGTATACATACCTAGCTATATATATTATTTTTGATAAATTTTATGAACACAAAATATGCATTTAAATATAATTGCTTTGCTGCTACCGAATTGTTATTATGTATTGAATGCTAGCTATAACAACTTTGATATTTATGAAATTTCAAGGTCAGAAAACTAATTTCGTTCATTGATCTTGTCTGGTCCATTGATTTTAAAGCAGAAATAATAAAGAAGTGATAATTGCATATATTAGGAATTTTAAACTATGTAGTTTATAAGGTTAAAATTTACCTTTTTTTTTATTTCATTTCATAATAATTTAAAAAATAAATTTCCTTTAAAAAAACTTGAATTAGACGATGAAAGAGATAACATAGTTGAAAGATAATCTTATTTTTATTCGAGTGATGTTAAACTCTGTAGATCTTTTATCAATTTTGAAACATAATTGACATAATGAAAATAATGCATCACAATCAATTTCTATGCAAAACGATCAAAGCAATCAAATACAGTTGATTTCATCGCATAATTATACAGGACAGAAACCTATAAAAGCTTTAAGGTACAGATAAAAAAATCAACGTAATGTAAAACTCATTTCCTGTGCTAATGTTAGTATTTATATTGAATGTAATCACATTAAATTTTGAAAATAGAATTCCACTTTATACAACTAGTTTATAATTCTAACTGACACTTAAGTTGCCATTATTTTAAAATCAATTGCTAATTTTTTCAGCTTGTAATACACTTTTTCTTGGAAACATAAAATCTTATAACTAGAAAAAAAATTTCAGGAGGTTTTTTTTTTGGAAATAATTTTTATGTTTATTTCATCATTTTATGTATTTAATTTTACATAATTTTAACATAATATAAGTATTTATTTACTATATTAACAAAACAAAAAAAAAAAAATTACACAATAATAAAACTAAAACTGAAAAACAATAAAAATTATTACATATTTTTTTTTTTAAATCTTCTTATTAATAATTTTTACATTTTTAGATGTATGTTTGAATTTTTTTTTGTTTTTTTTTACAATTTTTAATGAAACAGAATAAATCAAGGGTAATTTTAGGTAACTTTATTGTTGGTGTTACCTAGTTCTATCTAAATGATTTGACTATGATATTCCAAATTTATAAACATAATAATATTTAATTATTTACAAATTTAAATTTAGGGGAAAGGAAATTTTAGTTATATTAGTTAGAATAAAGTAGAATCTAAAAATTTTTTTTAAATTTTTTTATTTTTATTTTGGATAAAAATTAATTTAAAATAGGACTACAAAAATCTTTTTGTAATAATAATAGTGTTCTGATTGACCTTAAATTATTTATAATTTTTTTTTTTCATTTGGAATCAGTTGTTAATGATTGGTCTCTACTCTACACATTCAAAAATTACATTATTTAATGAGAATTTTTGTAATCGCAGGATAAAAGTTTCTTAAGTTCAAATGATTTTCAGTAATAAAAAATTAGTGAAAACCTTAAGATCAATGAATATGGGTATTAAAGAGGAATGACAGCTAAATTGCTGGTGATTAATAAAGAAAATACCAAAAAGGTAAAAATATAAATGAATTAGAAATTTTAATCGATGAATTTATTTTTACTTTTTGTTTATAATAATTGTATAATTATTAAAATTTTTTTTTTTTGTTGAAATTTAATGTTTATTTAAATTTCTAATTCAAATCTTCTCAAATGTGAGGTCGAATTAGTATTATTATTTTTGTTATTTATTATTGGACGATGTAGCTCTAAATCTCGCCCATTTAAGGGAGAGGTAGAACATTTTAATCCTTTATCATTAATTTTTTTGATGTTAGTATTAGTTATTTCATCATCTGAATTTTTAACAGATAATTCGTAAATATTTAATTCTCTTCTTTTATCATCCGCTAAACTCGATATTCCACTACTATTTGATTCAAACGAATGATTATTATATTTATTCAGATTTTTTGAATTATTATTAAATTTTTTCATATTATTTGTATTCGAATTAATTAATATATCATTTAAATTACTTAAACTAACAGCAGTTAATATTTTTGTTTGTGATTTTTGAATTTCTGAAGTTGATGCAGATTTTTTAATTAAATATTTTTTATGTTTTAATGATTGTTCATTAGTTAGAATTTCATTATTATTATTATTATTATTGTTATTATTATTATTATTATTATTATTATTACTATAATTATTAACATATGATTGTTTATTAGTTGAATTCAATAACAAATTATTATTTAAATTACTATTAGATATATTAGTATTAAATATGGTTTGATTAAATGAAATCTTTGGTAAATCAACTGGTTGTTCATCAATTTGTTCAATATTTTTATTCGAATTTAAATTTTGATCAAATTTTTTTAATTTATTTTTATTTGATAATGATAATAATTTAAAATTTATTACTGAAGTAGTGGAATTCAGTTTTTTCTGTTGTTGTTGTGGTTGATGCTGTGGCATTAAAGTTGTGGCCAAGATATTCGTTTGAACTTTATTATCCATTTTATGTTTAATTTTGGCTTGATTGTTATTATAATTAGCGATCGAAATTATGCCTGTTGAATTAGAATAAAAATGGTTCGTTTAATATACTTAAAGGAAAGTATGTTTAAGAGAAAATAAAAATAATTGGAAAGAGATAATAAAAATAGATTAAAGTTAATTAATGTAAAATTAAAAGCAATTAATTTAATGCTAAAAAATAATGTTAAAAATGTATTTGTTTTTTTTTTTTTTAAATTCAAAAATATGGAATGATTATAAAAAAAATTTGATGCATTTATATCTTATACATATGCGAAAGTTTGTCACAAAAAAAAAACAATCTTTTGGAACCTATTTATTGCATAGCCGAGCAATGAATATTGTTAGGAATTTATTTTAAGAATGTAATATGAGAGTGACCGGTAATTTGTAGTTGAAATTTTGAAATTTTTACAAATTTAATTTACTAATAGATTGACGTTGATTATAATATTTTAATAATATAGAATTAAGTTTATATTTTACACTTAAACTTGGCATGTTTAGTTATTGTTTAGGGTCATAGGGTTGAGTTCTGGTTATTAATTATGTTAGCTAAAATTTTATTTGATGAAAATTTTCATAAATTTTAAAATTTTATTCTTTTTTAATATAAGTACAACTGCTTTATAATAGTTGTTAATTTTTCTATGTCTATCTATAATTTAATGATTTTTACCTGAACCAAAGAAAATGAGTTGGATTTTATATGAATTTATTGTACTTTACAAATAACTATTTAATGTTTGCCTCTATGTTGAGGATTTCTTTATTATAAAGATTCTAATTGAATATGGATTTTTTAAAAATTATTTTGGATTTATTGTTGTTTTTGAGAAATATTATTTATAGTTTTATTTTAATATTAATATGGGCTTTATAGTTTGTAAAGTACGATAAATTTCAATGTAAAAGAAATAAACGAAATGTCTTCTAACTGAATAAAAAATGATCCAAACCAAACTAATTAATATGTTACAGTAACTGTAGTTTCTTCTGATCGAGACAATATTAATTAAAATTATACTTAATATTTAGATTTCTGTCTTTTTGAATTTTTATTTTTAAATTTTTGTGCGAAGGATTATTTTTTAACCGAAGTTTAGTTTTTTTTCTTACTTAAGATTTAAGTTATGATTACTATAAGCTCGCAATCATTTTCCACAGTATACGCTTTTTTTAGTAAAATGTATGTAAGTTTAGTCGAATTCTATACATACATTTTTTTTATTGCTAATAAAGTGTAATAATTTTGGTAATTAAGTGAGAGTAACTTAAGAGTATAATAGTAACTTTATGCAGAATAGAATCTTATTTTGAATTAAATACATACAAAAATACATATATTATTGTGAAAATGCATTATTATTATAATATATAGTTAACATAAAGTTCAGAAGAAAAAGATGTAGTAAAAGCTTATTCATTAGTGTTAAACATAAAACATTGAATATACATGAAAACATTAGAATAACATACATATAATTAAAGAATTTTTTTTGATTTCAGATACTTTGTTAACTTTTACCTTTTTTATTTGACTTAAATTTCTTACAATTTTGTTCGCCATCGCTATTCGAATTATTTTCTGATAAAGAAATTGAATCTGAAGTATAATCATTGTCATCATTTTGATTAAATTGATTATCTTGATTATTAACAGAGTTATGACTACTATAGCTACTATAGCTTAAATCAGATTCATTTTCTGATCTTGGCGGTGAGGATGTAGGTGGTGGTGGTGGTTTTAAATCTAATTCTTTTTCACTTAATGGTAATAGTAATGTTGAGCAATGAGGGGAATATATGTTATTTTCATCACAACCATGCTGTTATTAAAAATACAAAAATAAAAATAGGATTGTAATCAAACTATAAAATCGAGGTTTTGTGAGTTATAAACAAAATTTAATGATTAATACAACATACTGCCAATAGTTTTGTATTTATGCAATGATGTTTTTACAATGTATGATAAAAAAAATAATAGTTAACCCTTTACTATAATTATGGTTTTTAGCATTAATACATTTTAAAACCTAAGCACACAAGGAAGGATAAATTGTCGGGTTTTAAAATTGTTAATATTTGTATGTTGTAAAAATATTTAACATAAATTTCCTTTTTTTTTTCGATCTAAAAACTAGGTACAACATACCAAAAAAAAAAAGAAGATTATTCAGTCCTTAAACTCCATTGTTCTTAAGTTTGCTTGATCACATCAAAAGTAAAAAAAAAAAATCGCAATATGTTGCATTTATGCATAAAAAATTTACCAAATTTCTTTATTAGTTACATGATTCTAAGCTAAATGTTTTGTTTTTATACCATTAACATAAAGAGCATGCATTTTAATAATTAATAGTATTTTTTAAAAATTTCAATTTTATTATTTACCTCACTATCTGCAGATCGGGGTTCACCTTTTACTGACAGTCCTTGAACGAACTTCGAGTCATTTAAATTATCTGAAGCTAAATGTGCCAAAAATTGTTTATTTCTGTAAAATATTTACATTATTTATTTATAGTTTAAGTTTTGATTTTTAATTAACATTTACCTCAACTCTAATTGTTGCATTTGTTGAAATTGTTTTAATTTTTGATTAGCTAGTCTCAGTTTTTCTTCTAATGCAGCATTTTCTACACATTTAATTGAATATTTTTCAGAAAATGATAATATTTCTTCACGTAATTCTTCAAGTTCTTCCCTATTGGTTATAAAAGACAAATAAGTAATTATCATATCAAAAAGAAAGTACTTAATCAGATTTATTTTGCTTTTGTTTTTTTTTAATATTAACTAAGAATTATGGAAGATATATTTTATTAAGGAAAATTTTCAAATTTATAAGAACTTACTCTTTTTCTCTGACTGAGCCAAATGAAGATTCTCCAGGTTGATATTGTCTAGTAAAATCAGCCTTAAACCTTGCGATTTCTCGTTGAACTTCATTTTGATGAGCTTTTCTCATGGCATCAAGAGCAGCTAATGTTGCCTATGTGAAAAAAAAATTTCAAAACCCAAGAAAAAGCAAAGGATTTTCAATAAATATACCTGTGTTTCTTCAGCCAATGCTTGTTCTTTATCAAAACATAGTCGTTCGATTTCACTTTTATGCCTTTCTTCTATATCTGTAACAATCCTCCGATGAGATGATTCCATAGCCACTAATCCTTTTTCGCAGAGAGTCTGAAATAGTCGACAAAATGTAAATTATTAAATTTTAAGGGGTTGTAAAACTAAGTACATTGATTTCAGGAACAAATCCCAAAGTAACCAACGCCGATTGAACTAAACTTGAAAACTCGAATGTATGTAAAAGCGTTAAAAAATTAATTTAAATATTTCGTTTTATTAAGAGGCAAATAGTCACGCACATTAAATAGCTCGACAATCAAAGTGACCGGTAATTGAAAATCCCAAAAGTGTTAAATAAAGAAATTACTTACCCTTAATTGCTCAATTTCTGACTGATAACGTTGACGGAAACTCTCTTCTTCAGGTATTGTTGAAATGTCAGTACAATGAGATAAAATTTGATCTCGGTAAGCTTCTTGAAGGCATTCCAATTGTTTTGAATGTTCCAATTCTAACATTTCTAGTCTTTTTTCTAATTTTCTTGTTTTTTCCCGCTCTTTATTCAATTCTGTTTGTAAGAAATCACGTTCTTGCAATAACGAAGCATATTCTTCGTCTTGTTGAGAACATTTGACGTGAAGTTTTTCACGTTCATTCAACAAAACTCTTAATTTTTTATCTTGATTTTCCAAACGATTAATTAAATCTATACGGTCACTTTCTTTTTGATGGCACTCTTCGTCTTTTGATTTAAGTTTTAGAGTAATGGCATCTAATTCACGTTCTTGAGTTCTAATTAAATCGATTTTATTATTTATTTCTCTTAGCAAGTTTCTTTTCTCTGATTCAAGTGTTTTAATTGTTTCCAAATATTCATCAGATTGTTTCCGCAGAAATGATAATTTATTATCATTGTCACAATTAAGGTCACTTAATTCAGTCTCATGAGTTTTTACTAAATTATCTATTTTTAATTTTGTTTTTTCACATTGACTACATGGCTCAGAGAGTTTTTGAACAGAATCCATCATGGCATTCAAACGCTGTCTTAATTCACCACATTTTTGACAAATTTCTTTAAAAGTCTCCAAATCACTAGTCGTAATGCTGAATGTAGTGTTTGGATTTAATGTGCTATGTAAAATTACAATCGATTCTTCTAATTGCAACAAAGCGGATGAAATTTGCTTAATTTGTTCTTTATTTTGTTTGAATACATAATTTTTGTACATAAAATTAAAATCAGCTTCTGCTAAAATATCTGCCGCATTGGAAATTTTCAAATCTTCAGCTAATTCAATAAAAAGATTTTCGTATCTCTGAAGTTCACGTAGACTTAAACAGGAAACAATGTGACCTTGGCTTGGTTGATATTCTCCTTTCAAAATTGCAACACGTGCATCAATTAATGCTTTGTGTGCTATAATATCAGCAAATTCAGCAAGAAGCTGGCGACCTTCACTAGCTTTTCGTTCTTGTTCCAAATGCATCCTCCATTGACCTTTTTTCATATTTTGTAAACTATTTTCATAGCATTTCGTTAATTGGTCAATAGCATTGTCCATCTCTCTGCGTAGCGTATCATGAACTGCATCAGCGAAGTTTTCGAAGGTTATTCTTTCTTCAGTCGTTAACGTATAGCCGAACGAGGGTGTTATGGCTTGCTCTAACCGTTCGGCATTTCTTGTCATAATGTGGACAATTTCGGATTGAACTAATTCAGCGTTCACTGTTTCTTGAGCTTGTCTCCAAGCTTCCTGAACAATCCCTTGAACGGCGTCATTTGAACTTAAGTAGCTTAATGTTTCGGCGGCTAAGCTATTAGCTAATGTTTCCAATGCATTGATTCTATAACGTTTGGCAATTAAATTAATTTCTGTTTGCTGTCTAAGAAGACCATCCAAAATTTTTGCATCAACTGGCGGCATAACTTTGTTTATTATGTCTTTTTTGTGACAACTTGAAAGCACTAAACGTCTTGCTAAGACACTTGCTAATGTGTCGATGCTACTGGTTTGTTTGAAGGTACATTTACCACTTAATTTTGCTTTCAAAATGGACATTAGTTGGGTAGTTTCTGCGATTTCTGAACGAGTCTGATTTTCACTAAATAGTTGAGGATTTTCCGCTCTAGAAACTGATTCCCGCAATCTTCCGAAACAAACAGACTCAAATGCTATTCTTTCTGCAAGCAACTCCATCTCTTTTCGATGAGTTAGTTCATTTCGTTCACGAAGAACCCGTCGTTGTTTTAAAATTTCACCTAACTTACATTGAAGCTGATTTTCAAGTTGATTCAAAGCCAATTTTATCGGATTTGTTTCTGGTAACACAGTGACATTTGATAATAATTCATTTCCACTAACTATGCAGGTATCGCAAGACTCTCGTATAAGCTTTATAACTTCAGTCAAACATCGCTCAACAAATCTAAATGAATCTTTACGATCAGTTATAGGAGAAACTGATCGCCGAGTCCTTGAAGATCTTAGAGATTGCAGTTGTTGAAGACTTTGTTCCACCTTATCTTTACTTGAAATTAAAACTCCTTCAAGACATCGCAATCGATCAATTAAATGTTCTGATATTTTAGGAGAATGTCTAATGGCAACACCTTCTGGTATAGAGGTCGAAGTAATGGAAGCACTGTCAATTCGTTTCTCCAATTCATTAAGTCGTACCATAAATTGTAAGGAATCTGTGCTAGCCGAACTCTCAAGACTACGACGTCGCGAATGAGATGAAGTTTTTTTGGAACTTGACCGTTCTGAATCTGGGGAAATGACTATAGGTGTGTTGTTTGATTTCTCGGGACTAGATTTTTCAATATCTTCAACTTTAGTTTCTAATTCATTTACTTTTATTTCAAGTTCCTTTGATAATGAAAGCTGCTCCTTACCTTTAAGTGATAAAGATCTTCGTCTTTCTGACTTAGCTAACTTTTGCTTTAAGGTTCTTACTTGTTTTTCAGATCCACTGTATTTAAGAGTTAAATCTTGAATTCTTTCCGCCATCATTTGTAATTGTGCCTGGTCTTCCATTTCTCTTCTATCCAAATCTTGTTTGAGAGCTGCATATGAAATTTCAAGATTATCATATTGATTTTGAGATTCCTTCAATTCTTTTTTCATTGCTTTAATTTCATTAACCGCCTTTTCGAACCTTGATTTTAATTCATGGTATTCATCAGCCAACATATCACGGTCTAGTACGTAAGGATCTATTTCATTTAAATTTGTTAAATCACTTAAAGAATCGACCCTTTTAATTTTACTTTTGTTTAAATTTGATAAACTAGATATACAACCACCTTCTAGATCTCTTATTTTTTTATAAAGTGATTCATTTTCTTCTATTCCTCTTGATAAACGATCTTCAAGATCCGCAGCTTTTTTCTGATTTTCCTCCAGTTCGACGGTAAGACTATGAATAATTTTCTCAGCATTCACGTTTGCTTCTATTAATTCTTTAGCAAGTTTATCTCTAGCCTCTTCCACTTCTTTTATTCTAGATGTTAGTTCATGCTCAGTTTGTTCGAGTGTACTTAGAAGTTCTGACATTCGCGCATCACGCTCTTTGGCTTCTTCACGAAGAGAATCACGCTCTTTCTCTGCTGTACTCAAACGCTGCTGAAGTTCCTTATCAATAACTAACTCTTCTTGAACGGGGTGACTTAAAGGTAATTCATCCGATCCAATACTGTCGACCGTACTTCGTCTTGAGCTTGGAGGAGACGATCTGCTTCTTTTATGCAGCCTTGGACTAGGAGTAGTACCACTACGGGATCTCATTCTTTCTTTGGCTCTGAATAGTGCCAGGGGAATTGGCGGTGAAGGTGACAGTGGGGATCCCCAGTCAATACTTTCTCTTCGCCCACCTTCAGATGCTGTACGGTATTCTTCGTCAGATGAGAAATGAATTGTCTTTGGTGTTAGTGGTGTAACAGGAGTGACGGGTGTAACAACTGCCGGTCTTATTGTTGCAGGTGGATCGATTTGAGCTACGCTATTCAGTACCATTTCTTGATTTCTTTGGGCTTTGATAAAATCTTTTTCGATTTCACTTCTAATGCTGTTATCCAAATTAGGCTTTATAATTACATCAGTCTCCATATCGGCAACAGCTTTAGGTTGTTGAACAACAACAGTTGGTGTTGTTAAGATTTGTTGCTGAACAGCAGGTATTTGTAAGCCAGCTGCATTTCGCAATACATTAATCCAATTATTCCTTGAATTCGATGATATGCATGCTAATATTATTCTTCTATTATCCCAAGTCGTTAATTGGAAACCAAAATTCCTTGTTGTAGTAACTTCACTGATTCCAGTTAGACTATTTACATCTAAAACACCGTCAAGAACACCACGTTCTTCTGCAACAGGATCTCGATAAAAGAATAAAGCAGCTCCACGTAAAGTAAACCAATGTTTACTCCATTCGCCAGTTCTTGATTCTTGTTTCATAAGCCAGCCTTTTTTTGAATTCAATACTTCTTCGGCTGGTAGATTCACTCTCATTTCAGAGTTTTTGGCTAGGTAATTGGTTGATAAGTCGTCCAAATTGCAGCCACCATCTGGATCACCACGTTCATGTTGTGTTTTTGGTTGTTTAACTTGGTTTCGATAGTGCTGTAAATTTTGTTTTAATTGGTTCAACCTGAGACTAGATTTTGATGCCGTTTTTTCTGTTATATTCACCAAAGTTGGAGGTATTTTTTTAACAATAGCTGACACAATAGAAGGTGCTGTACTTGACGCTAGTGGTAATGACTTTGGACGCATACTGACTATTTTGGCTTGAAAATCTTGTGTTTTAAATGGATAATCGGTTTCATCCCGAGTTGGTTTTTCATCTATTAAATCATTTTCATTTGTTAAAGCATTACTTAGAGTTTTTGATTTTAATTGATTTTGGTTTTGAACGGATATATTATGTGTTGCTGCCCACGAACGATTATGTGTCTGACTAAGATTTGTTAATGTATTAGCTATATCTTTAAGTTTTTCATCTCGCCTAACATCTTCAATCAAAAGTCCAGTGGTACCTGTAAAAAATAAATAAAAATATTGATAAATAAAAATGTTGTTCTTTAGGTATTATTGTGTAATTATTAGGGAACGATATATATTTGAAAATAAATAACAAAGAAAAAAAATTAAATAAAAGATTAGAAATCATAATGTTGGGACTGAGCACAAAAATATTTTTGAAAAAAAGTTTGCATTTTAAGTCTTTTGTTTTTCATATACTAGATATTTTCTTTCGTAAGAAATAAGAATAACATTCGTTCGTTATATTCTTAGAACTTTTTGCAACCCTGAAATTAATTTCAAAAAAATATTATTCAATTTCAAAATCTGTGAAAAATATAATTGGCAAAAAAGATTAAGAAATTATATTTAAAGTTGAATGCAGAAGTAACAATCAATGAAACCTACCCCTATTTCATAACTATGCTGATTATCTGTTTTTTTATTCAACTCTTTGTAACCTCTAAATTTTTATTTTTTTTTAAGAATGCATATTAATTATTTGCTTTTTTTTTTTTTTTAATTTATTAGGTGTGAAATAAGTGCAGTCGTGATTATAACAATTTAAAAGACATAATTGAAAAAAATTGATTTTTAATTACAAATTAAACAAAAGACAATTTAACGCCTTTAAAATTGTGTTTAAATTATAATAAATAACTATTCGAATATATCATTGGGAGAAACCATTGGTCTTAAAATTTATACCACATTGACTTGACCTTTATGGTCCATTTATATTTTGTATTATTAAAATTATATATAAAAAAAAAAAAAAATGTATTTATTTTTTTTTTTTTTTGTAACTTTCAAGCACAGAAAATTGATTGCAAATAATTTGCCTATGGTTTTTCTTACTACTATTTTTCTTTCAAATAAAAAGAATTATGTTAAACAATAAGAAAAAAAAAATTTATATAAATTAATTTAATGGTTAATTAAGACATTTTTTGAATAATGATTAAGTTATATTTTAAGTTTTGTTAATTTTTTTTTTATAACCTTGGTACTTGCATCAAAAAAAAATTAAATTGTTTTTTTTTTTTTTTTTAATTCTTAAAATCGTAGCAAAACAATAAATGACATAACCGAGAATTAGTAATGTGTCAATTGAAATTATCTAATGTAAAAAAAATTTCAAACGTTTCTCATTTAAATTAATTATTATTGTGAATGAGAATTATAATATTATTTTTACCTTATTCACTTAAATTAATTTAGATAAATTGTTTCGCAATTAATGTTTCTGGAATAGTTGATTTTGTTCACAAAGAAAGGAAAATATGAAGAATAAAAAGGATTTTAAAAAAAATTATTTAAATGTTTTTGTAAAAAGCTGAAAATGCGAGTTAGTTATAGTTAGGTTCTGAGGTATATGCTACGAAAAGAAAACCTTGGTGTTATAACTTAGCAATATGTAAATATCAATTTTTGTTCGATAAATATTGCGACAAAAAATATTGATTAATTTATTCACCTTTTTTTTTTAAATAAAAAAATTGTATCAAAGTTAGAATTTATTATTGCGAATATACACGTAATTATACACGCGCTACAAAAATTAAGGGTATTATTAAGTTTTTATCGTTAGAGCTTTTTAAGTCGTTTGAAAACTAACAAAAAAAAGTTAATTATATGTAGAAGCAAATGTGAGTATACGTAATTTTTTTTTCAATTAAATTGGGAAGTGCGTAGTTAGTAGAGTTTCAGTTAAATAAAAAATAATTAATTGAAAATTAAATTTTTTTAGGATATTTATATCTTCAGCTAGCAAAATAAAAAAAAAATAATATTTTACTATGGGTTTTCAATTATGATGTTGTCGTATTATTACTTTACATTCAATTTAGACAACTTTATTAAATGCATTTATTTTCTATTTTGTAAGTCCTAAATATTTTTATATTTATTATTTATGGAGAAAAACAAAATACAATTTTGATTCGTTTTCGATTTTTTATAAAATATTCTTAGAAATCAATAATAATTTCGTTCTACGGAAAACATAATTGAAAATTGTAAAAAAAAATCAAACTAGAAAAACTGTTGGTATGATAGTTTAATTCGCAATCGTAATAAAACTTATCAAACTTCTTGCAATTTCATACTTCCAAGAAATTCTTCGATTTTTTTTAAATGGGTTTGTGAGAGGTGTAATGTATTTGAAAATAATTATATTTACATTTCAAATTGATACAGAATTTTATACAACCAAATAAAAAACTTTGATAACCAGAATTTCAGATAATTTTTGAACTATTTATACATTTTTTCCCAAATATAAGAAAAAGGACTATATGATGAAACTAGCATTTAATTAAACATATTTTGTCAAATGCATAATATTAAGAGCTGAATATACCAGTTTAGTATGATTCAGACTATTGTACAAACTGATAAATTTACTCTTATATTATTGGAATTTTGTAAAATTAATTTTTATTTTCCAAGATTGAATTTGCTAATAAAAAAACAAAAAAATAAAAATTAATATTTAAAAGGAAATTGATAATAATATGTTAAAAACATAAAAATACCATGTTTGTATAGTAATAATATAAAACAAGAAGGAAAATGATAAAATAAAAATAATCTTGTGAATTTTTTCCAAGAGACTGAAAATTTGTTTTTAGAAATCGAAATCAATTTCGCTTTTTATCTTCACATTGAAAAAGTAATTTTATTTAAATTGATTTCTTAATCTTCTTTACTTTAGGTCAAGCACAAAAAAACTTTTAGTGTTTGTTTGTAAACATATAAAAATATAGGAGAAGTATTGTTTTAAACAACCTTTTATTTAATTTAAACCTATATGTTCTTATAAATGTGGTAACATTATACAATTATACATCTTTTGATATAGGGTCTACTCAAGGTAAGGTTAAACTTAGTTTAATAATTTTTTTCCTCTTGGGACTGTGTTTGTATTATGGACACATAATAAAAATCTTCATTTTCTTGCTTAATTTTATTATTATGTATATACACAAATATGTATTTATTTAATAAATTCATAAAAATGATCTGATGCAGTAAAGTGGTCGTTACATGTATTAAATAAAAAGCCAATATTTTTGGAAACTGTGTTAAGCGATTAATTCTTTTTTACCTATCACAACTAAACAAACCATCTATATAATGACAGTACAACCACATTATTTCAGACAACCATCAAATAATTCAATATTCAGATATATTTTTATTCTTACATTATTATTCATACTTCATATTTATTACATGTTTTTAAGATTAATATCATCCAAATTAATTTGTTTACCCACCAGTTCTTGAGAATTTACCAACATTATCTATATATGTAAATATTTTTTTTGCTGTTCATCAATATTTATAAAATTTTTTTAATAAATACCAATTAAGTAGAATAAATGAAATTAAATGTAGTAATGCTGCTGCTGCAAAAAAAAATTATAATTGGAAATTAAAACAATTTTTTCCTCAATTTAAAAGTAAAAAATTTTGGCTCAAGGTCTGCAGCTTTAATCAAAGTTTTTCTCTTAAAAAAAAAAATAATAATAAAATAAAATGTTTGAAAATTGTATGCAATAATACATAGTGCAATAATCTTTGCCAAAACTATTTTTTTTTTTGCTTAGAAATATTTACTAATTTTGGTATCATTATGCTATAAATTTATTTTTTCGTATTAAAAGAAAATAGGTATACTCTTGTTTTTTGAATCTTAAGTTCAACATGGCATAAAATTCGTAATTAAACTTTTAAAAATGAGTCTGCGTTATATTGAAATTTTGTTTTCTTAAATAGTAATGATGAACAAGTTATAGTTAATTTTATTTATGAGTTTCGGTGTACATAATTGAAACAAGTTTTTCTTATACATTTACGACAAGTTTTAAAACACTAAGTAAATAGCCGGATTCATTAAGAAAATTCAATTTTATATAAAATAAACAAAAAGAAGTTGATGATTATTTTTTAAATTTTAACCAAATAGTAATTCTCATAATTTGTGCTTATTTTATTTGTAACCAAAAAGCTTTTTTTTTGTTGTCTCTAAGTACGAAAAAACAACGATGAGATCTTTAGAAAAAAATGTTATGTTATTTTTCATTGTGTACATAAAAAAAAACATATTTTTTTTTATGTATTTAAAATATTCACGATATACAGAAAAACAAAAAATAATATCTGTGACAAAATAATAAAAACAAAATTGCATAAGGAATTTTGTAAGAGTACCTATATATAAAAAAAAAAATTGTTTTTATTCATCAGTGAAGTGCAATTCTTATGAATTATTAAAAAATAAAAAAAATAAAAAATTCAAAATTTTACCGAATATCATTTCCTTGAAACGTTCCGAGATTGTGTTAATTACACCCAAAATGAATATTTAAATATTACAGGTTATTTAGTATTCTAAAAATTGTTAAGAGAAATTATTAATTACTTAGAAATTTTACCTAATTGATAATCTATTAATATCAAAACTTTTATCAAACTATCTTTCTTCAAATTTTTATCAGATTTTCTTTTTTTAATTTATTAAAGCATGTATAGCAGGGGTGTCAACTGATTTTTCTATAAGATCTACTTCGCGTAGTTAAAATCCTGTGCGATTACTTTTTGTAAAAGTAGGATTAAGACGAGAAGTCAATATTTAGGGATCCAAATTCTAAGTGTTCGTCTGTTAAATTAAGTTCGGTATTTTCAGCACATTTTTTAGATTCGGATATTTATCATCTGCTAAATATTTCCAGAATTTATCTTCGGAAGCTCTTACTCTAATATAAATATCATTTTGTAAAGTAATAATTTCTGCTTCAAGTGTAATGTTATTTATATTAAACATAGTTGAAAGGTTAGGTTTTCTGCATTTGTTTCTGCTTTAATATTGCTATCAAATGGAAAACTGATCAATAAAACTACATTATAAAGTTTTTTAAAATCGTCGAAACGGTTACGAAATTCTTCAATTACGTTCTTAATTTCTTTGATTTATTTTCATCATAATTAGTAGAGCAGAACTTTTTAATTGCGCCAACATGTTTGGAAAATTAGATAATTTTTTTTGATTCTTGAAATTGAAATTGGCAATTTGAAACGAAATAAATATCGACCTAAAATCATTACGCGATCGATCTGTAGATCGCGATCGACGTTATTGACACCCCTGATGTATAGCGTTTAAAATAGAATAATTGATACTATAATCAAAAATAAAGGTTTTTTTAACCCAATACCAGTTATTTTTGATACAGAAACACAATTCAATGGAGTAAGGATAGCGAAACTTTAAGGGAAAATGTTTTAATTAAATATATATCTTTGCGTTATGTACCTTTGAATTGATTTTGTTTTAAAATTATATATTTGGCAACTGGTATAAAACAACAGGGCTGGTTTTAATTAAATTAACAATGGTAATATGTATAAGAAATAAAAGTATTCTTGTGAATAACATTTAATTAATGGCTTAATATGAAGAACTTATATTGATATTGATCAATTTCTTAATAATTTTAGTGAAAAATCAATTTTATCACTTTCTTAATACTTTTCCAATAAATAAATTTTAACTTCATTATTTGAATAATTCTGTGTATAATTGTCAGAAAATGGTATATTGGTAATTTGAGAAAAGGAAAATTATGTTCATACCTTTTCTTTTAGCTTCCTATCTTGTTGTATTTTTTTTTAGTTTTTTATTTTTATAAATGAAGCCTTAATTAAGTTTAATGCGACTGGAATTGTGAATTATTGTGTTATTCAATTTACTAGTCGGTAGTTATTATAGTTTAGTCGGTTACATTAATTTTTTTATTTTTTTTTTTATTTTTTTTTTGCATTATTATTATCTTTATTATTTTGCTACGACAAAATAAATGATTATACAATAAAATAAATTGATTTAATCCTATGTGAATAGAATTCGCCAATTCTGGAAAAAAAAATATATATATTCTTTGTGGACAGAGTAGAGAATATTCTTATTATGATTGTCTAGTTAGAGTAGTATATATGATTTTTATTTTTCAAGACTATTGTGTTGATAACTATTTTTAAGTTCTTCAATGCAGTTTCTGTCTTTCTTGTATTTATTTTCAGCAAAAAGTTTAGTATTGAAGTCGGTAGCTAAATTATAAGTTTTAATAAATTAGTTGATTACCAATTCAATTGATCAATGTAGGTGGACGTCACATGTTGTTTAATGCTAAGGAAAACAGAACTTCATTTAAATGTTTAAAACTTTAAAGTACAAAAGGAAAAATATTGGTCATATAAATCAATTTATATAAAAATTTTCAATTGATTTGAAGAAAATTAAATTATTTAATAAATGTTTTTAGTGATAACTAATTTGAGTTTATCAAAGGGAGAAAAAAAATTACACAAAAAGATTTATATGATTAAGATTTAGCTTTAACTAGTTTATTAGACAATAAAGAGCTAATAAATGGCATTCGACGCAATGTGGAAACAAATAATAATATTATTCGACTTTATTTGCAATCCTTATTATTCTAATTTTAACAAATTGTAGCAAATCTTTATGCATTCAACTTTAAATCGGCCGTAGAGATATTTATTATTAACATAAGTTAAATAGTTATAATGATTATTAACATATAATATATAAATACTTTATTTTTATAGTCTTATGTGTAAGATTAAAGTAATTTCATGATCATACATTTTTATGATTCTCTACAATCGAATAATAGATTTTTTTTCCACAAATTCAATTGGATTTAGAACAATTGTGGTAATATTCGATGAATTAACTGTAATGTACGCTAATTAAAATGTTTTTCAATAAATTAAGATTAAATTATTATTCCATTGAAAAATAAAAAAATTTTCATGCAATTGTTTATTGTGAATATTGGATTGACTTTGAATGAATATAAAATATTCACAATTTAAAACCATTGGCCTTGTTTTAAGTTTTCATTTATTTATTTTGTTTTAAACATTACTGGCTTTATAGTTGATTGAACTGGATTTTAGACTAATTTATGAAAATTTCATGATAAAAGAAGTTACTTTCATTTCCGGATTTACATAATTCATACCATGTTAGTTCTCGATAAAGCAGAGGCAGAGCATATCAAATAGGAAACGAAGTGTTAGGATAAAAAATTCTCATTCGAACTGTTTAAAAAGTTAAAGCAAAGTTAAATTAAAATTAAATATTCCAAAAATTGCTAATCTAATAAATCTTCAAGATTTATTTACACAAAATATTTTTCTTTAATTTAATTGAAATGTTTTTCCATAATTTAAATTGCATTCATTATAAAATTAATAATGCGAACAAAATTAAACAAAAATATGTACAAAATTTGCATCTTTCTAAACAAAAAAAATTATAATTTAACCTTGAATGGAAATGTCAAAAAGTCAAAATATGTCAGAAAAAAAAAACACAAAATATAAACATTTATATTTCTTAAACTTTATGACATTTTAATTGACCTTATAATTGCCTAAACTGACGTGTAACACGAAAATAAAAAAAAATTAACCAAATCAAATCACTTTATATGATGTTCATAAAGATTTTCATAAAACGAAAAATCATCTTCATCATTTATCAAAAAATAACAAAAAAATACAGAAAAATTAATGAGAAACAAAAATTTAGTTAAATTCATTATAGACTGTACAAAAAAAAAATCAAACATGTAATTTTCCATAATATTTAAATTTTCAATAAAAATACCATTGTGACCAATTTTGATACGGGTTTGAAAAAAAAAAATTAAAGTTGTTGAAATCTTTTTTGAATCACCTTAATTTTATTCGATTGCAATCTTTTACGTGATGCATAAAAATGATTGATTTTTTTTTCACAATTTATATATTTATATATCGAGATTATACAAGATTCATAAACTTCGAATTATACTTATGAAATAACTGCTTTTAGCAACTCAATTCGCTGTATTACACTATCTCTTATTATGTATAAATAAAATGAAAGAGTTTTATAATATAGAGATTAGAGGGTGTAATTTTAAATTTGAATTGCGCAATTAAGTTGTGTTTCGTACAGTTTTTAGTAACTTCGTCTACAGTAAATTCAGTAATTATAAATACATATTACAATTAAACTCTAACTTTAATAACTAACTTGTAGGTATAAAAGTTTCTAGAAATAATATATTTAATATACATAAAGAATGAATGTCCTGAGTTTGGTTTTTTCTTATTACCTAATTATCACTTGTTATTAAAAACAAAATAAACAATAATAAACATTATTTAAATAAATTAAAAATATATACATTTAAATATTTGTTTTGAATCCGAAGACAATAAAATCTGTATTTTTAAATCTCACGAATATTTTCATTATAAATTATTTTGAATAAATTATAATTGAAATATATATGTTTAATTAATGGTTTTAAAATAGAGATAAAAATATTATTTCAATTTAGAAAGTAGGTATTTACTAATTACATACTATAATCGAGTTTAATTCATTAATTGAAATAATAACTTATAATTTATATTTACAGTATATATATTCATTAACAAAAATAATCTATGAATAAACAAAAAAAAAAATTCAATATTAATTATCGATATTTAAATGAGCTGTCTAAGAAGGATACCAATGAACTTTGTTTTATAATTAGTGTAATAAACTAACTATGAGTTTTGTATTCACTTTATGAATCTTAATTCAACAAAGCTTATAAATAAAATAGTTTTCTGATCTCATAATTCAAAAATGTCGTCATTATCGTATTGATTTTATTTAAATTAAATATTTAAAATAATTATAACAAGTTAGTATAACATAATATATTTATATAAATATTGATTGCAGAAAATTAGAAAGGCATTACAAATAAATAAAAAAATTGAAAACTCTAGAGAACTGTGATGTTATTTATGAAAGACTTTTTTCGGCTTAT
Organism: Hybos culiciformis; assembly: GCA_964007475.1. NCBI lineage: Eukaryota > Metazoa > Arthropoda > Insecta > Diptera > Hybotidae > Hybos > Hybos culiciformis. The sequence goes on along the minus strand of OZ023273.1, from coordinate 147,950,589 downwards.
TTTGGCAATAATATTTTTAGCAATAAAAGTATAATAAAAAGCAATAAAAAATAAAATTTATAATTGAAGGTTAACTATTTTTTTTTAATTATTGCAGATCCTCAATAGTAAAAACAGTATTTCTGACAAAAAATTATTACAATTAAACCTTTAACATAAATTATATTTAAAATATAAATAAAATAAAAATGTTGCGTTTAATAAATCTAAAATTTAGTTATGATCAATAATTGTGTGCTTTATTATTCCCAATTGGATAAGTTAAATTCAATTATTATATGTATATATAATATAATGAAAAATGTTAATTTAATTGATCAAGGTAATTAAATCTGTGGGGGATTATTCTTTTTTTTTTTTTTTTAAATAATTTACTATAAATGAGTATCAGCTCAAACACCTTCATGTAAACAAAAAAAAAATAAAATAAAATTAAAAATAAAATAATAATTTGATAAAGTTCCACGTGCATCACAGTTTGATATGGAAAAATAATTAATTTATAAATGAAATAATTATTTTGTTTAAACCAATTTAATAATTTATTAAAACAAATTATAATTTCGTTTATTTATTATATTATTTATTGTAACATTTTTCTTTATGAAATTTTTCAATACTTGCAAAAAAAAAAAACGAAAAAATAAAGAGGTTTAGGCCGGACACATTATAATTTGCTAAGATAAAGTCACGATATTTCCAAATATTTTAGGAATATGTATTTTAATTCGTAATTGATTGAAAAATGTATTTAAAGTCAATATCACAAACATTTCTATTTGAAAAACTTTTAGCATTTTAAAAAAACTAACAAAAATTGATTTTTGATTTTTAAATATTTCAAATTTTAGATGAACAGCCAAAAATAAGCCGTATCAGTTATTAGAACGTTTAATAATAATACTAATAATAATAAAAATTTAATAATTTATTATTTACAAAAAAGTATAATACTGAAATATTTCGAGCACTTCTCGATAATTATTCTTCTATATTTTATATCATAAGAAGAATATAGATTTTTTTTTTATGTTCGCAAAGGTTTTTTGCTTTTTTCCTAAACTAGTTTTAATTGCCTGGGAATGGGGAAAAGTCAAATTAAATCCGTATACTTAAAAGAGTATGTATAAATCGTTTTCAAACCTCTAAATATTTAATTTTAATATTCATATAAAGAAATTATTTAAAAATCATATAGGTAGTAGTACAGAAAATTCATCATAGCAATAAATATTTACTAAAAGAAAGCTTTGTTGTAATTCTATAATTCCAAAAATCATAAACAATGTTAATTTATGGCCAAAATATTTCGTTATTTCCTTTTAAAAATGGATTTTAAACATTCATAATGTATATTATCTAACAAAATATAATTTATGTTTTTTTTTTATATCTAAAATATGTTTTTTAAATATATCGTCTGCTGAGAAATGAAACAACGTATGACATTTATACGTCATTATTTGACAATAGCACCATTCGATTCCTCGTACTCGATTTTATAAGTACTTTGCAATATTCTTAATGCTGATTAAAATGTGTTTTTTAGATGAAAATTGTACGCTACTTGATATTTTTTCATACGTTTTTTTTTATTTTCAAATCTTTAAATTTAAATTACTCGAAACTATACTTTTCATTATACGTTATTTCATTTCTGAGCAGGCGATATTAAAAGCTTAATACTTTGGTTTTATTTTTCACAATGATTTACTTATCTTATATCAAAAAAAAAAGAAAAAAAACTTTATGTTGATTTTTTGCGATCACCAATAAATTATCAGAAGCATAAAAAATTCAAACACATAATTAATATTTATTAATTTTTATTTTAAACATATTTTCAAGCAAATTATGCAATATGCCATAACATGATTTGAATAAAATTAAGTTTTCTATTTTTTTTTTTTTTTTTTGCAAATTTGGCCTAGATGTGTAATTTTTGCTGAGCAGCATAAGCAAAAAATTTGTCAAATTATCAGAAAAAAAAAATAATTAAAATTCAAGATATAACTGATATAGTTAAATTGCTCTTTTAAATCTATTAGCTAGTTGCAAAAAAAATATATAGCATCCTTTCACTTTCATTAACGTTACAAAATGCTCTGTATAATTAAATGAAAAAAAAAAAAACAAATTAAAAAAAATGTTCATGAATAATTTTATTAATTTGTTAAGTCTATAATACAATAATTATGTAGCGAACTTATTATTAATATTAAGTAGCATTTTTGTTTTCACATAAAAAAAGGAAACCAGAAGACGGCATGAAGAGATTTTTCTTGAACTTTTTTTTTGAAACAAGTTGCAAAGTAAATGGCAATTTAATTTTGAAAAGATAAGTACACTCTACGACAAGAAAAAAGTTCTAAAACTTAAATAATAATCATGGTTCTACAGATTTTCTTCTTCTTTTTTTTTAATTTATCCTTTTTATTTGCTCATTTCTATGCATATATTTTCCCCCGCAAAAACGACTACATAAATATATTATTTTACAATAATCAAAGTAAAAATAATAATTAGGAGGTGGATTTGTTCATAATTCGCTAATTAAAATAATTACAGTATCAATTTAATAAAAAAAAATAATTTCAATTCAGAATTCGTGGAATTTTTTATTTTATTTTTTTTTTTTTCGTTTTTTCCTGAAATGATTTAGTGAATTATTATTCCATTTTTATTTTCTTCTTTTGCTCTATAACGTACATATGTAAGTAAGTATATAAGAAGACAAACAAGTATAATAAAATGAAATATAATTTTTAATTGAGTTAGAATTATTATATTAAATATGATATTAGTATTCACAACAAGGGTCCAATTAATTTAGATTGCTAATTTGATGTAATTTTTAATACTTTGTATTTATTTTATTTTTGTTGTAAAAAAATCTAAGATGCATTTATATCTGTTTTTAATTTTTATTGAAATTTACAAATGAGATGTAGTACTTTTAGCAAAATTTCTTGCAAATAATTTTAGTTTAACTATGCCATTTTTAAAATTTATTCCAATTTGCATAATAATATAATTTTGCCTTCTTTAATTCAACTTAAATTTTAACTATTTAATATATATCTTTTTATTAATCCAAATCAGATATTTTCATAATTTTTTAATAGTGGAAAATACTAATAAAACAAAAATTATTCTGCAATTATATTGTTATAATGTAATAAAAATATAATTATAATGAAAAAATTCCAGTGTTTACAAAAAAAAAAAAAAAAATAGTAAATAATTTTTCTTATTTTGAACTAATTTATTTAATAAAAAAAAAAATACTAACCAACTTAAGAATTCTGGTTGATTATTTATTTTTTGTACTACTCCTCTATACTCAAAGTATATAAATACATTAATACATGTATGTTAATATTTTCTTAAATATTTTTTTTTTTTTATAAAACATAGATACGTATAAAAATAATGAATATAGTTTTTGACAGCTTCCGGCAATTAGCATCAAAGATAATAAATTTAAATTATATGTCCAATAGATTTTATATCCACCAGAATCAAAAAAAAATTCATATATATGCATATATATATTTCATATAAAAAACAAAATGTAATTGCATTCCAGTTAATATTTAATTTCATAAAAATGATTGCATAAGACATAAAATACATAATATTACTCTGACTATTATTATTACTAAAAAAAAAAACAAAATATATGTATATATATATTCTGTTAAACAAAAACATGCGTTTCTTTTATATTTAACGAAGATTGATTTCATGTGAAATTACAATTTAACATGATTTTGTGTTTTCCTTCAATTTTTACATATCTTTCGTACTAATATTATAGTTATAGACAGCCATAAGATCAAAAAAAAAAAAAAAAAAAAACAACATCCAAGACCAAAACAAAAAAAGCCTAGGCAAAATTAAAAAAAAAAAAAATTTTTTTTCTCTCTTAACGATATGTGAACGCCTTTTTGTTTTTCATTCTAAATATCTTTTTTTTTTTTTTTTTTTTTACTACATTGACTTAGATAGAAACATGAAAATTATCTACAATTTCGTTCTATTCTTGTTAAAGATAAAAAAAAAAAAAAAAAACGAAAACAAAAAAAAATTAAGGATTGAATCAGTTTGATATTATTCGGTAGGCAAAAAAGGGAATTAAATTTATATACGGAAAAAAATATTTAGTTTATTTTAAGCAAGAAAAAAATAATTTTTTTTATTACTATAAAGCGATCCAATAGTTTCATATAATGTTCTAGTTGTATTATGATTATACAAAGTATTCTGGGCTATCGGAAGGAAATAACGTGAGCTAAATTTTTAATCAGGTCTCATTATTCATAATATCAGAGGTAACCGGTTAGTTCAACCGGGACAAGTATTTTTTTTTAATTAAATTTTCTAGATAAACTAAACATTCATTGACATTGATTAATGAAAATGACTATTAATTCTAATTAATTATTTTCGGTGTAAATGATATATAAAATTTTTATTTTCGTGGTGGTACATAAAAAAAAGGTAACCGGCCGATTCCGTTAGAACAATTTCACTTGACACAATTCCACTAGACAAAATTCAACTTGGTATAATTTCACTACGAAATATTATATATTCAAAATTATTTCAATTTACATTCAGTGTCAATGCCTTTATAATATTTTAATCACAAAATAAGTATAATCCAGGATGGATTACAAAATAATAAAAACTGAGAAAGGAAACAATGATATACAAAGATATTTCAGAACATATATCTCGCGTAGCGGATAACTTTAATAATTATGAACCATTAGAATACATGAAGGATATTGCAGCAATAACGAGAATTAATTTTTATTCTTTTTTCTAGTTGAATTGCGTCCAGTGGAATGTGTTCTAGTGAAATTGTCCGAGTGGAATTGTCCCAGTGAAATTTTATCTAGTTGAATTGTGTCTAGTGAAATTGTTCCAATGGAATGGGTAGGTATATCAAAAAAAATTTTTTTATAAATTTAGATACTTTTTTTTTTTATTTGTAAATAAAATATTAACATACATGAAATTAAAATTTCAATCTTTGTTTTTTTTTTATTTTATTTTTATTTTTTCAAAAAGATTTATTAGCTCGAAATGACTGTATTTCCCTCTAAAGTTTAATGACTTTAACCAAATTTTTTTTTTAGTGCTAGTTATTTAAAATTATTTTTGCTATTGACTGTTTGTCGTATAGATGTATATAATGTACACATTTTTAAATATACTAGTGTAGTTATATTTTTTCTTGATAATTTTGTTGTTCATGTTTGGTAACAACAAAATTAAAAAATGATATGCCGCCCCTACAGGTAAACAAAACAAAATTAAAGAAAACAAAAATAAAAAAAAAAAAATATTAAAAAACGATGAAAAACAAAAGAACAAAAAACATATGGCTTGGAATATAACTAAAATAAAATAAAAAATAAATCTTATATTTTTAAGCACGCAAACTATCTTTACTATGTATATATTTGAAGCGCACAACTGACCGGCTTTTGGCGGTCAGTAAATTTATAATAAAAAAAAATAAAAATAATAATAATAATGAAAAAAATAAAGATTTAGTTAGAAATATGTCAGAAAGACAATCTTAAATTCACATATCAAAAGTGAGAAAAAAAAAATAATGTTCTGCACGATGTTGTTGTTAAAAAAAAAAAAATAAGTCAGCAATGAGCATATTATTATTAGTTGAATAAAATGTTCAATAAGTGTTCGTAATAATTGAAATTATTATCATAAAACATATAAATAATCTAAGCTCTAAATTTTATGGGTTTGGAAACTTGGAAAAGTTGCCTTTTTTTTTTTTTTTTTGTTTTATTGGATAATCTGGTATTACTTAATAATATCGATATACTATTCATTTGTAATTGACTATATATACATATAGGATTTATTTTACGAATTTAATTCAAATATACTAACTTTATTTTTATTGTCTATTGAATTTTTTTGATATATTAGCTTTGAAAACATTGAGCAGTAAATGCACTTAGTATCGTATAGTTTTAAATAAATGAGCTTAACCCTAAAAATAGTTCTTATATTAAATTTTTCTTAAATTACTCAATTAATTGACTTAAAATTTTACTTCTTTTTACATACTCATCATACAATTTTTATTGGATTTTTTATTTCTAAGTTACTACACATATGTAAAAAAAACAAATTCCAATCCCCATAAAAATTTATCAGTATCAGTTCGTTTATATATATGTAAGAACTAGAATTACGCGGCAATAATAATAATTATAATTATTTCGAATTTTTTAAATATATTTATTTATACATATAGAGCTTCGAACCGGAACCGAACCGAAAACTGAAAACCGGAAAAAACCGTAATTTATGACCAAACCGTAAACGTAACCGAACCCAAATATTCTAAATACAAAAAAACCGCAACCTTAACCGGAACGGTTTTTTTTGTTCTTTTTCGTTCCGTTATCGTTCCTTAAACAAGATAAAAAATAAAAAAATTTAATACAAAATTTATATTTTTTTTTATGTTTGAATTTATATTTTGTATTTGTGTTACATATATGTATGTGTGTTTTTATTTTTAATATAGGAAATATTTTTATTGCACAAAAGGTTCAACTCCATTTCTTTTTGCAATTAACGGACAAGCACAAAAAGTGCTACTCAAATAAAATTTGAAACGAAAAAAAACCGGTTTTGAACCGAAAAAAAAATTGAACCGTAACCGGAACGCAATTTAAATTTTCAAAACCGAAACGTAACCCGAAACGATAAAATTTTAAGAACGAAACCGAAAACCGGAACAAAATAAATTGCGGTTCGAAGCTCTGCATATAATGCATAAATAAGTATATCTTTATATGCTATAAAAGGCATTTTTTTTTAATATCCCAGGATCTATGCAATATAATAATTAGATCTATTTCACTGTGGTTGTTTATTGTTAAATAATTGCGGTTTTGGTAGAAAAATAAAATTGATTATAGCCTTTCAACTGAACATAAATTATAATCTAGTTATTATTATTTGAATTATTTATTTCGTAATATCTTACCGCGTTTGGATATATGTATTTTAAAGGAAATGTTTCGTGTTTATCTAACGATAATACAATTTTATTTCTTAAATCGGTTTAGATATATCAGAACTATAGATTATTATGTTAGAAACTTCTTGAGTCATGTAAGAACTTATTAGTGTTTGACCAAATTATAAAACTAAGTAAAACAATGATTTAATAATCCAAATGTTTGCTTTCAAACGTGAACTTTGAAATTTTGTTGCATTTATTAATAAAAATTAGAATTGAGTTGAGCGAAAATTGATCTGTGTTAATTAAGGATCATTCTCGCTCGTTTTAAATGTTTTTTCTTATTCATTTAAATTCTGTGGTTTCAATAAAATACACTTTTGGTCACTTTTGTTTTTCGATGCTATTAACAATTTAAAATACTCACTAACTCAATCTCATTAAAAATTAAACAGAAAAGTAAATCTCAGTTTGTACCATGAATAGCATGAAGTGAATCGCTATTTATTGTAAATAGAAAATTGTTACTTAATGAACCTTTAAACCAGCCATAGATTTTTTCTGGCATTGCTCATATAAAAAAAATCCGGAAACGCGATATTCTTCTTTCCACATAGTCAAAGTGGCAAAAAAATAATACGTTACAGATTAAATACAAAAATGGATGTTTTTTTAAAGTAAAATAATAATAAAATAAAGATAAAGTTACAATTAAAAAAAAACTTAAAAAAAAAACTCACCAGGCTCTGCTTCATCTTGGCTTGTTCTATTTCTATTTCGAATTCGAACATGGGCTTTAGTTTCAGGATGAATTTTATCACGAGTGGGAGGTGATTTTGATGAAACAGGCTGATCGGTATAAACTAAAAATTGAAATAAAAAAAAAAAATTCCTCTTTATGATATTCTGGTTTTATTTTTTGTACGTAAGAAATTTTTATTTTTTATTTTTTTTCAAATATTAAAAACTGAAAGTTAAGAAGAAAGAAATAAAATGAAAGATTTTTTTTTTTTTTTTCAAATTTGTTGATCTTTGGACCATTAACAAAGTTTTTTTTTTTTTTTTTTTTATTCTTTGCCCTCCAGAAATCAAATTAATTTTATATGAAATTTTTCTCTGTCTTACATAATATTATGAAAATTTTATTTATATACATACGACGTTTGTATTTATTTTCAATTTTCTTTATAAATTTAAAAAACAATTTGTTTTCTTTTATTTTATTATTAATTTTTCTCAATGTCAACAGTCATTAATATCGTAATAATAATAAACATTTATTCATATGAAATTTTCTATATAAATTGATATTAGATATGTTGTACCAGTAATAGTATGACGTAAATTTTAAGACAAAAATTTTGAATTCTTATAATTAATTGATTCATTAACCTATTTCCACCGAACTCGAACTGTCGAAAACTCTATACTTAATTCGCATACAACCGAAAATGATTAGATTAGATTCCAAAGGCATAAAATTTGAGTTAAAATTTTCGAACAACTTCACAGTGAAATGCATCGGAGGAATAGGATGTGATTAAAAAAACAATAAAGTACAAAAAGTTAGAAAATTTCAATCTCTTATAGGCTTTCCAAACTTCGGGTTTAAATAAGGTTTCGCAAATGTTTATAAATAGTTGTTGAGTTAAAGGAGGTTTATCGTACAAAAAATTTAGTTGTTTTAAAGTTGAGTTAAATGTGAGTTAAATCAGGTTCACCTCTGATAAATTAAATGAATATGTCCTGATAAGTTATGTTTACGTCAAAAGATTATCGATTGGGCCTGTACGTTTGAATAATTTAAAAAAAGAAAAAACAAAATGGCTAAAAAAAAACTTAAAAATAAAATAATTTTTTTTTTTGTAATTTTTATTTTTCGAATTTTAATTAATTCACTTTTAGAATTTTTTTATGTAATTTTTAAATTATTTTTGATTAAATTTTATTCACTAATTTTTATTTAGAAAATTAACAAAAAAAAATAAAAATAAAAAAACAACAAAATTAACCCGGGTTAAAAAAAAATCATGGTGTGAACAGCAATTTTCAATTGAGGGATAACCTGATTTAATTTATGAATAAAATTCCAAGTTTGGAAAGCCTATTAAGCCCCTGTTGAATAAATAGTTTTGACTGCTTTCAAAAAATTATCGAAGCTGTCATTTTTCTTGTTGCCCTTATTGATTCTGTTAGATAGAAAAACTAAATTGTGTTATTAAGATTTTGTTTGTAATCAGAACTCAATAATCTTTAAATATAAAGAGATGCATATATTGCTGTTTTAAATACTGAAACGCAACAAAATTCAAGTTCTAGAAATTTTATATATATTGTAAAAAAAAAAAACAAATCTTACTTGATATCTATTTTTTTTTTAATTTTTTTTTTGTTTGTTTTTGATAATATCAAATTAATAAATTAACAAAATTCACATAGATTTAAGTAATTCCCACAGTATTTTGTAATTCTATTCCAACAAGCATCGTGCAATGATAAAAATTTTAAAAATGAATTTAGCAATACTATTTATGATTTTTATGGTATTTATGTAAAACAAGTACAATTTTTCTTTTATGTTATTCGGAAATTACAAATTAATGAAGTTTCTTTTCACCTCTTATCATAATTTTCATATTTTTTGTAATAAATTTTGCAGAACATAATAAAGAAGAAGATAAAGATAATACCATAACTTAAACTCAAACTCATTATAGCTTACAATATAATGCTTCAAAAAAGGCTAGACAACGGATTATTTACAGAATTCAAGTAGTATCGTTTATTCTATTTCTCACAACATTCTCAAACAAAGTTCGATCCTACTTCCTATAAGAGTTTATTTAAAATGAAAAAACTTATACAACTTACAAAATATCTTTTCCGAATATTTAGATGATTTATGTTTTTTATTCATAAATTTTCGAACTGTTTGGTAGCTTTTAAAGTTTTAATTTCAATCTTTATATACTTTTAGGAGAGTGTTACATTTCCTATACTTTTTCGAAAGAAAGGCATAGTTATTTCCAAATATGTATTAATTTGATTCTATAAATTTAGCTCATATTATTTTATATTAGATTTTACTGCGGAATTTAATATTATTCAAAAAATTAAATGACATTTTCTAAATTCTAATAAGGAATTTGTAATCAATTTATAATAAATATTTACCTACTTATTTGTCTTAAAAATTAAAAAATATAAAAATATAAGTTATATTTTGTATGAGTGCTAAATAAATCATCATCATTTAGAAAAATAGTTAAAACATATGTGACTAAAAATATTATTTTTCAAGCAGATTTTTTTTTTTTTTTTTAGGTTACACAATATTTGCTGTAATAGGTATATAGTGTAGTATTTAATGCCTGATAATAATAATTTCATTAAATGTTTTTTTTTTCAAGTATTTATATACGTAGGTAAGTTATATTATAAAATTACTTAAGTATTTAATTATTAATAATTGTTTTAAACTTCACAGGTTCAAACTGACACAATTTTGTTGGCAACCGGATTTTTATATATTCTTGTCATCTTAGAACATATTATAAATAGAATAAAAGTACTATACGAACGACTAAACAGTACGCGTGTTCCAATAAAAAATTTATTGTGTAAATAAGTAAATCAAGTAGGTTACATTAAGTTGAAGAACACTTATGCAGTATTACATAATACTATTTTAATAACTTACCTCGATTAGTTATTTCATTTCCTAGATTTTTATTATTTTCATCTTGACCTTCTGTCGAAGTTCCCGACACCAAAGAATTATCTCCATCTTTGTGATTTTCCCATGAATTATTTTCAATTTGATTACCACTGCTACACGTCGTTGGTGACAATAAAATATCCTTATGATAAGAATTATGGCGATTACGACTATTAAGTGTTGTTGTATTTCCATTTCCACCAGATGATTTAGTTTGACCACCAGGAAATGTTGCATTTCGTTTGTGCCTGCCCTTGGACTTTGGAAATGCTGCTAATATATTAAGCCACCATTTTGATTCTTCGGGGCAGGTACCTTTAACAAATGTAACACGTTCTGGTGCAGTTATGGCAACTGAATTAGGATGACCTGTTACTTCCTCTGCTGTTGTAACTTCAAGTACTCTTGTCATATCAATGCTTGCTTGAGGAACTGTATCAGGCTGAAATAATAGTAAATTATTGAAAATTAGATAATTTATATACCCATAGTTAGTGTAGCTAGTATTTCTTTTTAATTTTTTTAATAATTCCCCACATCGTATTTCGTTTAATTCAAGGATGAGGATGTTTTTATCACTTGTAAATTTGGCTGGAAATTATCATCAAATTTGAAACAAATATCAAGATGTAAGAATTGAAAATATAACTCAATATTACACAGAAAAAAATTTGCTCGTACTACTAACTAAATAATTCGTTAAAATCAACGAAAAATTCGTTATTTTGGCTACAACGAACATTTCGTTGAAAAAAGCTCGTAGTTCGTTAAAAAAGTTCGTTATACCCCAAAACCAAAAACCTTACAAATTCTTCAGCAAAAACACCGCAAATACGAAAGAAAAAATTTACTTGACTAAATTTTTTTTTTCATTTTTTTTTTTTTATTTTTTTTTTTTATTTTTTTTTTTTTATTTTTTTTTTTTTTTTTATTTATTTTTATTTTTTTTTTTTTTTTTATTTTTTTTTTATTTATTAATTTTTTTTATTTATGTTTCTATTTTTTTTATTTATTTTTTAAATTTTTTTATTTAATTTTTTTTTAATAATTTGCCCGCTTGTGGCTTCGAACCACTGTCCTAAACATTGCAATCCATCAACTCTGCCACTGAGCTATGAACTAAATTTACGGCAATGTGTAAAATGGAAAATATAAGTTCTGTATGGATTGAAATTTTTGTTTCCCGTATTTAACGATAACGAACTTTTTTAACGAGTACTAAAAATGAAAAAAATGTTCGTAATAAGAAAATAAACGAAATTTACGTTACAAAAACTAATTATTCATTATTTTTCGTTATCTTAACGAGAATGTCATTAACGAACTTTTTTGACGTAATGAGTACGAGCAAATTTTTTTCTGTGTATGAACAGAACCCCATGATAGAACGCGCCTTAAAACTGCATAACATTTTTTATGTAAAAATTTGATAGCTTATATAGCTATTAATTATAGTTATAAAAATTGTATTTTAAATTTATAGTTAAAATACATAATTATAATTTTTATTATATCATGTAGAAAAATGTAAATAAAAAAGTTTTGTTGAGCTTTATTTTATTATTACTAAGTTTGATTTTTTTTTAAATTTTGTTTGTTAAAAGAAAATTATTTAATTTTATTTATAGAGGAAAAACAAGGATAGAATCTAGGATTATTGTATTAAATAAAACTACTTACATGTTCATCAACTGAATATGTTAATTCTCCATCATCATATAAAACGAACCATCGTCGTTGCCATCTCTGTAAATAGAAGCATAAAATGAATTACATATACAAAATATTAAATTATTAATGATTAAAATTAATATTCGTTAAAAACATAAATCAAATTAAAAGAATAATATACTGGATTATAGATTTTCATAACTCAATGTTTTTCTAAGAAATACGGACCATATAATATGAACTAATTCCAAGAAATCCAAATTAAGATGAAAAAAAAATTACTTCTGTTAACAGAAAATTTTCAATTTAGATAATCCAAGATAGTGTGTAAGCTTTCAAATATTTTTTTAGATTTACCATTTAAAAAAAAAATAAAGTGTAGGTTCCTAATCTTATTTGTTTGAACTTTATTAGCTTTTATTAATTCGAATTAATTTTATTAAGTAGTATGAATGAATTCATTGTACAAAAAAATATTCTCCAGGGTCGGTTACTCAACTTAATTAATTTTTGCTATTTTAGAAATATAAGCTTAACAGCTGATCATTTTAACAAGACAGTGTCAAGTGTGCCTAAATTGTTTTTTTTTCTCTAATTTTTTTTTTTTTATAATTTATTTAGAAAAAAAAACCAAAAAAAAGAAACAATATATTTATATATATGTACAAATATTTTCAATTAACATCTAAACAAGTTTTTGGGTAATTTAACTTTAACAAAAATATCTTTGAAAGGAAAAAAAAAAATAAATAAATAAAAATTTATATTACATCAAAATTAGGTATTATTTATATTTTTCTTAATCGAACAAAAGCCTTGTAAACATAATGCCGACTCATTTATTGGCAAAATTTATTTTTATTTTGGTGTATTTAAACAACATGACTTTTTTTTTTATCTCTTGTTCATGTTAATTTTTGGGCAAAAAATACATAAATGGATTTTTCATTGACACCTTGCATGCCAAAATTTTATTTATAATTTTTTATTTATTTTTTTCTGTGAGTGCATATACAAAGTTATTTTTATGGAAGGATTTATAAAATGAATTATTGCTTTTCAATTTTTTAAGTATTTTATTAAAGTTTATTTTTCAATTTTATTCTTGAAAAAAAAAAAAAAAAACAAAAGTTATGCAGTTTGATATCTTTTCTGAATATTAAATAAGAACAAAAATTATTTTACGTTTTTAGCAAAATTCGTATAAAACCGTGATTCTATTACGAATTTTACTACATTTATTAATTTTTATAGACTTCTTCAGAATTAATAAAAAAAAACTCATTTTGAATATACACAAAACTGTTGAACTTGTGCAACAAGATAAAATATGGCTCTAAGAGTTTTGTTAAACTGTTTTGTTTTCTGTAGATAAATCATGAATATGTATTAGGCTTAAAATATTTTTATTAAAGCCCAAATATTAGTAATTGGTTCTTCGGTCTAATTTGAATTATCAATTACTGAAGGATCTATTCTTCAGCTTTCCTGATGATATGGTAGTGTTTGCATAAACTTCTGTACTATTAATATATATTTGGGTTAAAAAGGTTTTTTTTCATATTTTTTTAAAAAAGGCATAACTTCATATCGAAAGTAATAAAAATGCTACTCTTCTTAAATATTTGAACATTTCATGTAATAAAATCAAAAAAAAATTAATATCGGGGTTAACCATTCTTTCTGTTTTCTGATTTTTATTTTATTTTTTTTTTCTAGGTATGAAAATTTTTTTAAATATTTTTTTTTATATTGATATTATTATGTACATTATGTACAATATTCTTAATTTTGTTGTCCCACATATTAAAAATATTATGTTTATGTTTATGTACAAAAAGAATTTACGAGTTTTTGACACTCCTTTATTAAATAAACATACTTTTTTTATTTATTTATTTTTGTGTTATTTGCAAAATATTCCAGATTCCATTTAATGTACCTACCAAAAAATATCTTCAGGTAAAAAGAATATATGTGAAATGAAGCGTAAATTTGAAAGAAACTATTATTTCATATTTTTTAAAGTTTTGAAGAAGTTTTGAGTAAATTTTAAAATACTAAAAATATATAACTACATGATTACAAAATTTTATTGATCCAAGACGGAATTTGGATCTTAGATCTTAGATCACGGGAATTCAGTTTTATAATTAGTCTTCGTTTTAAATAAAATTAGATTTTTTATATCATTTTGTAATTTGTATGGAAAAATAAAAATTTTAATTTATTTTAAGAAATTTCAATATCTAATTCTTAAATAAATATCTTGTGAACCTATTTCTTAAAAAAAAAAAGAAACCACATAGAATTTTAAAAATGCGTATTGCAATGCGTACACTGTGCCGCATTAGAGGTCAACGTTGTTAAAACTGTAAATAAAACCGTAAAAAAGATAATCTTTTTATTTTAATTTTAAAAGCTTTAACTTACGCATTTTGAAATTTAAATTAAACTCTATTTTTTTTTTTAGATTAGAAAAATTAAAAATTCGAATTTTTATAAATCTATTCAGTTTTGTATATTATGTTTATGTTCCCTTAATATGTTTTTATTATTTTCAAACATAGTTTTTTCCACATAAATGCTGCTTGGAACAAATAATTTAATAACTATGATGGTCGAAAATAGAGAATCGGAAAAGTTTGGTTTGCAAAGCTTAATTTTTTCCAATTTAATTCGTGGTTTTGTATTATGTCATGAATTACTCACTGTATTTGGCCCGTATGTAAATATTTAAGTTTTCGAATATGTCATAAATGTCTCGTTTACATAAATATTCTTAAGTTCTTTATGATAAATGTGAATAAAACACTTATGTGTTAAAATAACACTCCGAGTATACAATTTCAAATTTGTAAACGAATCGCCAAATAATTGGCAGGAATGTAGTTTGGACTATTTATCATTTAAAAATTTGCATCTTTTTTTTAACCTTATTTACGTAACAATTTTTGACATCTTAGAAGTATATACAGCAGAATTTAGTGTAATAATAGACAATATATTTCTTCCAGAAAATTGAACTGAATTTCAATTCGAAAATATTTAAAATAATTTTAATTGGGTTAAATAAAAATGAAATAAGATAAACTAACTATATAGATATACTTGAATAAGATAATCAAAAATATCTGATCCATCTTTTATATTTCTAAAAAAAAAAATTATTCACATTTGAAACTTTTAAATTTTCAATAGATTTATAAATATCAAAAGAAAGCACAACAAAAAAAGAAGGAAAATGAGAATCACATAAATATACAAAAATGTATATTACATATAAATATTTCTGGAATATATACATATAACTTAATTTTTTATTTTATTTTTTTTTCTTAAATTGAATAGTTAGAATATTTTCTTTAGTTTTATGATTTTACCTAGTTTTCTCATTTTAACTTCTTTTTTTTTTCTTCTTGTAATAATGTTGTGTAATCAACGATTAACGGTTTAAATGGCGGGATGAATCAACAGAATTTTTCATTAAAAATATCTTTTCATGATTTATTTTTATTTAAAAAAAAAAAAAAAAAATTTTCCACAAAATTATCTTAATTCACTTACTTTATGATTTTCTTTATTGAATTTTAAACTTAAACCAATAATTATTGTAATTAACATGAGGAGAATATTGTTGATTTTATGTTTCCGTAGAGTTTGTTTAAAACATCTCCTAAACATAATGCAGCTGTGAATGTGAAATTATGAAACCGAAAAGATTGTAACTAGTAAACTTTTATTTTGTTTTCAATGTTTTTTTTAATACAGTTTAATGTTTTAATGCAAGTAATGGTGACATAGAAAAGGGCCATTATATTCCTCTCAGCACATCATTTTTCAAAAAAGGCCAAAATTTGAGGTTGGTTCAAAATCTGGTGTTTTAATGTGAAGAAGGTAAGCCTTCTCATGTCATTGCGAGTACTTTTAGTGGAATTTGCAGCCTATAGTGATATTTTAATGTGGTTTAATGTGTATTTAAAAATGTTTAAATAGAGTATTTACTTCAAAACTACGTTTTTAAATTCTAAATATTCGAAAATTCATAACTCAGTCAATTGTTGTTCTGTTGTTTATCTAGAAACAGGAAGTTGTTAACTAGATTTTGATTCCGGTTTTTCAATCGTTACTATTTATATAATATTAATTTAGTTCAAGTATTGACGTGTAAAACATAAGCTTAAGTCATGAAGGCTAAGTGAAATTTAAACAATAAATACAAAATAAAAATCAATGACTTTTATCTTGTAAGGATTGACAATCGAATTGGGTACAAAGTTATAATAATAAAATTTTAGACTATGTACATTAATAATATGTATCCAATGAAAAAACGAAAGGTTAAAAGAAATTTATAGGAAAAAAAAAAATTTGTTAAAGAATTAGTAATTATTTTTTTCCTCTTTATTTATTTAATTTTTTTTTTTTTTTTTTCAAATAAATTTCTATACATTTTTAAAGAAGTCAATTATAAATAATTAAAAGTCAATAAATGAAATTTTTCATGAGTTTATGAATAAATGAAAAATTTGAATTGAAGTGCTTTGCGCAAGTTCAGCTTAAGACTCAAATATCCTGAAATGAAGTTACATATAACGTCGATGCAATTTAAACATATTTATATAATCGTTAAAGTTTGAGGTAACTTTATTGTATTTTGTAAATCATTCCATTAATGCCTTTAAATATTAATCTTGAATAATTTAAAAAAAGTCTTGCAATCGATGCTTAAAAAACATGGTACATTTTCTATAGAGCCAAATATTCAATATAGTCTTTCTGTTTGGCATCTTCTAAGCTTTTAATATCTGCACTAGAAAAACGTAACTTATGATACAGCCAAATCTTTGTTATTAGTACAAAAAGTGTTCTTGAAAATCAATATTCATAAATTATTACCAATTGATAGAATTTCAAATTTCAGATTTATTTACATGAATTTCCTTTCAGATTTGTGCATATTCGCCTATGTGAGAATAAATTGCAAAATATTGCCTAATGTCAAATTTCTGGTTTAAAATTCAATACTTTTGAAACTTTTATCAGTCTGTCTATTAGTCCAGCTTATTCAAGTGCTAAAAATAAATTTTTTTTAATATGATATTTGATTTGTTTTTTTTATTTTAAAAGCATTTTATCAACTGCTTCCTAATGGAAGCATGTGCGAATGATTTAATAAAATAATGAAAATTACATAAAAGAATTTTTCACTATACAATAATAATGAAAATTAAACTAAAAAAAAAAAAAAAAAAAATTCTAATGAGTTTGTTCTAATTTAGTTTGTTACTTAATAAAAGCAGGTTTTTAATTGAAAGCCAAAGATAATGAGGAAAAGAAAAATAAAATCGCTTTTTTTTGTTGTTCAAATTTAGAACAGAATTGTTATATAAAGAAATTGAATTTAATGTTTGAAAAAACATATAAAAAACACCTTTCTTCTTTCTAATGTCCATACAATATATATATTTATTTTTTTTTTATTCTTTTTTTTTTTTTTTTCATCTCTTTTGAATCAACAGTTCAAATGACTTTAATTAAAATCGTGGGTCGGCAGTAATTTGTAATAATATGAAAAAAAATAAGAGAATTTATCAATTTAAAAGACTCTGTTATTTTAATAAAAAAAAAAAAAAATCGATTAACTAATTTCTTAAAGAAAAAAAAAAACGGAATGACGCCAAAATAATTAAAATTAATAATGCTGAACTTAGGAAGGAAAACATAGTACAGTATATAGTTCTATGTGCAGCAACTATAATCAATAAAGTTGCAAATATGGAACAAATAAAGTCCGAATAGAAACTGATTTGCTTTTATTCGCTCGCTGCAATAAGAAGACCTTTTTTTCTACTGAAAACTAGTCGTAGATCATTAGAATGAAATTCAAGTATCAAATGTTATTGTCAACCTAAGTATATATATATTATCTAATATCTAGTATATATAGCAAAATTGAAAATTTGAAAACAATCGATAAATGGATTTGGACAATGGCTCAGTTTACCACACCAATAAATAAGTCCTTGTTTATACCTAACTCTATTTCGACTTACTTTACATATCATAAATCGCAAGCTTATTTTTCAATCGAATGTAACTTTATTCATATAGAATGCACTCAACAATATAAAAATATGACTTAAACGTTTTTGGGTCGAAATAATATTTTCTTAATAGTGTTAATAATTATTCTTGTATTTCATATTTTATTAATTACACATTATTTAACTTTTTGTTTCATATAATTTTTTTTAAATATATAAAAATTTTTTTTTAAATTGTATTAGATTTCTTAACCGCAAGCTATTAATTACGTGAGACTTCTAAATTTTGCATTGTGCAACTTCGTGTCTTTTCTGTGGATGTGAATTATTACATAATAAATTAATAATTATTGTAGGAATAAGTTAAGCTAGTTTACCAAAAACACTACTATATAAAGCTTCTAGAAAAGATAACAAGATAATTTTAAGTAGGTAGCAACTTAAAAAAACAAAAAACAAAAAGACAAAAACAAAAAGTACAAATAAAATAATTTAATTTTATAAACATGAAAAAAAATGTATATATATATTTATAAAGATTTATACAATATGTATACCTATATAAAAATATTTCAATTATTTTTGCTTCAAATAATGTTTCAATAAAATTTTTATACCAATAGTTAAAAAAAAAATAAAAATAAAATAAAACCAGTAAAAATTTTTTATTAAAGATATTTATTGTGTATATATTTTGTTTTGAAACCTTTTCATGGTAATTAATAATTTGCAAAATAAAATTTGAAAAAATATTGAAATTTAAAAAATTGATTTTTGCACGAAAACCAGCCAACATAGAAAATATTAAGGAAAAGTTTATATAGATACTTATAAAATGAAATTATTAACTATATAATATAGGATCTACATAATTATTATATAAGATAGTGATGTCAACTCTCATACGAATATTAAATAAATTTTGAATTTCCTTTTAAATTTTTTAATTGAATTTATCAAAAAAGAATTGTTGTTTTTTAAATTCTGTCATTCAATTACAAAAAATATGTATGAAAGTTCTTTAAACATTTCAAAATAACAGGTAGTTCGTGTGTCCAACATTATTAACGGTGTCCCTAAATTCAATAGTGATACGGCCGCTCATGACTAACCGGAATATGAAAATATGACCTCTATTAGAAATTTGTTAGTTTTAAAACATATACATATTACAATTTTTGATAATATAAAGAAACTATTCTTAACATGACATTATAAATAATTATATTAAATAAAAAACAATATAACGACTAAAATTTTTCAAATAAATAAAAATTTCACATAATTATTATTTGTACACAAAAACTGATATTTTCTTCTGCGAATACAAAATAAAAAATAATAATGCATTTTCATTGATTTTCTTATTTATTTTTATTTTTTTCATAGTATGTAAGTAAATAAGTAAGTATATAGTAACTTTAATTTAATTGCAACAGAAGAATAAGGTTTTTATTTGTAATTTTTTAGTTTTTGCTTTATTAAAAATTCGTAGAAAAATTAAAAAAAAAAATACAATAAAAATAAATAAATAAAAGCCAGAAGCAAATTATTATGAAAAATTACTTTTTT
The DNA here is from genome assembly GCA_964007475.1 of Hybos culiciformis. Taxonomy (NCBI): domain Eukaryota; kingdom Metazoa; phylum Arthropoda; class Insecta; order Diptera; family Hybotidae; genus Hybos; species Hybos culiciformis. The sequence goes on along the minus strand of OZ023273.1, from coordinate 147,930,563 downwards.
ATATAGTTTTAATATTTTTTATTTGTAGGTACTATCTGTACGTAATTTTGAATAAAATTCATTTTATTGGTTAAAATAATAATAATATTCTAAACGACATGCTGAACGTGTTTTTAATTATATTATTTAAAAAAAAAAATTTAATTTACATTAAATTTTGTCTTAAAAACAAAAATTAAATATTTAATAAGAAAAAAAAAAACATTTAAATTACAGGTGCAGTTAACCGTAAAAAAAGATTGTTTAATTAAAAAAGATTTATTAAATTAATTGGAGAATTTAATCATAAAAAAAAAATTTTTATAAAATAAATTTTTATTGGATTCAATAAATTTTATAATTATTGTAAAAAAGTACAGTTGTAGGTATCACAAATATAGATGTAATTTGTGAATATTTGGTTCATTAATTTTCATAAGTCACTGACAGATACTATGTAGAGGAATTTAAGTTGCACAATAATGAATTGCGAATTGTATAGTGAAATTGTTGCGTAACATTTTGCATCTTTCAATGCACTTAAGACCTAATACCAATATAGGTTGCCCATAGAAAAAAGTTGATATTGACAATGTTGGCGATACAATTACTGGAACAAAAATATTGGAATAATGTGATGGTACAAATTAAAAGTTTACTACTATACATTTTTAATTAAATGTATTTTATTATAAATAAGATATTAAATTACTTAATCAAAAATTAAATTGCATCTGGCCAAAAATATAATTATGAAAATAATTGCATGAACTGCATCCGTGCAGTACATATATTATACATAAGTACGTAGATCAGAAAAATTTACATAGTGCTAGGTACTAATTAAACTGCAAAAAAAACCATAAAATTTCCAATAATTATGATTTACATTTCCGTTGATGTAATAAATTAATTCAACTAGTTCAGCTACTTAATAATTTAAATTAAAAAAAAAATATTTATACAATAATTACTTTTAAAAAATAAATCAAAAAAACTTTAATAACTTTGATAAAAAATATTAAGAAAATCATATATTACCTATTCGAATGTCGTTTTTTATTTTATTTTTATAAAAAAACGTGAGTTTTCAAAAAAGAAATAAATTTGATTGATGACAGTTTTAACTGAAGCACTCAAAATTTATTTAATTTCAAAAATTCGCACCAAAATTTGCAAAAATTCTTTGAGTATTGAAAATGTAATATGTATAGGAAAGAAAACTGTTTGAAAATGTATACGAAAACAATTTTCTATGAAAACTTAAAATTTGAGCATGAGTTTTCGTTCAATATTAAAAAAAGACATCAACAATTATAAAATTAAATTTTTTATTATCGTATTTGGAACAATATTGTATATTATTCAAATCTAGGAATTAATAAGAAATATTTTTAAAATAAAATGATGTTAAGAGTTGCTAATGAATACGATTTAATATGTCTGAATATTGAATAAATTTTGCTTTATCTTTAGGTTTCTGTTATCATCATAAAATGTCAAAATGAACTTATAAATAATATTTTAATTAAAGAAAATTCCACTAAAAAAGTTCCATAAACTTAAATATTTTTCACCAAACATATTTGCAATGAAATGATTGCATTACATAATGAAAACTCTGATGGCTCGACGTAATAACTTTTATTTATTTGAATGTAACTGTGAACTAAAAATTTTGTGATAAGTATTTGAATGAAAAACTTTTTTATTATAATTTAAAAAAAATTATATCTGTATTTTTAAGTTTATATATTATACATATATATACGCATTCATTTCATACTACTTTTAACTATTTTTATTATTAGGAAAATATAATCACACTTACTATAATTATAAAATAATTAAAATTTGTGGGAAATGTAAAAATTTTTCCATTTTAAATTAATTCATTTTTTTTTTTTAAAGTTAAGTGAATAAAAAAAAAAAAATATTCAAAATTTTTTGTTATTCAATCAGAGAAATTATAATTTTCATTCAGTATGAAGAGATTTTTAATTAAAATGCAACAAACTTACATAATGAATATTCAAATTAAATTCAATATAAAAAGTTAAGAAATTAAAATAATTTTTTTGTAAATTAAATTGTTAAAAAAATGATGATGAATGTCATTGTTTAACTAGAAAAAGGTTAAGGGTCCATTAAAATTATTATTTTCATAATATTTTTATACTTACCTTTTTTTCCTTCATATAATTATTGAGAATAATGAGTATCAGCCTTATAATTAGAAAGGGAAAGTACAATTTATTTACCTGAAAATAAAAAAAATAAAAAAATTATTTATTAGATGTGCAATTGTTGTGCCAATTAAAATTAAGTATAAAATTATTCATCAATTCCATGACAGTGAAAAATATGATAAAAGGTCAACGTATTATTGAATAAAAATAAAAAATATTAGAAATTAAATACAATTTAGAGTCATTGAAACCAATTGATTTTGGTTAATTTTTATAGAAATTTAATAAAAAAAAAAAACTACAAAAGTAAAGTTATCCAATATTTGATAAATTTTAACTATTTATTATAATTATAATAAATAGTTATAAGTTTAAAGAGATGAATTTGAGCCGATTAAAAGTTTTACACTTTCATTTCAATATTTAAAATTCAAGAACTTGCCTATCTTATATATTAAAAACTTTACCTATTGCTCTATCAACAATCTTTTTAACATTGTTACGATACATACGTATATTTTTCTAAGACCTGCATTGTTACATTGATAAAATTAAATTGAATTCATTTTGTCAGAAAAAGTTAGGCTGAGTATAAATTCCGCATTTCAACATTATAAAAATGACAACAGTTTAAAATAGTACTAAAAAATCTCATACATACCAGTTTAGTAAATTCAAGAAAAACTTCATTCACTCATAAATTATATATTAAAAGAAGTTTTTCATTTATGTTATTTAAACATTAAACTTCGATAAAAAAAAAATTATTCAAATCTATAGCCAGTTGGTGCAGTTTCTCAATAATTGCCGAAAGACTTTTTTTTTCGCCGTTTATAATAATTTAAATTGCGTATATATTTTCTTAATAAAAAAGGTATTTTAATGAAAAATCACGAAATTACTGTATATTTATTAGCAAAATTTATGGAAAATGGAATTTATGTGTTTATTAAAGTTTCGTACATTTTAATTTATAATCGAAATAATTGGATAAAAATATTTAAAAAGCCACTTAATATTAAAGTTAATGTTATGAACCATAAGCAAAAAAAAAATAAAATTTTAATTCAGCAAAAAATTACATGAGAGCTCAACAGTAAAGATTTGTCATATTAACCGTCATAGGTATACTTGAATGAAACTTTTAGAAAAACTTAAAATCAAAGGAAATGTTTTTTTCTGGGACTCTCTTATACTAAGTAGTTAAACAAAAAATAATTAATATTTGCACAAAAACTTTTAACAATTGCATTGCATACATAATATATGGGTATAAGAAGTGAAACTATGTCTAAACAACGATAAGAGGAATAAAGCTTCTGCAAGTACGAACAATATGTATATATTAAAACGATAATTTTTAAAACATATATCTTTAAAGTTTTCTTTATTTGACGTTTGTATCATTATTGCATTAATCACATTCGCTGACCACTCAATTTCGTGAAGCTTGATATTTTATTATAACATATATATTATATGTAATGTTATTTAAACCTAGTTTAGCATATATTATTCAATTTTATGCACATGTGAATGCATTTTTCTAGTAGTTATATTCACATTTATTAAAAAAAAAAAAGTTGTTGTTCAATTTTTTCTATATTAATATATAACTACTATTATTGTGTATGACTATATTTTTATTTATGTTTCAAATGTTATTTTCGGGTGAAAGTAATTATTTGGGTGGTGAATTATAAAATTGAATTAGAAAGAAATATTTCATTATTTATTTCTTTTAAATAATAAAATTATTGTCTTTTTTTTTATCTATATTTATTATGTTTTCACAAATGGAGAGAAAAAAAAAATAACTAAACCAATCAACCGTTCATAAGTTTAAAAAAACTGTTGAAAATTTATGTAATTTTCTCAATCGGCGATATTTAAATAAAAAAAAATTTTGAATGATTTTCTCAATTCGATTTGTCGTTAAAGTCGAATTAATATATGCTTTTTTCGAAAGCGGACAACAAATGTTATAATGTGGAAATATTAAATTTTTATTAATTTTTTTTGAAAATAATCTAAAAAAGTTTGGAAACTTTTTTTATGATTTATATATTTTATTAAAATTGTTCATTATTATAATTGACATTTATTCAAAAATTCAATTAAAAAACCAAATCTCAAAACAATGTGGTAAAATCAAAATAGAAATAAATAAATAGAATTAAATTAAAAAAAAATATATATATATATAATATTTAGCCTTTGGCTAAAAATAAAATGAAATCAAAAAGCATAACATATATCTATTTAATTTAAATATACTGGACATTTCAGACATAATAAGTCTGGTTGAAAGAGAAAATGACTGAATAAATTTTTATTTTATATAATGTTTTTTATTTTTTCTTCATGTACGGCTATTATTTACGTTGCCAGCAAAATATTCAATTTAAAATAAATGGAAATAATTGTCCACGTAAATTCATAGTACAGACAATTTATGAATTGAGTTATGTGGATGATAATTAGAATTTAAATATATAAATATACAATATTTTGAATTCTTTAATTCATAGTGACTTAAATTATGTATATACTCATTACCCTTAAATTTTTCAATATTGAGACTTACTGTGTACGAACGTGATATTAGAGCAGTTCTATGTTTTCATATATATGTTCTAGACTCAAAAACAAAATAGAAGTAGAAGAAAAACTACTATGATGATAGTTGATTTCACGAGGACAAAGTTTTATTAAATCATTGTCGTTAAAGTGTTGCCATTTAGAAGAAGTCAAAGAAAATAAAGTCCAAATAATTTAATGAAAGTTACTTATACCTAAATACATGATTTTAAAAATATTTTTATGCAAATAAGTAAAAATTATGTGTGTCGATTGAAGAAAAGTTTTAAATAATAAAAATAAAAAAAAAATTCGGTGTGAAAATATTTTTTTTTGTTGTTAAAATGTAAACTATTTCCATAACTGAACAAAATATAAGTCTACTTACTAAAACTTAAAATTATCTTGATCTTACATAGTTACATATAATGTTAGAAAAAAGGAGAAATTTTTTATTTTATTAATATTAATTTTCATAAAAAAAAAGCCACATTTAATAAACCACAGAAAAAAGATTGTGAAAAAGTTGATGTGAACATGCGTCGCATTAAATTATGCGTATCAAATTGCATATTTGCGCGTCTATAATTTATTTTTTTTCTTAAAATTAAAAAAAAAAGTGAACTAATTACACACGCATTTAACAATAATATTGCTTGTGTTCCTGTTAAGGATCATGCACTGTTTGATTCAAATACGTATAAGATATTAATAAAAATATAGTAGGTATATCCTAAAGTCTAAATCTAAAAGGACTTCAACGTACTTAGTTAAAACGTCAACGTACTTAGTTAATTCTTATATATACTTAGCATATATACTGTAATGCTTGGCGATCCAGATTCTATAACAATTCTTAACGTATACATAGGGTGAAACATTTGCAGTATAAAAAAATAATAGTAGTTAATATAAATTTATTGATGTTTAATTTATTAACGATTTATTAGCAAAAGATGAAGAACTCAGTATTAAATTTTATAGTAGGTATTAAATTAGATTTTATTAAAATTAAATTGCTTGGTTTAGTATCCAATAAATTTATGTACATAAAATTTTTAGAATAACGCATAGGTGGGTGCATAGTAGATATAAAATTTTAGACTACCTGTACAATATTACATAAATTAAAAGATATCGCATAATTTTTTTTTTTTTAGGAAGTGTGGGAGATTTTTATGACAGATATTAATTATTTCATCGTATATTACAGCAATGATTTTATAGGAGTAATTTTTTCTTTTTTTTTTTTAATATGTATAATAAAAAAATAATGTTTGCAATTTTTTCACTTCATTTTATGTATTTATAATTTTTATTTTTTTAAGATGATAAAAACATTTTTCTGATAACTTTTGTTGGCCTTAAAAATATAATAAAATAATGTAATAAAGTATGTTCCGGAAATTATGACAAAGCATCATCAACTCTTTTTTTTATTTTTTATTTTGCATGTGTTGAATAAATTAAAAACTGGTGCAAATAAAAAAAAATATATCTAAACATAATATTGAAACTTCTTAGATTTCAATTATATTCCTTTTCTCAAATCATTTATATTTAATTTTTTTGTTTGGGAAAAAAATATTATTAAAATACATTTAATTAGGTATGTGTGAATAATTTTATTAAAAATTTATTAATTTCTTAAATTGTTATAGAAATTTTCATTACATTTAATGCAGGTTGGTTTCTTTTATTTGATTATAAATTCTCTTTAATAAAAATTCAGAATTATTTCCTTAATTAAAAAGAACATTAAAATTTCATTTTCTAGGAAATTTAAATGCCTTATTTTTGTTATTACTATTATAAATGATTATGCCTATATTTTATGTTACATGCATATTGATAATTATGACAAGTCTATCAAATAAGAAATCCAGTCATATGAATTCTTCTGTATTAGGGTCTAGTTTAGAAGGAAAGATAAATTTTATTGCATTAAAATTTTGAAATTTTTAAAAATGAAGTTTAAACTAAATTTAGTATTAAGTAAAATTCGGCGCAATTTATAAAATTATCACATGTATATATTATATATTTATATGTACATTAATTCATTATATCTAATTACATAAATAATATTAATACATTTTTTTTTCGCTTTAAAATTAATGGAAATAATATGTATGTATTTATGTTATGAATCAATATTTTAATTTATATCACTTTTAAAATACATATTAAATAATTTAGGTGTAGGCATTAAATGGGAAATAAATTTTATTTTGTTTGTTTTTCTTTACATTTTATTTATTATTATATTTAACTTAAAATAATAATGTCTATAATTATGAACAAATGTTGTAAAGAAAATATCATTAATTAGAAATTAACACAATTTTTTTTTTTATTTTTCGACTAGACAATTTATTTATGTATTTTTTTTTATTTTAAATGTAAACAATTTTATAAAAAGTTAATTGCATGCATGTATATAATAAAAAAGATATGTCTGGAGACATTGAAATTGTGTCATAAAAATCAGCAAATTAATTTTAAATGCATTTTATTACAAAAAAAAAGAAAACAAATGCACGTACCAGAAGTCTTAAGCTTAGTTATATATATTTTACATTTTAGGTAATTTTAAATGAAAATTGCAATACATTAAATATTTTTTTTTATAATTTTTATGGTCTGATTTCCAATTTTTCAAGTAGACAGGAAAAGAAATATAAATAATAAACTCCAATCCAATTATGTAAAATTATACATTGCATATTTAATAATATTATCATAAGTCTTTTCCGTATTTTTTTTTTGTCATATTTGCAATATACTTTTATACATTTTTTTATTCTAATTTACTTGAACTAAATAATTCAGTTGTTCTTAATGTATATAACACAACACTTTTCTTTCTACAAACAAACAAGTAGAGGCGCTGTTAATTCGCGCAGAAGTTAGACTCTTTGCTCGACTTACATTTTAAAGAAAAAAGAATTTTCATTAGATAAAATTTCTAATAAAAACTTAATAAAAAGGAGTACCTATATAGTTTTTTTTTTTACTTCCAATTTAAATGATAAAATAAGATGCATAACAATTTATTGAATTAATAGCGAAAGCTGTTGGAAACGCCCGACTAAATCAAAATTATATCTATACACACATACAGACTTTGAAGGTAAAACATTTATTTATGAAAGCCTATGAAATAAACAAAAAAAAAAAAACTAAAACATTTTGATTATAATATATTAAACGAATCTCATTGTTAATGTCAAATATGTTCGCATTATAATATATTAAATATTTATGTTTAATAACCTATAAACATTTTTTTTGTAAAATTGCTGCAAGAAAAAAAGGTTTGGTTTAAAAATTTCTTCATGTTCTTCGAGACAATTATTTTCATAAATTAGAGAAAAGGTGTGAATTTCATTTTTCTTGCACCTATATGAATTGAAACAAAAAAAAAAATTGTTTTTAATATTTTCATTTAAAATGATTAATTTATGTTAAATGTTAATTTTCCTTTCAAAGAAATTACAATATATCATTTTGTTAAAAATTCACAAAAAAAAAATAAAACTCCATTAGCACAAACAAAATATGCTCCATTATCTTTACAAAATATTCCAAAATGAATTATAAATTCTACATATTTAAATATGTATATAATATTATATAGTTTGGATACATATAGAAACATATTAATTTTAATATTACTGTTTCTTAATGCTACTATCATTAAATGGTAACTATATGCATATATTCTAAGGCAAACTTTTATTTTTATCTTATTTATGTTTCTAGGTTCTTATTTTAACAGAGTTCATAGTGTTTTTCAGGATATGGTTAGAGTCGTAAAACTCCGCTTGCCACCTGTGGTAACCAATCTTTTTTAACTTAAAATAAAACAAAGCTAGATATTGTAATTTTTCCATTGCTTCAAAATAAGATATGATTTTTGATTTCTTTTAATGCCTATCATAACAGATTTTTCTTTAAATACTTTATAAAGGCGATATATTTAGCATATTTTTAATTAAAAAAATCCAAATTTTGAAAAATTTTATTTAACTATTTTAATAATTTGAATAAGAATTCAATCGATTAATTTTAAGATAAAATATTATATAATTATAATATATCTGAAATTAAAGTATTTGAACAACAGATTCTTTAGAAGATAGTTAAAAAAGACAAATACATAAAACTTTCACTAAAAGATAACAAATTATATAGGGTTCAGTATGAAAGTAAAAATCTGAAAGATAACAAAACTGAAAGTCTGACTTTATAAAAAAAAATCCATTTATATAGTATTAAATCCCTTTGCAGCTTATGAACATTATACATTTGCATATATAAATTGGAAAATTAAAATAAAAAACAAAAAATTATTTGTATAAGAAAAAGATAAATAATAATTTTCAAAATATACATGCATTTTTATTGTTATTTCCACGTGCGAATAAATAGGTGTGGTTGTTTTGATTTTGAATGTTATTGTTTTGAAAATTATAAACAAAGCATAAAAAATTATAATTTTAAATTAGTAGAAAAAAATAAAACAATTTAATTATTATTATAATTTCCTATGATGCGAAAATATTTTTAAATTTATGTATTTTTTTTTCCGTTTTGCATTTGTGTTTACGATTTTTGAATTTATTTATGTGAAAATATACAAGATGTTTTTATTAAGATTTTCATATTTTTTAACTTACTAAGTCTAACATTGTGTATAAAACAAGTACAAAAGCTCTTGACGGCTTTAGTGTGAATTGGTAAAAAAAATTATCTGCGTTATCTGAATATTAACGTCCCTGGTTCTGGCTTTTTTTCTCATCGATACTGATTCGTTTTGGTTCATAAATAAATTATTTTTTAATAAAATGGAAAAAATAAGTGAATTTATTGCCATTCTAGATTATAGGCTAAAGTCCCAATTTTTAGACTCACTTTGGAATAGAAACCGAATGCTTATATACTTATAATTTTAAACTAAGAATACAAAAAATCTATTATTCATAAAAAAAAAAATTTAAACTCCAATTATTTTCACAGGAAAAACATAAACATAATGTTTATTAAATTGTAATTTTATTTTTGTTTTGTAAATTATCAAGTTTTTCTGTATAGGCGGCAGTTTAATTTATTCCTAATAATTTGAAAAAGAAAATCAAAGTTATTTAAATTCGACGACAAGCCTTTATTAAGGCGTCATTTCCATTTAATTAAGTAGTTATAATTTTTTATACTTGACCGACTAAAAGCATTATTAAAATATGGAGTATATTTATCTCTTTCAAGAAAATTGCATGAAATGATTAAATAAAATTTTAGGTTTTAAATCATTATGATTAAGAACGATTTTTTTGCAAAATTTACATGTATGTAGAGTTCTTAGAATTTTATGATATTAAAATTCAATTAGGTTTAAGATTTTATTTTTATTATACGTACATACTTACTATTTCGCAGTTTTTAGTTTTTAACTATGATAAATGTAGTGTCGAGATACACTTATTTTTACGATATGTGAAATAAAGTTAACAGAAATTAAAGTATATGTATTTTTTAACCGTGTTAATTTCTTCAAAAAAAAATTTCTTAATATTTATGTTGTAAAAATATCTTAATTTTTACCGGATTTATGCAATTTATGCTACATATAACAGACATTCATGATATAAATAAAATATTAAAAATTGCATAATAATTCATTTAAATTATTTTTGCAGCACAGTGATATAAAATCAAGTTTTAATAATAAAAAAAAAAATTTAAAAAATCTGAAAATAAATCATCGGTGGAATTCGCTCAGAAAAAAAAGTTGTTACAAATGCATTAATCATTATTTTCTAAACATTTTAGTAAATGAAACTTATTTTTTTTTTAATTAGAACTAACATATAAAAAAGGATAATTATCTTATCATCTTATATAATTCCTACGCAATCTTATAGAATCTTTTATTTCGAACAAAATAGTGATTTAAATATCAATCAAATAGATGTATACAGGTATAGTTTTCAACTAAAAAAAATATTTTTCTTGGGACTATAAGAAATGTTTATCTGATTTGAAGACATAAAAAGTGTGGTGTAAAATAGATAATAGCTTATTAAGTAATTACAGGAAATTTAAGAAAATTTATAAAAGATTTATTTTTCTGTTAAATAAGTAACTAAATTTGTAGTTAAAAATTTCTAATAAACTTTAAATATGAATTTATTTAATTTTCAAATTGAAGTTTTTCTTATAATTTTGAATATTTTGTTATATAGACTTGTCTAACTAAAGTATTTCATAGTGCTTTTTTTTTTTAATTACTTCTAATCAAATTACGGAAGAGTTCATTGTGGATTATTGTTTATTATTATTTTTTTTTTTATTACTTTTCTTGTTTTTTTTTTTTTTTTTGTAAAAAAAAATGTATTTATACGAGTGGGTTTTACGTTTATTAATAACATAACCAGTTAAACCTCTCGTTGTTCTGTTGAGATATAGACAAAGCTATGTTTTTTATTTCTTTTAATAAGACAATTTTTTTTCCATGGTTTTTTTTATGGCAAAAAAAAAATAAAATAAAATAAATAAAAAATTATTAATATAGATATAATTTCTTACAGTTAAGTTTTCAATAAAATATTATTTTTAGTTAAGAAAGATGAAAAAAAAAAAATGTTTTTTTTTTTATGTTTTCATCAACATAAAGTATCACGAAGTCCAAATGACAGTTCTTATTAGAATTTAGAATTAAAAAAAAAAAATTCTATTACAAAAATTAATTTTCTTTTCTCATTCCCTGAGGGTTGGCGAACGGGCATTTAGTTGGCGCCAAAATATTTGTAAGAGTTACTTTGATGTTTTGTTCAATATTTTTGACAAACTTTTGAAAATAATTGATAACTTTTAAGTTTATTAAATTGTTTGTATTTAATTACAATTTTCATTTGTTTTGTTTAAGAGGCCACAGAGTGAAATAGACCAAGAAGTACTCTACCTCCTTTATAAATTAACCAATTTTTATAAGTCAAACAACATTTTAAAGTTAAAAGGCGTCCCGAAAAAGTATGCCAAAAGAGGTCCCTTAAAATGAGGTTACTTAAAACTATTTACAACTAAGTGAGCCGGTCAGAATTTTTATGAATTTTTAAGACTTAAGCTCGCTTTAGACATCCAATGAAAGCGAAGTGTGTGAATGAAATTTAATGTTTGTGCTTAATATATATTTATTATCTTTTTTTATTTTAATTTTTGCCATCATAGAATAATTTGTCCATACAAACTCACTTGAGTTAAATTTTATTGAGCGTTACGCAATCTATGTTTATCAAGCTTTTTCCTGCAAATTTACAAGTATAGTAACCTATTTACTATATGTATTAGATATTATATAAGATTTTAGCATATTATATGTAACTATAAGCCCTTAAATAAAATTAAATTTTTTTAAATATAATTACCTAACTGCCAGAACCGCACAAAACAAAATAATGAAGTCATAGTTTTCTATATTTCGTAGGGAACATTTTTCATATTAATCAATTTCTAAGACGTAATTTCTAAAAATATTTTTTTTTTAACCATTTTATTTTTTTTTTGCCTTTTGAATAATATTATGTTTTTCTATTGAATGATTTTTTTTCTCTAACATTCTTTCTTCTATTATTATTTATAAAGACGAAGACGTTACGTATCTAAAATATTAAGTTTCATTGACATGCTAAAGAATTGCTTGATAAAGTTATGAATATAAAATGAAGAGTTTTTTAATCATTATTATTCTTTTTTTTTTTGTATTTGCGAATGACTAATAAGATCATTAATTCATGCGAAATATTTATCTCAATTGAACAACAACAAAAAAAAAAAAAATTAGACATATTTAGCAATAATTTTAACAATTAATTGATTGACGAGAACGTTGAAAAATAGTTGAGAATTATGTAGTTTTTTATGTTAAACTTATATACGAAGGAGATCAGAAAGAATATTAGTTGATAATGTGTTAGAATTTTGACACAACGAAAGTTTCAAATCTTTATTACTAAGCTAACCAGGATTTAGACTTTTCAATTATAAGCCAGTTTTCACTTCAAATAAGTTATAATAATAATAATAATAATTTATATAATATTCAAATCTTAAACATATGATTTTATTATAATAACAAGACAAAAAACAAATTAGATTAATATTTATTTGCTTAAAAGTTCAATAAAACAAATTAACATTAATTGCTTAAATAGTTTTAAACGTCCTTAACCACGATTCAAATAACAATCTAATTTATTACTATTTTTATGTTTTAAGAAGTTTCAAGCTAAAAAAAAAAAAGTAATAAAAAAAAATTAATTTGGCCTTGCTTCTACAAAATTTATATATTAAAATGCAAGAAATTTGAAATTAAGTCAATTTGCATAAAATTTAAAAAATTGTTATTATTATTGTAAAAAAAAAAACAAAAAACAAAATAGGTGACACCAAACTGCTTACATCATATATTATTATACTTAAATATAATTATGTTTATAGGTACCTATACGTTATGTTAAAATTAAGTATTTTTTTCAATTTAATTGTCACTAAAGTGTTTGGATGCATAATAAAAAATATTTACTTATTTTGTATTTAAATTAAAATAGTATGATCTTAGTTGGAAATTATAACAGTCTTCAATTATATATTTAAAAGTTTCTATTAAGAATTAACTTGAAGAGTTTTTTCGATCCCATGAAATGAAAGCACATACAAACAAAATTTATTTTGATCTAAATTTGTGTAATCCATAAGAATTAAAATTTTTGATGCTATGTTTTTTGTAATCAAATTTTTACCTAAACACAACTATAAGCATTAATAACTATAATCATTATTATTATTATTTTAGCTCTATAATTGACATACATTATGTGTTCAAAATGTTAACTATAATTGAATTTGAAATTATGAAACAAGTCAAACCAGTCAAACAGACAAATTAAAATCATGATCACATTTTTATCTTTAATGAAATGAAATTTATGTTTATTTAACACTAAATACATAATTTCAAAAGAACTACATAAATTTACAGTTGAACATAATTTTTATTTTTATTTTATTTTTTTTCTGATTTTTCAATATAATAAAATAATGCAACGAAAATAAAAATAATTTTAAATGAAAAATTGCATTTGAAGATTGAAAACACTAAGGTGGCATAAAATATGAAGTTTTCAAAGATTCTATATGTATAAAAAAAAATAATTGAAATACACTCCTAAAATTTTCTAATTAAATTTTTTGTAAGCAATTTAGTTTTTATTTTGGTATCTGATGTTGTAGTCTGTATATTATGTATTCATTTCAGAACATGAGAGACGATGGCTCTTATTCGTTTCAAAAAATAACATTGTGTTGAATATAAGAGCGGCTTATCAAAACCCAAGCGATGTACAAAGACGTAGATGTAGGTAATAAAATTTCAATTGATGTCAGGTAACAAGAATCTCTTTTTATTTTTACTAATTTTAGGTCTCTAGTATTTTTTTTTTTTGAAAACAACACAAACACTTACTTCAAGTGAAACAAATTGAAAAATTGACACAAATTCCAGTCCGAGGTGGGAATCGAACCCACAACCGAACACGCCGTAGGATAATGGCAATACCACTACACCATGACGGTATTCATGCATTAACTAGGTAGCTTGGATAACAAAGTATATATAGCAATAGCTTGCTAAAAAAAATAGTTTAACTTATTTTTGTCCGTATAAGATAGATTAAGTTTTATAATGGTTAAGTTGTTAATAATAATAATAATTTATATAGTAAGATATTTATTTAAAACGAATTACTATGCGCCGCCAAGTATAGGTATAATATGTTTTTGTTATTTTTAAGTGTAATGCAATGTGTTGTACTTAAAGTTATTAAATATTTTTAGTTGCATAAGCATGTTTCATAACGGGTTATGTCTGTCATATTAAACATAAATATTTCACTAGAAATTATAAATCTATCCAACCATTCATACATCTATCTATTAAACGTGCGCAATTTTCAAAATATTTACAATCATTGTGAATATACTTTTTTTTTTTTTACCGTAGTTTTGTTTACTGCAAAAAGGTGTTACAAACATATCTTGTACAACTTAAAAAAAAAAAACATCAATGTTGCCAAATAGAATGCTTAGTGAAATAAACCTAATTTCACTTAAGTCGAATAAAATTCAATGAATACTATATATTAAATCCATTTTGATAACTCTTACTACATAATTAATTTGTTTTAAGATCGTTGTTTCAACTTTATTTTAAATTTCAATGTAAGAATTGTGAAGAATATCAAAAATGATAAAATTTAAGAATATTTAATATCATAATTCATAATTTGAATTTTATATTTGTATGCGGCTTAAACTCGAACTTTAATTATATCTTTTTTTCCTATATATTTTATTTCATTATATATAATTTAATTTATTTTATATCATGAAATAAGTACTTTTTTCTTTTTTAATTTCAACAAGTAACAACAGCGTGATTTTCTTAAGTTAACAAAAGTACATACATCCAAGTGTATACTTATGTAGGTAAACAGCGTTAGAAATAACTGCTACTTCTTATTTTGAGCAGTTTTTTATTTTGATAGACAACATAATCTCACTAGGCGACATAAAGTCTTTTTGGAATATCATTTTTGCATTAGAGAAAATCATAATATTTTCACATCAAAAAAATATAAAAATAATTTAAATTAAAGAAAAAAAAATGTATTATGTGTTACGAAATTTGTACATTTATACCAGAAATAAAATGATGAGTCTATTATAATGAAGGAAAAGATATTACTTACTGTCTTAAGGGCAAATAAAATCATTATACAATATGATTTTTTTTTTAAATATAATTTTGTTATTATTATATGTACATTTGAACATATTAAGTTATTTGAATAAGGAATATAGCTATTAAATTAAATGGACAACAAGGTACATAGCGGTCCAGTAATAGATATAGGGTAAAGATAAAAATTACATCGTTTGATGATTGATAATGTTTTTTTTTTCAAGTTTTTTCATTAAATTATAAGAAGTTAGGTCAGCCAAAGTGAATGGATGGAAAATTATTAACAAATAACTTCAGGACAAGTTGATGTTACCAAAAAAAAAATGAAAAATTACTTTTATCCGAATACGAATAACGTTATTTGAGATTTTAATAACTTCTCGATGTAGAACGTTTCCAATCTTCCCTAGGGATTTGGGAAGATGTATATAAGTTCATAAATATAATTTCAATATACGAAATAATTTAAAGTTTTTTATTCGAAATTTAAGTTAGAAAATTATTGAAGTTATTAAGGTTGGATATTATGTTAAAGAACGATTTCAAAATGCTCAATAATTGGAATATTCGCTTAAAGCTTATATCTTTTCAAGAAAACAATTTGAAAATCACGATGACAAACCAAGCACGTAGTTGCCTTTTGTTTTCCTCTTCTTTTTTATTTTTTATTTTTATTTTTTAATAATTATCAATTTGAAATTTCATATCGCACGGCATTATGATCACATAATCCACCTGAGTGCAAAGAAATCCATCAGGTGTAAGAAACATGAAAATTATATGCATTTACATAAAATATTAGTAGTGTTGTGTACATATGAAATAATATCATTGAAATATAAAATAATTTTTTTTGTTTTTCTAAATAAATAAATTCAATATTTTTACAATATTCATGATTCCAAAATCATGTCAACATAATATTGTAATTTAGAGGGTTAATAAACAACAAAAAACATTGTTAACTATTAAATTATTATATAGTAATGATTTGAAAAACATTTTACGCTAACAGGTGCTGATTAAATAGAGAAATACATAATTTTGATTATATATAACCTACATAATTATTTTATTAACTTTTCTATATAATTTTATAAATAATTGCACCAAATTTAACAAAAATATTACTATTTAAGAAATTTAAGTTTTTAATCACCAAAGTTCAAGAAGAGCCGAATATGCTTGATAAGTTTAAAATCTATATGATTTAACTTTATACATATTTTTTATGTATATATTTAGTATGTATGTACGTAAGCATACTCTGCATATGATATAAATTATAATTTTATAAGTGCACGCTTTTTATTTATGAAGGATGCGCCTGTAAAAAGTTATTGAATCATATAGAAATTGTGTACATATATAATTGTGTACATATATATCAATATCAATAGTCTAGGAGGGCACAAAAATACGTCATCGTTAATAGCAAAAAAAAGAAATAGAATAAAAATTATTCCTCACCAAAAATTTCCTAATATTGCAATCTAAAGCTAAGATCAAACAAAAACCAAACCCGTTTTTATATTTACAATTGTATTATTCGAAAATAAAAAAAAAACATTTTCAATAAAGAAATATGCTATATGTATGCTTGAAACATAAACTGTGAGAGAATAATCATTTTTAAAAATATTAAATAGCTGATCATTGATTTAAAAACGGGGCAAAATCAGTAAATCATAGTCACGAAAATAGTTCCAATTTTTTGTTTTTTTTTTGTATTAACTATTAGAGTTATATTTTTGTGATCTTGTAAAACTTTTTAACCAAAAATATAATAATTCATAAAAATTATTATAATTTTTAATGAATGATAGGAGTGGAATTTTGTTTTTTTTTTTATTTATATTTTATTAAATGCATTTGAATAAAGAATTTGAAATATTCCCGACAATTTTTTTTTAATAAGACAAGGGTCAAGGGTTTCGATTTATGTTTTTATTTTTTTATTTTTTAATATAATTTAAATCTTTTTGTCTTATATACAAATAACCCTTTTCTGTTTTTTTTTTGTCAAATGACATTTAAATTTTAACAAGTTTTTAATAAAATAATTCATTAAAAAATTGCGGCATTAATTATAAAATAGCCATAGAATAAATAAAGCAAAAAGTCAATGGGACATGGTATAAGCCAATTATTTTTCTAAAATTGTAAATATTTATTATGAGTGCTCTTACACATATAAAAAATAATCGGCTTAATATGACATGTTCTCAAAACTTGTATAGTAATTTCGTTCATAATTCATATTCTATATATTCCGCGAAAAAAAAACACTATATAGCTTAAAAGCTTTTAAAGGTGAAGTTCAAACTACAGAAATAAGTTAGATAAATATTTGAACATTTTAACATTTGTAAAGGTGGTCAAAAATAAGTTTGTTTTTTTTAATTTAAAATTATATGAACTCTTTTTTCTCGTAATTTCTAACACAATATTTATACTAAAAAGCCTGTTAGATAACTATTTTTAGAAGACTCCAAAATATGTTTTTAACTATATTGGATTACATAAATGATATTAAAACAATAGTTTGACACTTTAATTTTCGAAATCTGTAGAGTAGTTTCAGAATCTCGTCGAATCAAGTGCAATGAAAAAGTGAAAAACATTTTTTCACGTCGTAAGTGAATTTCAAAAATATAATAAAAAATTAAATTTAAATTTTTAAATTTATAATGTTGAAATTTTTTACAGTGAAAATATTGTTGTGACTTCATAGATATATTATCATCATCACGTACATTTCACAACTTTCACAAATGTGTTAACTAAAAATAAAGTACTAAATGTCAAATACGCATTCAATAGAACTTTTTCTTAAATTTTCATCTTCAGTTAAAACCAGAAATAACATTTTTGCTTTCTTTCCGGTTAGAAAAGATATAAAAAAAAAAAAATTTTTTTTTTTACATAGATATTTACATATATATTTAAACATTATGTATATAAGCGAAACAAATCTGTCCAATTATTTAATTTTCCCTGAATAAACAGGGTTTTTAAAATATCTTCTTTTTTTTTTTTCTTTTTATTTCTAAACGCATCATTTTATAAATTAAACTATAAAACACATTTTTTATTGGACTTATTTATATAGAAAATAAAAAAAATAAAAAAAATTGATGTTAAATGTTTAGAAAATACGATACGGAATTAGACTTTTATTACCAATTTTAAGTGCATCAGTGGTGGTCAAGTTTATATTGTCTTCGAAATTATAATTTAATAAATCAATAAAGTGATTTTTCCAGACAAAAGTTTTAACTTTCTTAGCAATGAGCCCAAAAAATATTAACTTTTAGAAGGACTCATTTCAAATGTTGCAAGTTTCCAGTTCAAATGATTCAAGATGCAATTAAATCTTAATTGGAAATTTAATTTATGAAAAATTAAATCTGATAATATTTTGCTTTAATCTCTTATGAGCTTATTTACCAATTCCATAACATCAAAATTTACGAAATTATTTCGTTTTTGAATCCAACGTGCCAAATTCAATTTAATTCTTTTAAATATTTGAAAATTTGAAGAAAACAAATTTTTTTTTTTCAATGATAATGATGATGATCATCAAGTTATGGTATAATATTTTATAAGTGCATTTTCATGATGCGCTTCTCTACTTCCTGGATAATACTAGATTTTCTTGCTTTTTAAGTAAATTTCAATTTTTCTTTTTTTTTTATATATTTAAAAAAATAAAAATGTACACTTCACTGGGTACATTTTTGGACATATAAAATTATGGACAATTTTCTGCTACAGAAAAATATTTATTAATTTTTTTTTTACTCTGACTTTTAATTTTTTTTTGCTCATCTTTAATTTCGTTTTTTTGTGTGCATAAAGAATTGTATTGCATAAAATTGAAATATCTAATTTTTTATTTGATAAATAGTATCTTATTTTTATCATGGTTCTGATGACTCTGATTCATCCCTAAAATAAGATATGAAATTTAAATAAATGTTTTTTGATGTAAAAAGAAATTCACAAATAATTATTTTTTTGATGTAATTTTATTGTCTTCATAGATTAATAATAATTTTATGAACAAATTGTATTACGAAGCGCTTTAAACGATCAATAAAAATGTTTATTACTATTTTAGATATTTTCCAGATTTATTAGAAAGCTTTCTAATTTAATTTACTGTGAATTCAGAAATATTTATACACATATTTATACAATTTCTACAAACTCTCATATTTTATTCTATATAAAAATAACTTAAATTATATGACCTTTAATAATGCATTGAGGGCATTCAAATTATTTATTTGCATACATATGTATGTTTTCATAATGATTTTGTTGATATCATTAAATACTGTATACATAATATGCGTGAAAATAATATAATTTTGATTATAGTTTTCATTAAAAAAAAAAAAAACTAAGAAAAAAAACAAACATTATGAGCAATTTATGCAAATCGATCCTATTTAGCTGTCAAGTTGTATTCTTGTGTTTTTCAAACAGGTTGATAAAAAAAAAAACTTATATAAAAAAAAAATATCTAATTTCCCTCCAAGTTATTTAAAGTTAAAGAAAAAAAAATATTGTTGATTTAATTAGAAACATTTATATTAAATTTGTACGTGTTTCACACGCTTTTTCGAAATATAATTATATCGGTGTTTGACAACGAGAAATTTAAAATACAAACGACACATGGCAACAACAACATATGAAATAACTTAATTTGTGCAGTGTTTTTGTGTAATTTAGACCCAAAAATAAGTATTCGTCTGTATCTATAGTAAGTGTGTATAGTAAGATACATCTATCTATAAAAACTTAAATGTAGGTTGGTTAACCAACCAAAACTTTGCGAGTGAGAATTCTGTACATGAACATAATCTCGACAGAATGCTTTTTCAATAATATTCAATAAATTATAAAATTAAACATAGAAAATTGTAATTTTCTATTCAATACTGTTAGGAAAATGACATTATGTATATAAGAACTTTTATTGCTAAAGATATTTAATTTTATTTCAGAACAAACGCATATTATATATACCTACATAAAATATTAAAACCAGAAAATAAAAATAACAATATTTATCAGATATTAATAAAATATAAAAAAAAATAAAAATTAAGTATAAAACTAATATGTTATATGCGTTTACGTGCGCATCATACATGTATTCACGTATGCAATAATTTTCAAATTACATAAATATGATAAAAAAAAAAAAATCTTTTTCTTTTAGATAAATTACTAGGAAGCGATTAAGCTTCTCATATTTTATTTTCATAGAATTATATTAAAAAAAAAAATCTAAGAAAAAAAGAATTTATTAAATTGAAAATAAAAAGGAATTTATTTACGGTTTTTTATGTCTTAAAAAAACAATGAAATTTATTTCAATTTTAAAAATTTTAACTGATAAAAATAAATAACATTTAAAATAAATTAAATTTTTTTTTTTTTTTTTACTTTACAGACAGCTAACCATGTAATTCCGAATATAAATTGTTTGAGAAGTTTCCAAATATGTAACAGAACTACGGTTTTTGAGGATATTTCTTCTAAAATTGTAAAAAATATATTGCTACTTTAGAGTATCTGTATTATGAAGCGAGTTATAAATATAGATATAAGTTTCTGTAAAACTAATTTATAGAATTAACACATAATTCTATATAGCAATAGTTTCTATATAGCAATAGTGTCCATAATCAAAGATCATATTCACTCAGAAATAGGTTAATAAAACAATTATATCGTTATTTCAAACCCCAATATTAAACTTCAATATTGACTATTTATTAAAATTGTATCACTTGGAAACGATTATCTAGACTCTAGAGTCTAGAAATTTTTAAAGCAATGAAACCAATATGATACCAACACAATATTCTACAAAATAAAGGATAATCAATGATAACGTTCACTTAGTAATAAGTTAATAAAACAATTATATCGTTATTTCAAAAACCCCAATATTAAACTTTAATATTGATTACTTATTAAAATTGTGACAAAATAAACCTGTTGTTAATAAATTCTTGAATTTTAACAAGAAAAATATGAAATAAAAGGCGCCTAATTAATGCCTCTTTTTATTTTTATCTATTTTTCTTAATTTTTAATTAACTGTTTTTATACATATATTTTATTTTTTTTTGCAATTTCATGCACGGAGCATATATATTACGCAACTATCTTAAATCAAAATTACAACATAATTTGAAAAAAAAAATAAAAAATAAATAAATAAAATAAAAAAAAATTATTTTCAACAATATTATAAAATAATATATGAGATTATAAATACATACTTAAAACATAAAAATATAGTATATATTATTTTTTTTTTTATTATTTTAAAATAGAAAAAAGACGAATACGAACATTTGTGATAAATATTTAAATAGTTGCATGCATAATAATTGGATTATTGCCTTTTGCTATTTTCTAATATCATATTATGACATACTAATAGAATATTTTTTATTCAGATTACGTACATAATGCATATACAACACAGTATAAGTAAGTATTATAGTATGTATAGTTAATTTTTATTAAGTTGGTGGATGAAAATATTTAAGTGGGTTTCTTTAACATTTTTGGATTCATTATTTAAGGTATAAATTCTATGGCTGGTTGCTTTAATGCAATAGCGAATACTTGTTATTACTTATTAATCCTCTTTATAATGAAGGTGTCATAAAAAACATCTAGGGTGGCAAAAATATCACATTTTCGTTTCTACAAAATGTCGACTGTATTAAGACTATATATCGTTCAATTTTTTACTTGTACTTTTGAATCATATGCCTAAAAAAAATAGATGCAAAAACTTTCAAACTGTTTAGGCAGGCTAACATTATTTGACAGATTCATCTTTTAGACCTCGGTAGCGAGTTTTTTTCATTTTTTCAACAAAGATAAATAATTTCTTGTAACTTTTAAATAAAGTAACAATTTCGAACCTTCAATTTTGTCCAAATAGACACGAATGGACTTTATTTGCGATCCTCCTAATTCTAATATCCAATAATATTATTATTTGTCACAGTCACAGAAATAATTTAATGCAATTTTGTAGCTTAAAGATAGAAAAAAAATTAAAAGATAAAATGAAATCGATAGAATTCTAAAATTTCATTCGAACTAATAATTATAACCAAACTAGGCCAATTTATTTATATTTTACTTATTAAAGAAAACTATTGATTGATTTCCAATTAAACCACAGTTAAATCTATATATAAAAAAAAAACATAATGTTTTATATTTTTTTTTTTTTATGTGGTGGAACGTTGGTTGTTTACAACAAGATCAGAAAATATTTTCATTTCAAGAATTTAAAATCATTATGCTATGAAAATTTGTGCGCTTATAGGTAAAATGCAATAAAAATGATTTTTACGATTTTTCTTTTGATTTTAAGAAGGGAATTCACTTCCTCATTCCATAGCTACACCTTGTGGGTTTCGCAAAAAAAAAAAAAAAAATGCAAAAAAAAAAGAATAAATAAAAAATTAAAAAAAATAAAAATTAAGTAACAACATCAACAACGTGAAAAATTTACAAAAGCAGTAAGTTTGCTGTTAGCGCTTTACCAGATTTTTTTTTTTTTTAAGAAATCAACAGCGCGGTAAATGCGTTTTTTATTACTTTGACGAGATAGTTTTACTTGTTAAACAAATAGACATTAAAATAACTGAGCTAATTAAAATACAAAAAAATGTATATATACATATATTTAGGTACTAACTTAATATGCATGTTAAAAGAAACATATGGTTATTGAATTTGCGTTATTGTACCATAGTACTGATATAAGCGCGTTTGAAACTAAAATAAAAAAAATGTTTGCAGTTAATTTTTAATAATAATTTATGATGTGCATACACTATATTTTTGACATTTTTATTGACAATTTATTTTAAAAGCTTTTACTAGGTATAATATATATATATATATATTTTTCCTTATTTCAAGTATCACAATCCTGCGTATAGAAACGGTAGGAAACTATACATGTTATTGATATCGTAATTTAAATATTATTTCCGAGATTTTTTACATTAAAATTTTGATCATAAAGATTTTCATCCACATTTGCAGCTTATGGGTACAAGAATCATATCAAAGGAACGAAACTTTATCTCCTGAAAACAAATTCTAAATTATTTCTAAGAGATAGTAATAGTATATTTAATAGCATTGAATATCTTATATATAAAACATTTTTGTAAAAATTTAAAGTTTGTTTTAAAGAATTTATTCATATTTGATTCGAGAAGAAGCACTTCTATGTTTGAATTGGATTCAAAATTGTCAAAAAAAAAAAATTAATTTCGTATTTTTACATAACACCGATGATATTATTATATCTACAAAGAGATCCAACTGCCCGGTTATATTAAACCATAACAAAATTGATAAAAAATAGAACATGGATTTAATTAAATTAAATTTGTTTACTGAATAACAATCTGAATAGTAAACTATTTTATTGTTATATAATTTACTTTTGAGAAATTTTTATATAGTAAATGTCATTATGTAACAAAATATGGTCTTCTCAGATAACCAATGAAATATGGTTTACACAGCTTTCGAGAAATAAATGAATTAAAAATAATTTTTCTATATAATTCGGTGAGAAAGAGAATATGTTCTAACAATTCTTCTTCAAAAATTAAACATTTAAAACTTACCTTTGTTCTATACAATGGATTATTAAAATCCCAATCTGGCGCCACAAATAAATAACCGCATTTTGCTACTTTTCTAGATGCCTGCAATTAACAAAAAAAAAAAAATTAAATATTGATAAAATTGTTAAAAGATTAAGTAATGTTGAATTATGAAGATCAAAAAAAAATTATGAAAAAAATAATATTTATTGTACCTAATACCAAGCTCTAAGTTTTTGTTAATTTTTTTTTAAATTAAAAAATATTATTAAATAATAATTCTTAAAACGATTCAATTAATAAAGTTAATAATTTCAATAATCATATAATTTCTAAAGAGGTCCAGATCCAGTTTTCAAAAAAAGGTTTAATATTCAGTTTGTACATATATACATATAAAAAAAAAGTGTAAAGAATATTCTTTGGAAATTTATGGCTTTTATATTTCGAGGTCATGTTTAACTTTTTTTTAGCCCTGAAATTACAAAAAAAAAAAGTAAAAAATCTTTCGTTTTGATATTTTATAAAA
Organism: Hybos culiciformis; assembly: GCA_964007475.1. NCBI lineage: Eukaryota > Metazoa > Arthropoda > Insecta > Diptera > Hybotidae > Hybos > Hybos culiciformis. The sequence continues at coordinate 147,905,801 of OZ023273.1, read as the reverse complement.
ATTATTTAGAGAAGCGTATAATTTTTGATGCGAAAAAATCTTTCAATAAAAATATTGAAAATATTTTTCCGGTTTTTTTTTTTAACATTGAAAATCATTTAATTAATATTAATTGATGGCTTGAAATAGTTATTATTCATTAATTTCAATTAACATAATTTAATGATTTTGAATGATTTTCAAATTTGAATTTAAATAAAGTGTTTCAACATTTCAAAATGTATATTAATTTGTTATTAATAATTAATAATTTTTAATTTTCTTTATAATAATATTATTTTTTTAAAGGGCTTAGGTTTTAATAAATTATACTTTTTAGAATTATAAAATATTTTTTGATACCAAATTCTGGTCATACATGAAGATGGACAATAATTGCTTCGAGACACTAAATTCAGTAAGTTAATGATTAAATGAGATATTCTATGACTTTTACCTTTAAAAAAATTATGAATTTTATTAATTCCTCAAAGAATGAATTTACATACAATTGAAATTTAAGCTGTAAAGCTCTATTATTGAGGCATTATGTATTCATTATCCTGTATTTATAATATTTCTGATTTATATATGTTATAAGTTCTACATCTAAATACTCCAATGACTAATTTCTAACCAATTAACGAAGAAAATAAATTAAAAAATAAGAAACAAAATTCAAAAAAGTTTAGCTCTCATAAATTTGTTAAACTATGAACTCTTTAGTTCATGGTGTAATAATATATACTTTTATTACCTAATTTTTTATTTTTATTTTTTTTTTAACATAGACGCGCCTAATAAGTCGAAAATGAAAATAAAACACCTTAATACTTATGTAGAGCTCAATTTGTAATATTGAATATCATTTCCCTCTGTTATAAACAAAAAAAAATTAATTTAAAATTTAGCAAAAAAAAAAAATTGTTAAAAAATTAATGATCACAAATTACACGTTAATGTACATATTTAAATACAATAAAAGTTAACAAAAAAAAAAAAATAACTTTAATTGTAAATAACTATTTTTTCAAAAAAAAAAACCGAATAAAAAAAAAAACTAAAAAAAAATTGATTGCTTAAAATTAGAAATTCGTGACTTAATGAGTCATTTCATAGTGCTTTGAATATACAACAAAAAAAAAACTAAATAAAATTAAATAAATAAATTGATACAGAAAAAGGTACTTTATAATATTTTAATCTCATTTAAAGTTTTCCGCGCCAAAAAAAAAATATTTTACTATACTACTACTATTACTACTACTACTACTACTGGTGGCATTCATTAATCGGAAGCTTTTTTGTTGTTACACGAACCAAAAGAAAAAAGAAATAAAATAAATATAACTGAAATACAGTTAATTTGATTAAATTGTTTTTTTTTTTTAATAAAAAATTAAATATGTTAATTTGTTTTGCATAATGTCAAAAAAAAAAACAAAACTAATTTTTGTAATCAGAAAAGAAAAGTTAGAGAAATAAAAACAAATGTATACGTTATGTGCTTTAAAAAAAAAAAATGTGTAGAAAATATTACAAGGCTAGACCGAATTTCGTAGTTTTTCGGGTAGCTTTTCGTATATTTATTTCCCTAGAAATCTTACTAAGGCTATTACAAACATTTAAAGAAAATTAGCCAAATCGTTCTCAATTGATTCGCATTTAATCTTTATATATTATATATATATTGAATTCAAAACAGAGGGCTAATTGCATTATATTAATTTTTATTATATTTATTGACTATATGGTTGGGTTATTCTATTTTATATATATATGCAGTTCTTTAATCTCATTTTTCTGCAAAATAGAATGTAAACTAAACTATTACATAAAAACCTTAAGTCTAGGAGTAAGAATGATAGGACAAATAAAGAATATTAATTCTAAGAGATCTCACCCCTTTAAGATTCTTACTCTCTATGACACCAACTATAAATACGGTACCGACTAATTTCTATTTGTTATAAAGGCGGCTTTGAAGGAATTAAAGAGATGGCTTCTGTGTGAAAACTAAATGTCATATGTACAAACTATGTAGAAACTAGTTATCTAAAAAAGTTGAGATTTTATTGATTTCGAAACTTTACTTCTGCACAGCCAAAAGCAGTCGTGATGCTATAATAATTCCTACTACTATTGATCCCATATGTTTCATGTATAACATCACTTAAATATCATTTGCGCCATTTTTATAATAACCCACTTTAATGTGTTATGTTTCTATAAGTTTTCCAACAACTCAAAGGAGACAACAAAAATTCATTTTCTATTACCGTTTAATTTTCTTGACTGACAAAAGCAATTATATTTTAGGTAAGAAAAAAAAATTCAGATTCTATCTGAGTATATTTTTATCGGAAAATTGAAATCTGTTTTTAAGTTTTTTTCTAGCCATATGAAAGTAAAAAATAACAATGAAGTAATTTTTTAAGCAACTAAAATGGAAATAAATAACTCTTGCAAAATTCTTAATGCAATTTATTTGAAAAACAAAAAAAAATTTTTTTTATTTTTTTTTATTTTGCATGAAATGTATTGTTTTTAAGCAAGAAAATTGTTAATTTCTTTATGTTTTTTGTACTTACTGGTACCAAGATTGGCTAGACATGCAAGGAAAAAAAAATTTTTTTTAAATATTGTAAATAAATATATTATTTTAATGCATGTTTCAAACGATATGTATATTTAAATATTTTAATAATTTTTACGAAATAAAGCCTAAAGTAGGTATATGTACATATATATAATATTTTTTGTTGGCTGATTTTCCAAAATTATTTAAAAATTCCACACATAAGGAAACTATAGCTATTATTACGAGCCTTAGATGCATATATAAACATTTTTTTAAACATATTTCTATTTAAGGAAATACACAAAAATCAAATAAACTCACAAATGTTTGTAGTTAAAATTTTGTATTGATTTAAAAAAAAGATTTCATAAACATAAACTCCGGACTTAAGTATAGTAGTGATGACGACTGAACGGCAACACCTTTAAGTCTTCACATCGGCAAAATTTCCAACAGGTCTGACGCACTACTTTTTTAATAATTACATCGTGGGAAAATAATTGTTAAATTGTTTCAATAGCAACCCAAAAAAGGCGCAGAACATTTCCCAGCCAGGGCCATGCTAAAATACTGCTTCAATAATAGTTGTATTCATTATATTATTTTTTGATAAAATAGTATTAAAAAAAAAAAAAAATAATTTCTCAAAATTCTAGATAAAAGTTTTTATAATTCACACATAGTACTCTTGTGAACACCATAATTTTTGGAGCCCTTGTTTGGAAAAGAAAAAATATTTGTAATGCCATGCCGTTGATGATAAAAATACGTACCTGAGAAAATAAAAAAGATTCACAGGAAGAAGATTTTATTATATATGGCAATCCCAATTTTTTTTTTCTTAAATTATTTTTAAAAACTAAAATAAACAACATTATGTAAGCAGCCGGAAAAAAATGTAATGCAAAATGAACTCGCGGGTTACAAATATGTTCATTCCTTTGCAGACTTTTTTTTTTCAATATATTTAAGGATCAGAAACCATTTAAGAATTATGCGGTTGTAAACGACAGAAAATTTGGAATTAGGTTCAAAAGAAATATTTATTGTTTAAATATAAACTCGTTGTCAAAAAGTTAACATGAAAAAAATGTAATTAAATTTCTTGAAAATATTTCAAAAATTAAAGTTTGTTTTGAAGAAAACTAAGACTTCATTTGTGACATAATTATAATTTAAGCTACTGAAACAACTTTATATAAATATTGATTCTCTTAAAATTTTCTAATTGTACATATAAAGGTACTTAAATGCATTTTGAAATTATTATTTTTTTTTGTATAAATCATAAAAACCAAAGTAAAATTTTCATATTAATCATAAAGTAGAATTCATGCCACATGTCACAAAGCATCTGTAGGTACCTACATAGCCACAAAGATCAACATTGAAATGTCAACAAAATCACGACACATTTTTGATATTATGTTGCATATACATCTCTTTTGGCGTTACTGTGTTTTTTTTTTTTTTTATTTTCGTGCCTGAAAGGAAAATTAATTTCAAAAAATGCAGTCAAATTGGCACTCAGCATAAGAATATAATTTATTTACCGTTTTAGTTAATATTTTTCATTTTACAAAACACTATGTTAAGTAGTAACTAAAAGGTTTTTAAGCTTATGCTTATTATGTACAGCCTTTTTGCTAGTATTTTTAAATATTAATTTCAAGAATTACGTGTACAATTTTATGTCACTTCATTTATGGATGAATTTATTAATTAAAATTGCAAAGAAATAAAAAAAAAAACTCAATTGACTTTATTAAATCAAAACAACTTTCTTTTGATTTATGTTACTTAAAAATAAACCAAAAAAAAAAAGAAGTTCAATGAACCAATTTAATTTTTATTCGAAAAAAAAATTTTTTTTTTACGTAATGACTAAACCACAAACAAATTATGAATCATTATGTTTTCATTCTTTTTTGTATGAGATTGATGTATGTTATGTGAAAGCATGTTTAATGCAAGCACATTTATTTTTCCATTACTTTTTTTTTCTTACTTTTTTATCTCAATATGACATACTAAATATATTATTATGTTTATTTGAAGAAAAAAATATATATTATCCTCTAAATAAAACAAACCAAGTTTTTTTTTTATGTTGGATTTTTCATAATACGTACAATCGTAGGTAATACATTTAAGTTGAAAATTACTTTGATTTGTTTGGAGAAAAAAAAGCTCCAACAACTACAATATATTTTCTGACCATTTTTTTATTTTTTTATTACTGATTTATCCAAGATTTTTATATTATTAAAGAATTTTTTTTACAAACTAATTTCCAAAAATAATAGGCTCATCAATTCACATTCATCAAATAAACAATATTCTGCTCACAATAATACCTATATTCTGGAATATTTTCATATTTTCTTTTTGTCTAAATAACTAATTATTCTAAAGGTTTTTCACCGTATACATTTTACTGTTCATTGTATAACGAAAATATGTCTATTTTCTTTCAGATATTTTCCAATCATTTAGATAATAATTCATAGATTTTTGCTTTCTCATCAAGCAAACGATCAAGTGTACATTATTTATGTACAAATATTGAAAATTTAATAAAACATAAACATTTTTTAACATTAATTTATCATATTTTTTTTTTTTGTCTTCTAAATATATCTATATTATAAAAGAAAAACTATCTATCTTATATACGGTTTCTTTTTGAAAAATATATAGATATAATAAAAATCTAACTCATTTAAACAATTATGATGTTTTGAGCTTATAAAGATCAAAGAAAAAGTACATGTGTTATATTGTTATTGTCTTTATTGTATAAAGGGTGAAAAAAAAAATATAATTTTTTTTTTTTTGTTAAACATAAATATTTTGATGATCCCTGCGGTGATAAATACTTTCTTTTTCTAGTTTTTTTTTAAGTTACTACCAATTTAGGTCTTAATGTATCATTAAAGTTATTGTTAAATCGTTTTATTGTGAAAATAGAAGAAATAAAAAAAAAATTGTTTGTAGGATATTAATTTGTAGCTTAATAAATTCATAAATCAAGACATTCTTTTGTATGCATTTTGTTAAAATCGCTTAAACTCAAAAATGTAGTAATTAATATATTTTTTTGTACATAAAAAGGTTCATTGAAAGAAGTATTAAAACCTTCTAATAATGCAAATGAAGGAAACGCGATTTTAAGTTTATTTAATATCTTTAATAGGTAATAAGGTTTTTAAATTGAACGCTTCGATCTACGAAATTGTTTGAGGATATGAAACGTAATCTGAAGAGTTTTAATATTTCCAAAACTTATATGATAGGTCATTAGCTTTATAAAGCTTATACGAGTGAAAATTGTAAGTTAGTTATTTTTAAGTTGTTTTTTTTTTTTTTAATTCGTAGGTATATAATTATATTAAAAAAACTGATTTTTTTTTTGTTTAAAAACTTAATTAGCATAAAACATATTTAACCAAAATACATCAATTTATTATTTATACAAAAAAAAAAGGTGTCAACTTTCTAATTCGTTTTATTACAAGACAAATAAAATTTTCTTTTTTGACCAAAACAATAAATAAAAAAAAATAAAAAAAAAATTAAATGCCACTTAAAAAATTGATAAAAAATGGAAATGTTATTCAACAGGTGTTTAAAAGATAAATTAGACGCAATCAATAGGAAATGTTTATTAATATTTAAATTAGTTTATTACAAAAATTATTTTATAAATGGCGTGTATATATAATACAACTTATTAAAAACATATCTTAAAAGAAACTATACAAATAAGTAAATATGGAAATTAAAGTTAATCGAAAGCTTTTATAAAAAAGTTGTTAAGTATATATATAAATTATTATACTTTTTCTTTAAAAAATAAAATATTCTTTTCCTTTTTCAAAGAAAGAAAAAATAATTAGTTATTTTTAATTCTAGTATTAACAAATTTATTATAATACAGTGTCATTTATACGTCTTATTTTCAGTCAATAAAAAAAACTGCGAATAAAACAAAAGACTTAAGACAGAAACTTTAAATGAGAAATTAAAACATAGGCGTATAAAGTTATTCTCAATAAATTTGTTTATTTTTTTTTTCTCAAAAATGTTCATAAAACTAGCATTTTTTATATTTTTGTAAAACACGTAGCCAAATACTTTTTGTAGTTACACAAAATGCTTATTTTTCTACGAAACCTAATTTCCGCAACTTAAAAAAATCAAATCAAATTTTTAGTCTGTAAAATATTTATTTCCCTATTCCAATTTGAATTTTATTTTAATTCAAAAACAAAAGATCAGTTCTCTAACAAAAAAAAACTATTAAACAATAATTATGATATTTTCTTACTTTCCATATTATAACCATTTTAATTAAATTCAAAAATCGCATGTTATTATGCAAAATGTTTTATTTATTTACACTAATCACATTATCGAATCCCATGAACTAAGATTTATACAAACAATAAAATAAAAGTAGGTAATATAGAATTATTACGAAGTCCATAAATTTCTTATCTCTAATTATTCATACTACAAACTTACATTAATATATTATAAATAATATATAAATTTGCAATCCCACTCAAATGTAACGATTCAGCCAAATGTATTTAAATTACCACCCATGTCAATCAGTTTTGTAGAAAGAAAAAGTTATTATTGAATATAATAAGCATCAGATTGATGTAAATATATACAAAGTATCGAATTAAATTTTACAATGATCTTAATACTACGCAAAACAAATTACGTGTAAGGCCAATATATGAATGGGAAGTATAAAATATATAATTTTTTATTTTTTTTTTTTGTTTTGATGGTCAATTAAACATGAATAAATTATACCAATTTTATTATAATTTATCTCCCCACAAAGTAACTTTTTTTTTTTTGTAATCCAAAGTTTCTCCAAAATAAATACTGTCATATAAAGATACATCATCATTTTATGAAAAAATATAAAATAAATTATTCAAAAATGAGAATATTTACTTTTAAATGGGTTAGTAAGTACGTGACGTATAAAACATAATATATTTTTTTGTATGTTTATTTTGTTTGATAGTTATTGAATACTGTGTGCGGTAATGGTGAGCCCATAATTTTGAATGATTTTTAATAAAAATGATTACAAAGCTAAAGGTTTATTGTTTTTACATTAAAAATTAAATAATTTTTTTAAAACTGAAAGAAATGCATGTTGTAAATAGTTAAAAAACGTACCAAATATAATACAGAAAAAAAAAGCTACAAATAATTTAGTTTAGAACAGAGTTAAATTAATCAAGGAAAACTACAGAAATAAGTGTTATAAATTATAATAAACGAAATATTCAATTACACAAAATTCTTACAAATTTAGAATAATTTCTTTTTTTGTAATTTTTCAATAGTTATTATTGGTTTCATAATCTTTTCTATATAAAATACTACACTTCGCCACTATAATTTAATAGTTTTATAGTTTTCCCAACATTACAGATTCAATTTTAAACCAAGAACCTACAACGAACTACCTTCACAGAAATAATAATATACGATTTAAAAGGGTTTTATAATGTAATATAATAAGCAATAACTAATTTCAATTATTATTGAGGAAAAAAATAAAAGGTTTTAATTTTTTTCCGCAACAAAATTGCATAGTTTTATGAAATTCAAGATAATATGGCAAGTTAATGTAGTTTTTGTATGAGAAAAAAAAAAAGTTAATAAAAATGACGCAACAAAGTTACCAAAAACTTAAACTGACCACATAAGTAGACGGTTGTTAAGTATAGAAAAAAAAGAAGAAAAAAAAAGAAACCATAATTGGTAATTGAGTGTAATTTTTATTTTTCGCGTACAGAAAAAACATTATTTCTTTTTTTTTTTACTTTTAAAGGCTATAATTGTTGTAAACATTTTTCTCAATAAATTTTTTTTTTTGGTAAATATTAAATGTTAATTTCTTTTTTTAACAAGGGTAATAATTTTTTACTACCGGTCAGTAGCTAAATAGCTTTTCAGGTGTGTGAAAAATTTTTGATGTGTGGTTAGTTTAAATCGGAATATACTTTCTTTGATTTTTATTTCTCTTCTTTTTCTTCTTTTTGAAAAAAAAAATAATCAATTTTATTACTAACCAAATAAAAAAATTATTACAAAAATATTATTTTTTTTTTTTAATTATAATAAATACCAATTTTTTTTTTTTTTAAATGTCCAATTATAAAAATTTCATTCATCAATAAATTTAATAACTCGTTCTTGTAATATTTAAGCATTTTTTAATTAACTTTAATCAACAATTTTGGTGGTAATTGGTAATTCAAAAACACTGGACAACATCAAAAATGTTTTTCAGTAAAATTTAATGATATTATTTTCAATATCATCTACTTTATTTTTTATAAAAAAAATATTCAAAAAATATCAAAGTTCGAAAATATTAAATCACAATCATTATTCTATTCTGCTGGATTCTGTTAAAAAAAAATTGCAAACTTTTCAAACTCCTATAAATCTCATCACACAAATGATATTCCTCCCCTTCTATCATTTAACTGAGTAATCATTACTATTCTTATTATAAATTATATTATTTTATATATATTATATATTACTATCTAAATTTTTTCGCTATTAAAATGACTACTGATTGTAAAATATAGTTAACATCTAAACTTAGTTTTAAAAATTATAAAATTTGTAACACGGTGTAATGAAAGTTGATTTTTTTTCTTTTTAATAAAATGCTGTAAAAATAATGATTGATAATTATATTTGAAGGTCTATTAAAAAAAAAAAAAATTGTACAATTGCTGAGTATTGCTTATTATTAGCGTATTTCTTATAAAATTAACATTCCGAATGAGGCAATAAGGTAAAATTTATTGGACTATTGATAATTAAATATATATAAATATATTTTTTAATTTAAACGTTAACAAGTCTCACTGTTTTGGTTTGTGTTGGGACATAACTTAATTTATGTTATAAATGATTAAGTGATTATAGTTTTTTTTTTGTTAATACTTGACGTGAAGATTAGATTAGTTGAAGTTAGATTTCAAAATTAAAATAATTAGGTTATTAATACTGCAACTATTAAACATTGTATTCTCTTCTTCAATTCATACTTATAAATCGTATATGTACTTGTAATTCCTGTAATTAATATCTTATCAAAATTTTTACAAGGTCAACTTTGGAAACATTTAATAATATACCCTATATTATATATTTAGTTCCATTTTTTCTTAGATAATGCCATAGATTAAGAATACAGAAAGATTGTTAGCTTCATACGACATTATTTTTGGTATTTTTATGTGAATGTGTTAGTAAAACAAAATAAAATACGTGATAATTATCAATATATGAAAAGAATTTTATTTAGTTTTACTAACACCTTCACATAAAAATACCAAAAAAGACTGAAAAAATGTTGTATGAAGCTTCCCATCTTTCTGTATTCTTAATCTATGATAATGCCTAAACATGTAATTTCAGATATCCGCGAATTTTTAATTGAAAGTTAAAAGTAAAATCGAAAGTTTGTTATTTCAAAATAACAGGGTCAAGAACTTTCAACTGTAAGAAGTGAAATAAAAAAAAAAGAAAAGTTTCTATAAAATACAAATAAAAAAAAAAAACAGTATGTAAAAAATTTGATAAAATGTTAATAAAAAATATTATTAATGTTAACAAGTCGATAAAAATAATCAATTTGAAATGCTGTCATGTTTTTTGTATTAAATAAAAATAAAAATTTCTAATATAGTAGAAAGTAATTCGAAATTCACAACTTTTTAATAAGATAAAAAGACAAAAAAAAAAAAACTGCGAAGAAATCATTTGATTAGGGTTCTGCTTTTCTGTTTCTATAAAAAATGTTGTTTTTAATTCATTTAAAAAACTAAAATAGTACGTTTAACTAAAAAAAAATCAGACACCTCTTATTAGTATGACATTTTTCTTATAAATTTTATGTTATTAACTAATTCTAGTCTGTAGCCACAGACAACGAACCAAAACAAAAAAAGAATCAAAAATTTCTAATAAAAAATATTTCTTTCCATAATCTTAGTCGTATTTGAGTAAAGTTTGTAAAAAGAGATTAATTTTAGTTGAATTGCAATTAAAATTATTTTCTGTCGTACTGTATTTCTGAAATCTTGTATTTTTAAATTTTAATATTCTGTATTTCAAAATCCTGTGCTTAAAAATCTTGAAATAAAACAGTATTTTTAGACAGTGAATTTTGATATACAGGATCTGTGTTTACACAACATTGAAGGACTAAAAACAAAAAAAAGGAAAAAGTTTCTACAAAAAAAAACAAAAAAAATAAAAAGTTTAGTAGAACGAAAGGAAAATTTAAAATGTGCCTATTTAAAGAGATTATAGTCGTCAATTTTGTGAGGTTTTCAAATATGTTCAGACGGCCTTCAATTGTATACCCATGAAAATTGTGAATTTGAAATTTTGGAAAACTATTCAATTTGCTTTAATGTTAAAAGTTTACTTCAATTTCCATTACTACTTGTAATTTGAGGTAAATTTTTTTTTTCCTTTAAATAATAACCATCAAAAAAAAATTATCAATATGGATGGATTGACAAAAAAAAAAGAATCATGCTTTTTTAGACTTTGAGAGGTTTGAGATTGTTGTTTAATAAAAAACAAAAAAAAAAAAAATACTTTCATTGAATGAAAAATTTCCAAAACAATTTTTTTTTTTTTTTTTAATCAAATGTCATTGACCACTTTATGAACACAGAGTATTAAAATTTATTTACGACACATTAAAGAAAAAAAAAATGTTTATACAAGTATTATAGTAGTACCGATATTTATACAATACTTTTAAAAGTAATATCAGACAAAGATTTTTATTGAAAAAAAATTTCCCTTGAAGCATTTTTATAAGATTGTCTTATATGTTTAAGTTGTAATTCTCTTCAACGTCAGATCTTTTGGGTCATTTAAGTTTAAGCAACATAAAATTAATTGTGCCTAGAAAATCCTGGGAAAATTTTTGGAATCACAAGAAAATATCTGTTAAAGAATATTAAATAATCAATCGCAGTGATAGACCGGAAAATTATTACAGATAAATACCTACTTAATTAATGGGCTCAGCATCCAAAATTATTTTAAACAGTCGGCGTACGGCGGTCGTTCACAATGTATAGTTTTCATGACAAACTTAAATAAAATTTTAATTGAAATTTAGCACATTTTTAACTATATTTTATAAATTTTGCCAAAAAAAAAAATGTATAACCTTGTATGTCTACTACTTGTTTAATGAATTATCACTTTTTCTTATGGATTAAGTTTTTCTAATTTTTATAACATTAAAAAGCTTTCAAAAATATGTTTGGTTCAAAAAGGTTCTTGTAAAAATTTTTCAAATTTCTTTCTAGGAATAGTTAACATTATATTATGTTTGTTTCTATAATATTTCCACTTACAATATAGTGTCATTCTTCCCACACACAAAAAATATTTATTTTATATTTATTTACTATACATAACCAAAGTATAAACAAAGCTTGACAAATTTATGAAGTAAGAGAAAAATAAAAGGCTCAGTATCCAATTAGTATATTAATAGAAAAATTGAAAAAAAAAAACACAATGCGGAAAATAAGTTTGTGTCAAAATTTTTAAATATTATTTTCATCTTTTGGGATATATATGGCCTTCGTTGTGAGTAATTTTCACTAGTGGGAAAAATAAATAATGATAAAAATATTTGGAATAGGTACATAGAAGATACAAATCTTAGCAATATATTACAAGGTACAAATCTTAGCAATATATTAAAAAAAATATGCATTTATTTTAGATTTTAACAATAACTACAAATTATGTGCTAATTATATTTTTCGTACTAAATATAAAGTATTATGTATCTTGGAGCTGGGTTAAAATATGACAGCTGCAGTTCTAGATACTAGCGTTTAGATTTAGAAGATAATACTTTTTAACAAACCAGTTTATATTGAAGAAGGTATAAGAGCTGTTATAAAAGTTGTGATGAACGATAAGAGTTGCGATTAATAGTTTATGTTGAAGAAGGTATATATATACGTACACAATACAATAAGTTTTAGTTAAGATGTTTCAAAAGTATCAATCAGCATTATAAAACGACTCTAATTTTGATTTACAGCTTTGCCAGTCTAATATATACATTAGGTACTATTTAAATATTATAGGAAACAAGAAGTAATAGATACGATTTTTAAAAAAAATTTCTTCGTAAATCATAAAAATAAAGCTTTGAATATTCATATTTTTTTTTTTTATATTATTTAGTTGCTTCATCATAAATGAGTAAACATACTTTGATGACATTTTCTATGAAATATTATATTTAGAAATTAAAAAAAAAAAAAAAAAAAAAAAAAATAAATTTAAAGGAAAAACGTTTAAAAATTTCGTCGCTTGAATACGAGCTGCATAATATATCTGGCGCACACCATGCATTTATGTGGTGATAAAAATTAAATGCGCCATCGGATAGCAATTAAAGTGAAAGTTTATAACGACTTTGTTTTTTATAATGTGCATAAGATAGTGCATAATACAACTTTTTGTTGTTGTAAGCAACATTTTGTATTACATTTTGCTTTTTTACATCATAAAATTTAAATTGAAAAAAAAAAAAAATGTTGCACTTTCGCATTTTGTATTTTTTTTTTTGAACAATTTCTTTCCTACAGAGATAATTATTATGAGAGGAAGTGCAATTATTATTATTATTTAAAAAAAAAAAAATTAAAAACAAAAATAAGAGTAAAATGATTTACAGTTTATTTTTATTAGATCCAAAAAATAAAAAAATAGAAAAACAAAAGTGAAATTTATTCATTAAACATTTCAACATAATTATATCGGTACTACTTGTTTTAATTATAGTGAATTTAACTTTAGTAATGGGCTTTTCCAGGATTGGCTACATATATATACTTGTTGAAGAATTTCCTGCTTCGATAAAATTTTTTTTGCGAAATTATAATATTTTTGAAATACTTCAATAATGTTCATTGATAACGTCGCTTGAAGTCTATTGTGATGGCTCACTGTACATATTACTATGAAGGAACATAAAAATATATCTCGCTTGAAGTCTATTGTGATGGCTCACTGTACATATTACTAAGAAGTAACATAAAAATATTCGTATTATAAATATCAACATATTTTTGTAATCGACAAATTACATCGCGTATTAACTTATCTTAAGAAAAAAAAAATATTCTTATCTGATCTAAGAGTTCGAAATTAGACCGAAAGTCTTAAATAATATTTTTGGTTAGATCTATGAATATGTTGAGTGTTTATTTCATTTATTTATGTACCGATTTTCAACAGTTTTTTTATTTTGTAACTAGGGACAAATAATTTATTTCTGTTTTTTTTTTTTTTTTGATTTTGGATGACGATGTTTTTTCACCTTCAAATCAACGATTAAAGTATTTAAACTTTGCTATTGTGTTCTGTTAGTTAAATTTATCCACCACAAACAAAATCTCATGGAAAGGTCGATCCCAGAATCAAGCAATTTTTTTTTTTGATGCAGAATCAAGCAATTTTGTTTTTTAATGCATATGTTCTGAATGTGAAAGTGTGTGATTTTTAGCTTGATCAATGAACGGACACTTTTCAGAACAATCGAAGAGAGATTATTCCTAATTTTTTTACATAATAATTTGTACAAATATAATGGTATACATGTTAAAATTAAATTAAATAAAAATTATTTTCACACGAATTTCGAATGCAACTAATAATCAGTAATAGTTTAAAGTAAAATTGATTTCAAATCACATCAGCGTTTTAAAAGTGATTACATAGCTAAGCTGTTTACACACATAATATTTAATTGAGCGAAATCACCATACATTTTGCTATGTAATGTAAGTAAGTAAGATAAATTTTACTTAATTTTAATTCTATTTATATATACAACACATTTATTACATTTTTATAAATGGTAAAGAAAAACTACTTTGTGGTTTTCATTCATATTTTCTGTATTTGGTATTTTCATCATTTTGGTATATATATATATATTTTTTTTTTTTTAAACAAATGTGAATTATTGGTCAATAATATATATATATATATATATATATATATATATATATATATATATATATATATATATATATATATATATATATAATTACCTTTTTTGAAATTGGATTAGATTTTGCCCCCAATTTTATTAGCTAAGAAAGTTATGAATGACTAGGGTGTTCATCAGTTGTATAAGTATAATATTTTTATTTTTAATATATTAAACTGTTTTAAGTCTGCTAGTCATAATAGGAAAAAAAATTAACACAGCGTAAAATCATCGTTAAGTATGTTGAAAGAAGAAAGCACTTTTGTTATATCAGCTTAGTTTTGGAGTCTTTTATCGTATATCATATTTATTTATGAAAATTAAGAAAAAGGAAATTCTAAAAACTTATTGGAAAATTATGAGTAACATGATAGATGATATATATAATTTAATAATTTAATTTATTTTTATTATTTTTAAAATAAACAACACACATACTTATATATAATAAAGCTTGAATGAAAAAAGTAAAACAAGAATTTTTTAAGTAATGGTTTTATTGGTCAACATCAACATAAATAATTTGTACCTATACTCTCTGTTGGCCTAAATCTGTTAAGATTTTAATCTATATTTTTCTTCATTTCTTTAGATTATCTACAGTACATATAAGTAAATGTAGGTGTTAAATATACAAATTATTTAACAGTTTCATTTACACACAAAAAAAAAAAAAACATATATATATATAAATTTTTTTTTGAATCAGATTATAATAATTTCATTTAAATTCAAATAGCAAAAGTATATAATTTACCGATCCAATAAATTTTAATTTGTTCATGATTATGTGAAGAATTTTATTAAAAAAAAAAAAATAATAACAATAATAATAAACAAGTATAACATCAAAAATTATATTTTGAACATGTAAATTGAATTAAGTTTTAATTCAATAATTTTTGAGGTCACTAGTCAATATGATGTCTTTAATTATATCAATTTATATATATAGAAAATAAAATTTATAAAAAATTAATTTCATGGGTATATCAATTACTGTTCGAATCTTATATATGACTGTTATAATTCAATATCAATCTAATATATATATTTATGATTTCAATGTACAAATATAATAATGTAAGCATGTAAATAATAAAATCTGATTTTGAATCTTTGAATCGATTGTATTAAAAATGCATTATAAATTATATAACTCAAAAAATATTTATTAAAATTGTCTTAAATTCATGTAAAAGATGAAAAATCATCATTTGGGTGCAATATTTATTATTATCTAAATGTTTTGCAACATAGTTTTTGTGCAATTACCTGTAATAAACATATAATAAAGACACAGAATAAACATTAGGTAGACACTCTGCCGCAACGCACCGTACCATAAACTCATTTAATTTAAAGATAAAATATATTTGACTGTAAGAAATTATTTAGGCATAGGTTATTGAAAAAGGTTAAAAATTTAATTTATTTTTTTATTTTAGAGAATTTGAAGTAATGAAAGTTCGAATACTTTTACATTTTACTTAGCTATTAATTTTACTTATGTTTTTTATTAAATATTTAGGCCCGAAAATATTTTACAGTATTTGGTATAATAGAATGTGCAAAAAGAAGAGTTTCAAAAAACAATTGGGGGCAATTCTTTCGCTGAATATTAAGTTAAATTTATTAAATGAATTTTTATTCTTCAATTTAAATTTATTTAGGTATCTGTACAGGTATATTTTTATATTAAAAAAAATCTTCATATATTTGCTTATGTCATTATACTGTACTCAGTTAGATTCTTTTGCATTTTTACTATTTACATAAAAACAAATTTGTTTTTTTCTAGTTCACTATTATTGCAATTTGGATGTAAAAATCATAATTATTGCAGAAAAATAGAACACTACACACCTTAAAGGCAAAACTATTTAGGCATGGAATGTTTTTTTTTTCTTTTTCAATAATCTTAGCATAATATTGTTTATTTCGTGTTTTTTTTTTTTTTTTTTGCCTACTAAAGTAGCATTTTATGAACTTGTTGTAAATAAGGTAATAAAAGGCCGAGGTAAGGGAACTGGTAAAAATTGTTTAATATATTTTTTTTTGATATTATCCTATATCTGGAGTTTATGATCACCTGGTTATAAAATGTCTTGAGATTGAACAAAATAATAATCTCTGAGTGCAAATCACACTTGAATTTGTTTAATAAAATTTTTTCCAAAGGACTGGTTTCGTCAAAATTGACATTTTATGGTTAAGCGCAGCTTAAAACACTACTATATTTGATTTTGATTATTTTGGGTAATTCCTCTATCCCTCAATTTCTAATACACTATTCAGTATATAATTTTTTTTTTATTATTAATATTAAATTTATTATAGTTTTTATTTCCGTCTTATTAAGAGATTTTTCAATGTTAATTTAATATAAACTTCAGCAAATCATCAAAATCAAAAAAAAAATAACATGATTAATGTAAAACTGAATTTTGTTTTACCATATATTTTATTAAGGTAGAAAATTAGAAGATTAATATTTAATTTAATTTTCTCTATTTATAAAATTTTGCTCCTTTGTAGCGCGCAGTTACTTTGACCTCCACCCATAATTCGAAATTATTAATTTGATTTTTAAGTTTCTTTTGTCGTTTATATTATTTATCATATATTTAAATAAATTACTACTACTCTAGTTTGATGGTTAATCAACAAAATATACATATTCAATAAGTCATTATTTTTTTTATGTATGTATAGTTTAACAATATCACTGAAATCAGTTTATAAGACTTTTGTGATATACGCAAAGTTTTAGAATTGTATTTTGTCGATCTAGTGAGAAAATAAATGTTCTGTACAAGTTAAAAAATTCTCCAAATAGACAAAGAGCAACGTTAAGATCTAATATCTTAAAAATTTATTGTTAAAATGTTACATCTTTTCTGTTTTCAAATTAGATTGAACACTAAATAGTTAATATATCTCAATCTTAACATCAATATAAGGCATTACTACAGAATTTTACTGGTTTTAAGAGCCTTAATTGTCAAGGGAAACTTTTACGTTTAGTTAAATTTACCTTTTACACACATAATTTATGAACTTATTTCTAAACCAATTGATATGAATATAATATTTAAATAACTGATCGTCTTTTTTAGCTCATTAAAAACAAAATTAAATCAATCAAATAATATTAATGAATTGAATTTTATGTTTCAATGTCTTTATAGTATTATTATTATTATTATTATTTGTATTTAGCTTATATTTATGGCTTTACTAAATTTAGCATAGTAATCATGTTTGTATGCTCATTAAGAAAAAATAACATAAGAAAATTGTTATTGATTTCGAAAACAATAACTTAATTGATGATTAAGTAAGACGGAAATAGATAAATTTTTTATACCATTTATTTGATTATTATTTAACAAACTTTTTCTCAAATTCAGGAAATTAATTTAATTAAATTATAAATGGTAAAAAATATCTTCTGAAATAATAATGTTATGTTATTTTATAATATATAACATGATTAAGTAGAAAATCGTTGCAATTTATTAATTTGTTATAAAAGTGAATTTTATTTTTTAATCGTTAATAAAATCTTATTGTATGAAAAAATAAAAAAATCCTGATGAAAATTGAAATTGAAGTGAAACGTTTTGAATATAAAATTGCTTGTGGATTTTTTACTTTTGCCAATTTGAACTGGATTATTCATATCAAACCATCAAATATAGTTGAAAAAAAGAAAGTTAAAATGAACTAAAAAAACACTTTATCTTAATAATAATTTCTCTTTTTCTCATCTATTTTACTAAACCCTTTTACGAACTTTTTAAAAAAATTTTAATATCTCATATTAAATTTTAAAAATATTATAAAATTTTAATTAATTACTCAAAAAAAAAAAAAACCTTCATAACGATTACTTAAACTTATAAATTTCTTGCGTCCGCTTTTTAATAAATAAGCAATAATATAAGTAGTTTATTTGTATATTTAAGTGTTCATTATCTATACATTTTGTTTATGACAATCTTAATTAATACAAAATTAACTGTCGGTTGTAATAATACTTAATTAGATTTCATAAAACTCTATTATGTTGTTTTAACCCAAATATTTTTTTAACGATTACTGAATATTGATAAAAAAAAATAAAATTTTTAATTAATATTGAAACCTACATATTATTAAGTATATGTAATAAAATTCAAATATATATTATATATATTATAACATAAATATTTTAATATAATTAATCTATGTTAACTATAAAGAAAATATTATACATAATAAATATGGATATAAATATTATGTTCATATTGTTTATTATATAATATAGAAAATTTACAACATTTCAATCAATCATTTCAAAAAATATTCTTCCTGTTTTTCTGATTGACCTATCTATTTTTTTTTTTTTTGTATTATTCTGCATTACTACTAAAAAGTCTTTGTAATAATTTATCATCCTAAAGGCTTAAAAAAAATGAAATATCTCTCAAAAAATATTTTTTTATCATATATTTTTCTGTAAAATATCTAATAATATTATTATTACTATTATTCTAACTACATATAGTATCTACAAGTTTTTTCAGCCTACTCAAAATCAGTTTCATAATACACTATTAAATTTTTCTTTTTCTTTTTTTAATTTATATATACGGTAAGACTGATAAAAATAAATTGTTTTTTAATGAAATTTTATTATTATTTATTGAGAATAATAAATTTTATGCAAGTGCAAAAAAAATAGATGTTTTTTTTTCTCATTTTAGTAGGTACATATCTTTACAAAACATTTTCAATACAAATTCTAGAAGTAGAAAAAGAAAAAAAAAATTTAGAAATAAATTGAATTTGTATATTAGAAGAAAAAAAAAAAAATTCGGTCATAAATATAGAAAATGACCAACATGAATATTTTGCCTCAAAACAAATGCAATAGTTTACAAAAAAAAAACAAAAAATTATTATATTTATTCGGTTTAACACTATAAAAGAAACTACTTCATTAAGGTGTGACGTTAGAATTGAATTTTGTGTCACCGTGAAATTTATTTACTTTTTTTTTTTTTTTTTAAAGAAAAACAATTCAAATAACTGTAAATGTAGTATAGTGAAACTAATAGGATAAATAAATCAATTAGGGTTTTTCATAGAAACTAGAAAAAAATAACAAATTTCATAAAGTAAAATATTATTTCTCTCTGATATTAAATCAAAGGTATTATAAATTAACAAGATATTCAATTTCAATATAAGAATTTGTGTCAAAAAAATTTTTTTTGTTAACAATCTTATATAGTTATTTGTATTATATACCTATAGTTAAGTTATGTAAATATTAAAAAAAATATACATATATATTTAAAGGTGTTTCTAACTGTGATTTGATAACAAGAAATTTACAAATAAATTGACATAGCGAAAGAGTATTTAGTTTTTTTTTTTCTAGATTTTTGTAAACAAACCAATTATCGTGAATAAAAAAGTTAAAAAATAAGATATTTCTTTAGGTAAATAACATAAATTTATATATAAGTATAAATGAGGGATATTATAGTATGAAGTCATAGTACAGTATGAACGTAGTATGAATATAGCATTGACAAATTTTTTTCCTTTAACTTAATGTTCTGTTTGATAATTTTTATTTCAAAAATAAAGATTATTTTCAAATAATCTAATACTATTTTGATAGTAAGATTTGAAATAATAAATAAAACCGTCGTCGGTGATACTTGAACTCCTCGAAAATAAGAATAATGTAGGGTTTTCTTTGAGAATTAATTTTTAATCAAATAATATTATATTATTGATTGATCATATTTCAAACATATATTTTTTATTCTTGAAACCCTGTTCAAAATTATATCTTTTACATTATATAATTCATATACATCAACACTACTAGTAGAATTGACACTAATGTAAAAGAAACTAAAAAAAAAAAAAAAAGATAAAAAAAACTCATTAGAAAATCAATATAAAATTTTCTGTAGAATCGACCTAATAAAGAAAATTATTTTTACTTCGTATTAATTAAAGAAAAAAAAAAAATAATAAAATAAAATAAAAGAAATGAAATGAAAAAAAAACACTTTTTTATGTAAGCAAGGAAAATGTTCAAATTAATAAAAACTAACTGTGAATTTTTCAATCAGATATAACTCTTTGAAAGGAATTAGATTATAGGTATTCTTTTTTATTCAATAATAAAAAAAAAAACTAATAAGAAAAATCATAGAGAAAAAAGAAGAAGAAAAAAAAACTAACATTGTAAGAATAAGAATTAATGATGTTAATGCATTTTGAGCACGGATTATTAATTGGCACAAAAGTGTTATGATTGACTTGAAGTGAAGACAAGTTAATAAAATCTTTTAATTAATATATTTTATAAAAATTGTCGTCAGTTAATCGTTTTTTATTTAAGAAAAAAAAATAGTGTTTTTAAGATATAATATTTTTTATGTTTTAAGCATTAGATAATATCAGTTACAATTGATATATTTGTTATTAATCAATAAGGGTTTGATATTGAAACAATTTTTTTTTACAAAATAATTAATGTATAAAGCTGTAAAACGCGTGGAGATTAGATTCAAAAAGTTCTTAACGATAAAATTCAGTATTTTTATACATAGCTATATGAGCTATATGAGAATTAAAGCAAGCAATAACTACAATCATTCAACAATCAGGCCGGCGCGTGTGGAGCTAAACTGTTATACAAAAACTACATTGAAACTACTTCTTTTTGAATAAGATAAATTTCTACCTTTCTGAATTTTTAGAATACCTTATAACGTTTTATTCCATTCTAAGCTTAGTATTCGATATCAAAAAAGTAGATAGAAAAATTTCGGGAGCAAAAAAAATTAGTTCTTGACTAACTTACTATCTTGACTATAAATGTTAAATTCTAAAATGAAAAATATATGAAATTATCTAATTCTAAAACATATTAAATTAGATTCCGTCATTGGTATTGGTATTGCCCTTATCCTATGGCCTTTTCGATCATCGGTTCAATTCCAACATCGGACTGGAATTTGTGTCAATTTTTCAATTGGCCCACTTAAATTTTTGTGTCGTTTTCTTATATGTATGAAGTCATGGCTACTTTAATATTAAAAATAAAATATTTTATTTCAAAAATTTGTATTTATTTAAGTTTCCATGAAATCTGAATCTCAATCTCTAATCTCAATATTGAGAAACCTCATGTCATTGCAAAATTTCAAAGTTCTTATTTTCCTAGACGATACTACAATTACAATCAAACTCCTAATAAATCAGAAATGAAGTATGAAAGTATTATATTTTTGATGATATTGAATGTTTTTTTTTTGTACTCAGATACTCTTATATTCATTAATTTTAATTGTCCACGCCGTAACTGTGATTTTTGTCATAAAAAAACAAAATTACAAGAAAAAATCGATCTTACAATCAAATTTATGTATATTATGGAAATGATTTAAAGTATAATTTTAAAATAAAAGTGATTTAATTTGACTTTTATAACATATATAGTCGCTGGATGACCATAAAAAACAATAAAATCAAACTTCCTTGATGGAAGTGTTTATCATTCTATATATATTATGCAGATTTATGTAATGCCAATCATTAGAAAACTAACGTTCATAGCACCTTTGACTGGTGTTTAAATATTCATGCTATAATTAGACTTATATTTATTTATGTTGTGTAACTCTTATGTATTCAAATTTTCATTTTCTTAGAATAAAAACTGCTTGTTCTTCATATCTGTAACATAACAATATTTTAAATGTAAATGAAGTGACGGAAGATATTTGCTTTTTAACAACATTTTTTTTTTTAAATAAATTCAATATCAATTTGTTTCGAAAACATTATATCGAATTTAATTTGAAATTATTAAAAATTTTTCTTGTAGATTCAGTCAATATTTATTTTTTTTAATTTAACAATATAAATGACATTAACTATTTTGAAACTTTAAGGAATATTTTGTATTTTGAGTTATTTAATAGTCAACAGTTAAGTATATTTTATTTTTAGTTAATTACGAGCTCAATGAAAAGTATATAAAAATAGAAACAAATGTTTAGTGTTAGTGTATGTATCTGGCCAGATTAATCTGATTAAGCTATTTTCTATTTAATTTTCAGATGAACTGTAGTGAATTAAAATTTTTAAATAAAGAAAATACTTTAATTTTTTTATTAAAAGAGTTTGTTACTTTTATTTTTAGTATATAGAAAAAAATAAGGAAAAATTCTTATTCCGGTTAATAAATAAAATGTTATTTACAACAAATTTTAAGGAAAAATTTTCATGAAAAAATGTTTTTTTAAAACTGTACTTTTAAGTTTTCTTTGCTGATGATATGCCAGAAGCAATCAAATATTCTATCAATTTTCGATTACTTTTTTTTTTTTCTCTCTTTTAGAATGCCATAGATATTTTTGATCATTAAGAGGTATATACTATACATATAGTTCGATTTATAGAAAATAACTGGATTTGATATTATTCTAACTAAACTTCGTATATTATAGTTAGATGTTATTTCAATATTAAAATTACTTATAATATTGAAATCAAATAAAGATAAAATTATCCACAAATTACGATTTGTATATATATATGAAATTTAATACCAAAAAGAAAATATAGAATAAAGAAAACAATTTTTTTTTTTTATTTTGCTGTAGAACATACGGAAGCTAATTTTATGTAGAATTATGTAGAATGTCGTGTACTTAGGGAAAAAAAAATTATATCTTTCAGTTTGAACATTAAAGTTATGAGAGATAGCATAATTACGTTATGCACTTTTTTTTTCAATGCATTTAGATCTAATTAGTTGTAAATATGTAAAAAAAATATATGTAGATAAATAAATTTTGCTTGGGAATTGAATTAATATGAAACGAAAATATTTATTTTTAAATAGATATAATAATTTTTTTTTATTGAAGATTATATGGTATTATGTAGTATCAAGTATCAGAAATTATATATTTACAGCTTATTTCAAATGTGTCAGCCTAATTCCATTACGATAAGAAAAAATATTTATATTAATAAATAATTTTAAAATCTTATTTACTCATTATGATCATTAAATATTAATTTTTAAAGTAAAAATAAATGTTAATAATATTTATGAAAAGAATCGTCTGTATTTAGCTGAATATATTCATTGTAAAGATCTGTATAAGACAGAGAACATAAGCTGGCAACAATTACATTAAAATTCTGGCATCAGGATATTTCAAAAATAAAGTGAAACATATATAATTGATTTCAAATTCCAACCATATATAGGAACTGAAACCTTAATTTGAAAATTACACACCAAGTACATACTTAATATATGTGTGGTGTGTCATTTTTCTTAACTTAATTGATAGAACAATATTGAGAAAAAAAATTATTATTATATGTTTTTATTCAATTTTGGCATTGAAATTTACGAAATTTTATTTTAGATTATATTTTCCCACTTTTTTTTTTTTGTAAAATATTAGTTAGAGTTTTTATTTTAATTATTTTTGAAGGCAAAAAAAATCAATTGAACAAAAAATGTACAAAAATAAAATTCAATGTTTTTAATATAAATTTTATATATATGTATAATATGTATAATTTATATGACAACTAATTTTTTTTTTTAATCAAAATATTGCAAATATTTTAACCAGGATTAATATAATTTCTTTTTAATTCTCATTCAAAGATTTTACTTTATATGGATGATGAATGTTTTTCTTAATACAAAATGCGATGGAGTATAAAAATTTATTTACGTTTATATGCAATTTTTTTTATTTTTTTTTTATTTTAACTCAATATTATTTTAAGTATAAAAATAAAAAAAAATAAAAATAAAAAAAAAAGAATAATAATTTTTAAAGGTAATTCTTTCCATTTATGGTAAAACGCATCCGTTACGAATATGGAAGTAAGTTTCTTGTTGTTATCTTTTTCACCAGAAATGCATGAACATTATTTAATTTAAACAAGAAAACGAGAGATATATGGTTATAAGTTGTCAATCTGGAACTTGGATAAATAAATAGTTATATTTTTGGAATTATATTGTTCGAAGTAATAGACATATAAAGAAAAATTGTACTAATAGAAGCTAATATTAGTTATATATAGAATGTACCAATATCATAGTCATAGAAATAAAAATAGTTATATTGATACATTGACCAGTATTTTTATTTAGAATTTGAAATAAAAAAAAACTGAATAAAACAAACATTATCATTAAAATCGTTTGGGAACAACTCATTTAAAGCTTTCTATACTTTTGAGAAAATGTTTGAACTAATATATAGCAGAAGCTACAAATCTTTTTTGATTGAGTTACATATACGTAACTCAATCAGTTCGTTCTATCCACGAAAAAGTTTTATTTTTTAAAATTACAATTTTTATGCCAAATAATATTTTAAAATAAAAAGATATTTTGGGGAAAAACTGAAACCAAATAAACATAAATTATATTATAAGAAACCAAAGTACCAAAGAAATAAAATTTTAGAGATACACAATTTTATAAGTGATTTATTTTGAGATCATGAAATTAATTTATTGTTGCTGACATTGTATAGCAATATTTTTTTTCGAGGTATACACATACATAATAAGAAGTAGGTATCTCAAACTCCAGTGCCTTGTTTAAACCAAAAAAAAAATCAAAATTAAATAAATTTTAATTAATAGTTTTTATTGTACTTTTTTGCTAAGTAAAATGTTGATAATTCAAACAAAATAAAGTGTATATAAAGATTGAAAAATAAATAAATAAAATAATATAAAAATGCAGGTTGTGCTAAATTAGTATTTTTATTTTTACGTTTGTATGGCACACATTTTTTTAAAAAACGATTTAAGCAAATTTTCAACTAAATATTAAATTATGATGACACATAAATATGGGTATTTATATATGAAATAAAAATTCAGTTAACACAAGTTCAGTATTTTATGTAGAATTGAAGCTATTTAGTCAAAGTTTGGCAAGATGTGAAATGGAATTTATAAAAATGTTCGTTTTCTTGTCCAATTAGAAGGAAAAGGCTTTTAAAGTTTGTGTCTTAAGTTTTTTGTTTTGATTTTTTTTTTTTGTTACAAACATAAAAATTGCTGATATTCAGAAATTTTGTATAAATATCTTTTTTATCCAAAAAAGATTGAAATCTCAAGATTTCATGATTAAGATTTAGATTTGTTTAATTTTAGCAATTGTTTATGAAATACTTTATTGTAATTATAAATTTTGAAAATTTTTAGCACCGTATTCAAATTACACTAAAATTTTATTTTACATCTTTATTTAAACGCATTGCAATGCTTATTTTGCTTGTTAAAAAAAATAACTCTCTTAATTTCACATATCATTAAGCGTGTCATACTGAAAATTGTAAACGACACACTTAATTAAGTATGTCGCGGGTCATATATTCCTTAAAAAAATAAAAATTTATATATATAAAAATGTCATGATATTATTTTCACAATGAAAAATTGTTATTTGTTCAAATAATTTCACGCTCATCTGTATTTAATATTTCAATTCACAAAAACCAAAAGAAATTAATAATTTTATGACTTAAATAAATTTCTTTAACATTAATTTTCATTATTTATAAAAATTTTAATATTTTTTTTTTCGTCCCATATTTTTTAAATATATAGAAATTGTAAATTAAAAATATTTAAAAAGAATTTAAAAAAGAAATTTTTTTTTTTATTCTTACTTGTCTTTGATTTCGCAAAAAAAATAAATTTTCTTTAATTAAATAAAATTGTCTGGGTCACCACATGGGTGAGTTCTTATTTTATTTTTTATTTTGAGGGGTGTGTTTATTTATATTCATTTGTGAAAACAATCGTAAGTTAATTTGGGGAGCATACTTTTATGTCAGTCCTAAAAAATAATTAATTAAGTCGTTTTAATTGAGAAATTTATATATTATTAAAATATATTTTAAAAATGTTTTTTTTGAACTTTGTATTTCCTAAATAAAAAAACTAACTTAATTTAAATTCTTATACGATTATAAAGAGATCGTGTATGAACACCAAACAAAACTATCAGGCAAAACTATCAGGCTCATTTTGTTCATAAAAAAAGTAGTAAACTATAGGGTATTATAATACTGTACAGCTTTTCAATTACCATTCACGAAATAATGTGTCCTTTGGAACTCAATTTTAATTAATTTTAATTATGTTAATTTTCCCTTTTCTTAAATTATCGTAATAACATAATAATCCATGAAATTATTGCTTACCTGAAACGAAAAAAAAAAATGTTTTATAAATGTGTTATATTTAAAATATAAGATATATTTAAAAATTTCAAAGGCTCGTTAAGGGATTTGTACAAAATTCAAACGAGGTTCTTTCCTAATATTTTGTAAGTAAGTAAGTATGTGTATGTATATAATATCGTGAAATGGAAAAAAGGGAAACTTGTAAACGAAAACCAGATAAATGATATAGTATCTAATCATGTAAATAATTATTATTTATATTGCTACACACATACATTATTATAGATCCCATATATATAATATATCATAAAAATAAAGCAAACATTTCAATATCAAAAGCATTATCATCAATCAAATGTCAAAACTTTCTAAATAAAAAAAAAATTAAAAATAATTTTCTACCAAAATACTCAATTTTAATTTTTATTTTATCTGGTGTTATGATTTTGACACTGTAAAACCCTTGAGCGGTGCAATTAAAATCACTGAGAATATAATTTGTTGGGCAAGCAAATTAAAAAAATAAATAAATTAAAAACATTTAAGGAATTTTTTTTATTATTATTATTATTATTTTATATATTTTTATTCTCTTGGGTTTTAAATTATAAATTATTATTATATTAAGGTGCGCTGACTAAACAAAATTCATTATTTATGTAATTCAAATTTTATTAAAAAAAATTACCACCTATGAGCTGAAAAAAAAAATTGCAGGAATACGCAATTTAATGCGCCCACAAAAATTTTTCAAATGAAACTGATTTTAATCTGCGAATAACTAATAAATCCGATTTTATATGCAAAAAGAAACATATAAAATTTTATTTATTAAAATAAGAAATAAATGTGTGAATTATTATCTTATTATTTAAATTTAAGATCTTTATTAAAAACTCATATACATAAATATTTATTAGTGTGATTAGGAATACTAGGACACAGGTGGAAAATATGAATTTTAAGCTATTCATTCATTCATTCAAAAAAAAATTAAAAATAAATAAAAATCTTAAAATTTATGTTTGATTTAATTCAAACTGAAAATCGTTAAGTCATTTGCAATATTTATTCAGTTGAAAATATTAAGGTTAATAGAATGAAATTGATAGAAAATGACATTTCTATGATAAATCAAAATCATATGAATATAATTTTCCACTGATATTTCCTGTACAATTAATTTTTTTTTTTACATAGGTAGGTAAAATGTGTATGTACTTAATTTGGTACTTTATTGTTGTGCCAATAATAAATTGAAAATAGTTTTACAACATATTATTTAATAATAATTTTTCTCATATTATAAAAAGTGAAATGAAAAAAAGATTTCATGTATGGGTCTCATTTTTCTTAGCCATATTTCATTTCTGACAATTATTTTTATTAAAATAAGTTCTTTTGAAGTTATATTTATTTGTATAATCTAGGTAAAAGTATATATATATACATATTTCATCATTTATGCTAATTTTTAACACGACGACGACGACGTCAAAATAACCAATCTGTTTGAAACATTAATTTCTTTTAACATAAATTTAAAAACAGAATGACCAACTCTAATTACGGTATCAGTTAGAAATAAATATGTGGTTAATTTTGTCAACAAGTTAGGAATGTTAAAAATATTTTTACTGAATGTAATCGAAAGCTTTTTTAATTTTTTTTTTTTTAAATAAATATGTATCAATCTCGATTCTCGATACCTAATCAAATTGACGTATTACAACAAGTGATAAATTAAAGAATTTCTTAAATAAATATAAGTTTTTTTTTTATAATCAAATAAAAAAACTCGATTATTAAGTTTCTTTGTATTTATTTAAAAATATGTTAAAAATACATTAAATATGTAAATTTTGTATTAAATTGTCAAATCTAGTTCATAGACGTGTTATGTTAAATATAATGTACATAGATTTCAAACATTAAAGATCTTCATTATTTTTTGAAATAAGTATTTTTATTTTCAGTATTTGCCCTTAAACTCTGTCAAGAAGTCATAAGAAAAAAGAAAATTGTTCATTCGCCTTCGAAATCTTCCTTTTTTTCTCTTATTTTCAAAACTGTGAGACATTCTTATTTAATACTCCGAAGAATCTATACATTTAGGTAAATATATAATACATATAACTGCTACGAGTTGTAAAATTTCATAAATATTGTGATTTTCGCTTTAAAAATTAATTCAAGTAGTTTCACCCGCCAATCTGAGATACTTATACATTTAAGTTTAAAAAAGAATATAAACAGTAGTGACAAACAAATCGATACAGAGTGTTTCCCAAATAAAATGAATCAAAAATTATGGAAGTTAATAGAGTATATATAATGTATAATGGTTAAATAACTTAATTACAATATTTATTATTTTGATTAAAGTTTTCAACGTTTGTGATATAAAAAACGAGCCTTAATATAAATCAATTTTATTGACCAAAAATTTTAAATTGGGTTAATTTTGTTAAATAATAATACATTATGAAATAGTGTTAGAAAAATTGAAGACATTTCCCTCAATGGTTAACAAAATAATCTTCTTTTATAACTTTTTTAAAAATACTCTAAACCTACTCAGTAGCAGTAATTTAAATTTAGAACACCTTGTAAGTTTTTTCCTATATTTCTTTTTATAAACCAAACATAAGTTTTCCCAGCACATTATTTTTTTTTTTTTGCTTGAGTTTTTATGTTTTTTTTTTTTCTTTTTAAATAACAAAATAATAGTTTGATTGCACTATTGTTGAGACATATTTATTGAGTTCAGATTTTTTTTTTTTAAATTATGTATTTGTGTTTTTTTATAGAATTCTGTCTAAATTGACGTCTAGGCACATAAATATGTTGACAAGAAATACACACAATATTCAGAAATGGAAAAAAAAACTTCATATATACAACTTTTAATATACAAAAAAAAGAAAAAAAAATCTGAGGAAAATTCTTAATTTAGATTGTTATTCTTTCCTCCATGTACACAAGGGAATTGTTATTGTTAGAAGTTTAAATAAATTGTGACAAAAAAAAAGAAGCAGAATTATTACTTTTTTTTTTTCTTCTTTTTCTTAATTTGTTAAGATATTTATTTGATCTAGTTTAACGAGCCTACAGTTGGATGAAAATAAATAAAAAAGCAAACAAAAAAAAATTTAATTTCTCCTACACATATGAACGAGATTTATGGCAGATTAGGTTTTAAAGCTGATTGGCTATGGATTATCAAATGTGTGTACTTTATTGCTTTGAACTAATTCAAGAAAAATTTATTTAATTTTCGTTGTTAAATGTGTTGTTTAATAGAAAAGAAATATACCCTGCAATACAATGACCTATATCTAAATAAAAATATAGTAAAATAAAAATTGAAAAAAAAAAAATTTTTTTTAATCTTGATTAAATATATGTAAAAGAAGTTCATTTCAGAGAAAATTTTTGGTCAGCCTATGTGGTGGTACAATCAATTTTTTATTCACGAAAGTATTTTCGATTTTAATTTATGTTTAGATGAAAAATTAATAAACAGACTATGTGTTTGCATTAAATGTAAAATGATTCTACTAACAAACTTCCTTGTCAATTTCAACTCTTGGAATGCCAAAATATGTGCAACTGTCCACTAAAAGCTGAGATTCTACGATTGCGTGGTTTGGGAGCTACAGGCTCTAATCTAGCTATGGGTCTAAGTCATTTTAATAAAAAATTTATAGATTTTAGATGTTTTTAAAAGTTTTAATGAATTGCACTGAAAATTAGTGTGTTGGCTAAATAGATGTCGATTAAAGGAGCTGAAAAAAATGATTAGACACAAATTGTTATATTTGTACAAGATATATGACTAAATGGTATTATTATACGATATTGAAGGAACCTAAAAAATATGTTTAGGTTGTGACCAAGCTATCTTAAAAGAAAAGTATCTTAAATTGAAATGCTGAAAACGGCCCATACACTTCATTTATGACGTACTGTTCTTATTTTTTTTTTCGATTAAATATACCTTTATCTGAACATTATTGAGAGACTAAAATTTTTTTGTTTGATTGTCAGTGCAAAAAGAATAACCATAAATGTATCTAAGAGATTCAAGGTTAATGAATATAATGATTGGTTTTATTAAAATTCATGCAATAATGCACTATTCATTTTCTTAAATTCAAAGACAAAGTAATTTTTAAATATATGTACAATTTTTTTTATATTTATTTTTTTAATTCCTATAAAATAAACAGCTGTTCATCATCTTTTAACATTTGATCTTTATATTTCATTCATTTAAATTTCCAAAATGAAAAAATATTAAAACCAATGTAGATAAATTTATATATATAAACAAACTGAAATAAAAAATATTATTTCTTTCAATTTATTTTTCAATTATTTGAAAGCTTGATTTCTGTAAACCTAAACATATATATAAATATATTTATGACAAATTAATTTATTTATTGCAACTTTAACCTATTGTTAGTTCAAAAGAGTTCAAAGCAGATGAATTTATATAAAAAAAAAATTAAATGTTTTTCCTGAAATTGTGAAATTTTAATTCAAGCATAAAGAAGATAAAATTTTCAAAATTAATATTTCTACTTTGTCCATAACTAGGTATATATTGAAATGCATTAAATCAAAAACATATTAAATTTAAGAAAAATTACGAGAAATCTAGGGCGATGCCCGCAATAAAAGTATGTTACCTAATGATCAAGTTATACGCAGATTAAAGTTGAGTCGATTCTTCTAAAAAATTGTACATTCTGTTTGGTCGGCTATGAACGTTTTTATGTACTATTCGTTCGAAAATTACGGGTAAACATCTAACTAGAGAAGAGTGGTCCGTAGTTTTCTGGTCAAATCCACAAATTTGAAAATGTAATTATGAATAACTATAATGTTCAGTTCTTATAACAATTGAATAAAATTCAACCTATGTCAATGTTATGTTTTTTAATAATTTTATTTAGAACCAGCATAATTTCCGGCCTGCTTTATTGAATTCTATTTTCTTAAATGAACAAATACATTAAAAATCATGGAATTTTTTTAAGTAAATTCAAACTTTTTAAGGAATAAATTAATCTTTAACTGAAAAACCTTAATTAAAAATAGCTTACATGCATTCTTATTTATAACATATAGAAGTCTATTGCGTTAAAGAAAATGTTGAATATTTTTTTTTTATGTATAAAACATTGTTTTATTTCTTCTCTTTACTTAAATAATCATCAATCTCTGAACAGAGCAAAAAAAAAAATATTGTAATCATCGTAACTAATAAACTAAATTACCATCGAAGTTACAAGCCAGTGATTATATTTATTAACTCAAACTTTTTGCTCCCTTGACTTTTTAATATCTTTCTTTTACAGAAAACATTAGAGATGGCGTTATTCACTTTTTGTATGATGTTTTTACTTTTTTGCCGTACCAAATTTAAATTTCTATATCAAATAGTTTTTGAATGTAACAAGCTCAATTTCAATTGATTAACATAAATAAAAATTTTTTCTTTGAAAGTTTGATTACCACGAATAAATAAAAAATCTACAAACCCATTTTCCTCTTAAAAATAATATAAACGTCATATTTCGAACAATGAAATCCTTATACAAAGAGTTTTTCACAGTTCTATATTTATTTCCTCAGTTTTTTAAGTAAAAATTTGCATCAAGGTTTTTTTTTAGTAATAAGGTCATGTATATACATTAAAGTACATATTATGTAGATCACTATGCGAAAAAAATTAAATGAATTTAATTATTAATATAATAATATAGATCTCGTAATGATAAAAAAAAAATATGAATAATGTACATATGAACATACATTGTCTTAAGATTAATCATATGTTTAAAAATAAAAAATAAAATAAGAGATGAGATCTTTAAATAATATTAAAATTTCAACAGTGCTGACAAGACAAAGATAGCTTTAATTACTTTTAAAAAAGAAATTGATGGTATTATTATATATATAATTAAGTTATACATATTGTTTTTATAATCGTTATCTTTAAGATTTATGTAGACCAAATTAGTTTTGCCCAAAATTTCGATCATTAATGACATTTGGTTCTCACAACAACATTTAAGTAGTTATCGAGATATAGTTTAGCGTTCATCTTACAGCAAATCTAAACAGTAAAGAATTATTATTTTGTAATAACTAAGAACTGAGATTTGATGTAAAAATTTATAAAAAATTATTGAACATAGTTTTAATATTTAGAATCAAGTCATCGTTAGCTCCCCTTTTTTCATTAAAACAAAAAAATAAAAATAATATTATAAAATTACAAGAAAAATATTATTTCATTAATGTGTGTTTATTTTCAGAGAAAAAACTCATCAATCAAATTCACTTTCAAAACCACCCAACATTTTATGTAAATGATGAACATAAATTAGAAAAATAAGTTTTTCTTTCAAGAGTTTTGATGCAATTATTTAAAAAAAAAAATACAAAAATTATTTCTATATATAAGTATTTTCAAAAAAAAAAAAAATATTCTCTTGCATATGCTGAACAAAAAAAATTTTTTTTTTTAAGAAAATGTATGATGAATGCACAGAACATACTATATGTATATATTTTAAACGCAAATGGAGTAAAAAAAAAAAAATATTTATGCTCTTTGTCAAGAAGATTACATCTATCGATTCTTAGTTTTAAATTTTTTCAATAAGTTTAAAATCTTTTATGATTGATCGAAACGTTGATATTTTGAAGAAACCATAGATACTAGTTTGAAGAATAACATATTTTTCGAATATAAGTAATAGTGAATTTTAATTTGACATGATGTTAGAAAATAATAATACTTAATTTACAATAGTTTGGTTCTTAATTTAAGTAGAACTGAGATGAAGCAGAAAAAAATCTAAAATTAAATAAGACTTTTTTCTAGAATTATCAACCTATTGAAAGGTCGTAAATTATTTTGATTGTAAGGGTAATACAATGTAGAAGTTAGTATAAAAGCAAATTCCTTAAGTTCCTTTAGTATCAATCTATATAATGCTTGTCGTCGTAACCCATATCATCAAATATTAAATAATTAAGTTTCGCATTTAATCTTGTTTTATTATTAGCAAGCGCATAAGTATATAATCTAAACATTATATAATGTGATTTATCATTTATATACAAAATAAATCTTTTACTTTTAATATTCTTATCTGAATTTCATGACTATCGCATAATTTAAATAAAAATAACAACTTGAACTTAATGCATAATTTTTTAATTTTTGACTCTATACATCTTATTTTCCTAACCTTAAAATGATCTCAAATTACAGGTAATCCACATATAACGTGATATCAAATGAAACACTTTAGGATCAATTGGGGAAGCCAAACAGAGCACTATGACTACGTTTTTGGAACTTAACTTCTTCCAGACTATTTGTTAAGCATTTGCAAAGAAACCTATAATTATTATTTATCCACCGTTTTGCTGCAGAATTACCTGTGTATATAGTAACATAATTTAAATGCAATTGTAAATTTATAATTTTATCGATCTAATTTTTATATGTACATAAAAAAAATAATAAGAAGATTATATAAATTCTTCTTACTACTGTCCTGGTTTTTATTTTCTTATATATTATGTAAGTGTGCAGTGCACACATTTTATTTCTAAAGAAAAATAAACAAATATTTTTAACACATTTCTAAGAGATAACGGTAAAGTTGAATATTTTTTTTTACAATATTAGATATTGAAAATAATTCTATCAGTTTGTTGTATCTTATTTCTTATGTTTCTAGTTTATGTATAAGAAAAATAAAAAAACAATATTGTCACCAAATTGTTTATGGATATTTAGTTATTCTAGATATGAAACAAAATCTGTAATAAAAAGAATATTTAGCTTTCGAGTTATCTAAAAAAAATTCGACATCTAAGGGAATTTCGATAAAAACTATAATTAACATTCCTAAATAAATATATGCGTTTTTTTAATTGGTTTCCTGACTTAAACCTCTCAAACTATATTTCATTTGTAAATAAATTGTTCTCACGAATAAAGATTAATTACTATTAAATGATTTAATTGAAGATTAAAATGATAAAATTATGATTAATCCATAGGAGTGTATATAAGTAAAATTTTTCCACAAATTAGATTACCTAACGTACGCACCTATGAAATTATCACAAAAAAAAATATAAATATTTAGCAAAAAACGCACCTATAAATTTTTTGATGACACAAAATTTTATAAACATTTTCTTCTGTTTATAATTTTCTGAACTTTGAATGAAACATTAATGTAAATGATAGTCCATCAAAGAAATTAGAATTGATAACAATTTTCTGAGTATAAGTATAAGATTTAATTTTATCTGTCATGGTCATTAGTTCATGATAAAATGAACAAAAGACACAACAATAAGTAAACAAAAATTTTATTTTCCTTTTTTCCTATAAATGTTTAATTAATGATTTTTATTTACTTTTTAATTATTATATTAATAATAAATATGATAAAATTAAATATAAACTTCTTATATATACACACACATTTTTAGTGAATCTAATATGATGGATGTATTGCGTATATTGTGCCACGGTAAAAGCACCTGCTTATGAATACTGGGTCTAACCATGAATTTGTTTTTTGTACCCAATCAAAATAAAATAAATGTGTCCAATAAAAAGATTCATTTATCTTTTAATTGATAAAACCCTGCTAAAATAGCTTCTATTTCGTGTACATGCAAATTAGTATTAAGTGACAAAAAACTTCCAAATGTCATATACCAAAAAAAAAAACATTTAAGACGGCGCATCTACTAAAAAAACGCATAAAATTAAAAACAACAAATAATTCGCAAAATTTTAACAAAACAAAAATTATTCACCATAACTAATCCTTAAATTTAAAGTCTTATTACAAATTCAATAATAACAAGAAAAAAATCCATCAAAATCTGTTTCTACTATATTCACTTAACTTCAAAATTATGTAAACTTCTTAACAAAAAAAAAAAAAAACTTCAAGCTCCGTAGAATCTGTGAGGCTGATAATAAAAATTTTCAAAAAAAAAAACAAAAAAATACAAAATAAAAAATAAATAAATCAGAAATAATAAATCATTTTTATTCAATGCCTCGTTATAAATTAGTTTTAATTTATGTTATGCTGTAAAATAACATAAAATTCAATAATAATTCTCTTTAAGAACTATATTTTATAGTTTTTTTTTCTTCTTTGTTTTGTTTCTTTTTTTTTTGCTTCAAAAAAGTAAATAAATAAAAAGTAAAAATATAACAAGAATAAATAACAAAAAAAAGAAAAATTATAAACTTAAAAATATATACATACCTAAATAAAATATATAACAATAAAATTGTATTTTGTTTCAAATTTATTTTTAACAATATAAATATATAATATTGAATATAAAATTCAACTTTATTTTTATTTTATCAATTTTTCCTAATAACCTGCATTTAAAACAAAATGCATTTTTTTTCTGTTGTTGTTGTTATGTTATATTCTTATTTATATGTTATTTATATAAAAAGAAAAGATCTTTCATAGACCCATAACTTTTGGCTAGACGAATATTTCGAACAACCATTTTTGTTTTTGTTTCTTTCTTTTTTTTTTTTTTATTCTCCTTTATATTGCTTTATATATTTATTTTAAGATTCTTTGGTTTTCATGAAATTTATAATTCAGTATAAAGGAGATATAGAAAAAAAAAATTTTATACTTGAGAATAAAAAGAATTTTTTTTTTTTTTAATTTTATACGGACTGAATGATATTGTTTTTATTATTTTTTTTAAAGTTTGATGAAACTTCAATCTAAAGATGAACTATTGTTAAACTGTGGATGTTCAATTATTTTTGGTTCAGACTGTTAAGCTAAAAAAAAAAATTGTGATTAAGCTAACTGCTGATGTAATCAAAATTATATCGTTCTTCAAAAGTGTATGGAAAGACTAAAGATTTATTAAATACATTGAGAAGAAAGATAGATTAAATCGAACTAATGGATGACTTTAGCAAAATTAGCTATATTTGTCATAAAAAGCAAAAATAGCTTGTACTTTTAATTTTTAATTAATGTAAGGTCATATGATTATAAGCAATATTCTTCTCTAGAAAAAATAACACAAAACATACAATTACGTAATTAGCAATTTTTGCTACAATTCGTTTGCTATATATTTTTGAGCAAGTTGTTATGTATTTAATAATTAATGCAAGATTTTCAGCACGTACTATCAGATAA
The DNA here is from genome assembly GCA_964007475.1 of Hybos culiciformis. Taxonomy (NCBI): domain Eukaryota; kingdom Metazoa; phylum Arthropoda; class Insecta; order Diptera; family Hybotidae; genus Hybos; species Hybos culiciformis. The sequence continues at coordinate 147,868,607 of OZ023273.1, read as the reverse complement.
TATTGCAGTTTTATATACAATAACTTTAGCTGGTTCTAATAGCTAATTTTCCAACGAGTTTTTTTTCCATATTTTCTTCCTAATGCTATTCAAGTGTCATTTAACGATTCGTCAAAGAATGTGTAAAGAATGATTGGTTGTCTTATTAGGTTACTATTACACATAAATATGAGATTTACTTTATAAAACCTAAACTACTTTTATAAAAGTTTTTTTTTTTTTAATTTTTTATTAAAACTCATCTTTTATTATATTTTATTATCGTTTTTTTTCTTTCCTTAATATTTTTAGATATATAATTTTTTTTTTGTTTAATTCAATTGCTTTTCAAGGCTACTTACGCATCCTAAAAGTGTATTCTTCATGCGTTTCTTAAAACGATAGTATTGTGCATCTGTTTTTTTTTTTGTTATTATTTTTTTTTTAATCTTTGTGTTCGTTCTATAATTTTAGTTTTGTCCGAATCATAATAACCCAGTAAGATTTTATTTTTTTTTTTTTTACAAAAAAAAAAACAAGTAATTGTATTAAAAATATATGTATGTACGAACATATAAAAAAAAAAAATCTGTGAATTTATATACATAACATATTATGAATAGAAATTCAACAAAAGCACATAACTAATAAAAAACGAAGCCATATTTAGTTGATATTCGGGTAGAAGTAATTAAGTGATTAAGCCAAAAAACATTTTCAAATTTCAATATGAAACTTATCACTTGATCAAACATCGACCATTTATTATTTTATAGTGTCTGTTGTCCAAATTATTGAAATTGATGAAATGTTTTCTAAAACGCTAATATTATTTACTTTTTTTAAACATTCATTTTCATATTAATATAATTTATGTATATCGTGGTTAATTCTAAAAATATAAGTCAACTTCAACAGTTTTTTATTTTCAAACCTGACAAACATGAGCTTATAACTTTAATATATCGAACTACAAATCTGTACTCCAGTTCTCTGATAACTATAATTACGATGTTAAGTTATGTGCTATGACTCGTAATTTTTTTTTTTAAATATAGAAAATTTCTTAATTATACTCACTACTCACTCCAAAATACAAAAATAAAGAAGTTCTTTTTTGAGGTCCTCCGTAGAGATCTTCATTTTTTTTTTTTACTTATTAGTATCTACACTAAATTTTATAAAGTATAAACATAATAATAATAATAATAATAATAATAACGTTGTATTATACAGTATAATATATTTAGAGGTACATTATAATACTTACATATTATATATATTTTGTTGCAGTAAGCAAGAAGAACAAATTTGATAATCATGTTTTTTTTTTTAGTTCATTGCAAAGATATTCTTTCTTTGATTACAAAATTATAAATAAAAAAAATAAAAAAATAAACATGTGATGCGGAGATTAAGATGAAATAAATTCACAAATTTGTTCATATTAAAGTTTATTATGAAAAAAAAAAAAAAAAGGTTTTTATTTTGCAAAATCTTGATTATTTTTTTCATATTTTTTTTTTTAAACTTATCAAATACAAAATATTAGGTTATCAAAAAATATGTTTACAACATCCTTCAACCTGTATATATTTGAGATAATTATGGAGTAGAGAAAATACTTTTAAACCTATTTATATATTATCGATTTAATAAATCAATATAATGGATAGTTTAAATGTCATTTTTAATATATAAATAATTTAATAATTTTCCTATCAGAAGTGTATAGTTTTAGTTAAGACCTTGAAGCGAAAAAAATTTCATGGGTCGATTTTAAAAATTCTAAACTGATACAAAAAATTGGTGCATTATTTATTAAAATTAATTTGTAGAGAGTTCTTCCCTTTCAAATATGATCCCAGTTTTGTAATTTGCTGATTGACAGTGTTTCCGTACCAACGAACGTAGTTTTTCCGTACCAACGAGCCTAAGTTTTAAAATTTATATACTATCATGGTATACATAACTATTTTATTCGAATAATTAACACAACATACTTGAAATTACAGATTTATATCACAAAAAAAAAAAAACAAATTAATAAACTAAAATTAAAACTATAGATTAATAGAAAAATTTATTAGTAATTTTATTGACTAAATTTGGTCAGCCATAAAAATATAATAAAAATTATACTAAAAATTAAGTGAAACATAAAATCAAAATATTCTGTTGTGCAATCAGTGTTTCCCAATGAAAAAAAAAAAAAAAAAACAATAAATAAATAAATAAAACTTCAAAAACGAAAAATGTTTTACATTAAATTGCCGTCAGGGCATTTTAACAAAAATTACATCTAAAATTTTGTGCCTATATGCTATTTTTAAATTAAAAATGAAATCAAAACATTAAACAAAAATCAAAAAAAAAAAAAAAAAACAAATAAAAAATTATTATTATGTTTATTTTATGTTTTTGTTTTGTTTTGATAGACACAAAAACGTAATATACCTACTGATAACGTAATCAGAAAATGAGAAATATAAAAAAAAATATTCAGGTATTATTATTATCAAGTAGGTATAAGTATATATTTTTTTATTGTTAATTTCATAAAAATAGAAAATGAAAACTTTTATTTTTATGATCTTTTTGTTTTCTCTTTTTTCCTCGAATTTGATAATATTAATTATTTAAGCTATGTATTTAAAATAGATAAATGTCGGCGTTTTTGAATTTCAATGTAAGTGTCTTTGAATATAAATTCGATTTAATAGATTTTTTTACAATAAAATATATGACACTAATATTAAATAAGTCCTTCTGGAAAAAATATAGCAATAATAAAAGATTTGAAGTATTGAGTTCCTCAGGACGATTGACAATATGATTTGAAGTTTTAAAAGAAATATTATGAGAATCAATTCAACTTCTGCGACGATAAGCTTTTGTGTATACGCTTTTCACTTCTAAAATTTTTTTATGATTTTTAAATACCACCATTGACTTATGTAAATAATTAACGCTTCAAACCTAAAAAAATATTTACGTACCTACATATACGTATGGTTTTTTTTTGTAGAACCCTAAACTATCTGAACTTCAAACATAACGTAAGTTGCCCCTATTTCGTTTTTAAATTCAAAAAATTTAATTTCTGTTTAAATTTACAAACTAAAAATTTGTTATCTTAAAATCTTATCTTATCTGAAAATCTTTTCAGAACAAGATACTATGTGAACTTTTTTCATTATTTACCAGCAAAAAAAAAATTTATTAAAATTATTTTTTTTATGTGGCTAAATCAGCCGCACATACTTACTAGTTTTATAAGAAAAAAAAAATTTTTTTTTTTTTTTAAGTTTATTTTCTTTTCCATAAATTTTTTATACTAAAAAAAAAATATATATGTTTTTTTTTATATATATATATGAAAAGATTTAAAATAAAAGATAAAATTCAAAAAAAATTTCAATAATAATTTTATAAGTTTATAATCTGGAAAGATTTTTTTATCAAATTAAGAAAAAAAAAAAACTTTTTCTTTATAGTGTTTTTTAAATTTAAGAAAATGGTCCAAAGGTCTTCAGCCTACCTCATAATTTGTATTTATAATAAAAAAAAAAATTCATCTTCTCTTTAATCAACGGAAACAAAAAATTCAGTCTCACATGGTTTTAAATCTCGTTTTCTAATTTTTTTATTTATTTATTTTTTTTTTTATTCAAACTAATTTTGTTATAAGTTTAAAAATAAATTATGCCTAACTTAATTAAATATTTCTTTTTACGAAAAATAAATCTCAACTCGAACATTTTTTAAAGTGGTCAAATATCAACATTGTTATCAATAATCGTGTATCGTTGACAATTTTAAGATAATAATAAAGATAAAAAGAAGATACAAATTATTTAAAACGAATATTAAGCCATACAAGGTGCATACAAGATATCTTATCTTACCCCAATTTATTACGAATTAAAACGAAACTAACCTCAAAACCTGAAAGCCTCATTTAAATATATTTAATTTATAATGATAAATTAATGTTTAAATGGTTTTGCAAATATTCGAAATGCTCAACACCAAATATGGACATTAAACTTTGTAGCCATAGGTCAATAGGTCTATCAACACGGGAATCTTTTAATAGGTTTAGGTTCCTCAAAGAATTACGGAATATATAATTGTTTTTGTAACAAAATGTTATTAATAAATGTTTGATGAAAAAGTTTATGATAGTTTTACTCTTTTCTGTCCTCTTTGACCACAAAATCTGTTGCCTTATATGAAAAATTATATACTTAACCAAAAACCACAAGATATTCAAGATATTATTAACTTAAAATATATATATTTAAGTATTAACAAATATATATGTATAGTATATTCATATTATACATTGTATATTTTAAATATATTTTTAACTAATTTCATTATGTGTATTTTTTATTATTTTTATACTGAAATTTTTGTGTATATATCGAATGGATCGTGAAATATTGAATTTAAGCTTATTGAAGATTTTATTTAAATATGTCGAAATTACTTTAATTTGAAATTTTATGCTATGAAAGACTGAACATAATTTAACTATAAAATTGCTTTTAATTAACGTTTATTCAATGCATTAAAAAATTTAATTGAATCTTATTTACAATTTTTCTATTACTATTAGATTTAAAAAAAAAAAATACTTTTAATTACCTTTCGATAGTAAATTATAAATTTTATTACACCACTTACTTAAAAAAAAATTGTTATTTTTTATAATTAATAAATATAAAACCTGCAAGTTTGTTGTTTATCTTATTTTCAGAAATAAAAAAAAATAAATAATTTTATGTAATCAGGGCAAGATATTACATTACAAAAAACATTAAGTATATGTTAAAAATCAAAAATTAATTATTGTAAATTATCTTGACACTTTATTCTGAAAAAGTGTAGAAAACAAGTCGGTAGTAATATATTTAAATGTTCTTCCAATATTGAAATTTTACTCTTGAGATATTGAACAAAAGGTATTAATTGGATTCCTTTTTCCTATGTTTTCTGTAATGTCTCTGTAAATCTATGTAAATCTCAATTTATAAACGCTGCGCCGGTCGGTCTTTATTGCAACAGTTGTCTTTTAACTAACATCTAATCTAAAATCTAATTATTTGACCTAGATATTAATTCAGTAGAAAATTTAATCAAACATATTTAGTTGAAGAAGGGCCGCCGTCGTTACTATAATAAAATGTTGATAAAACAAGTATTTTTTTTTATCTTCTGAAAATGAAAATTAATAAAACAGGAAAATAAAATTGTTTTTTTTTTTTTTATTTTATTTTTTATTAAATGAACTATTAATGAGAATTATAATAAAATAAGCACCGCAGCTTAACTAATTTAAATTTTTATTATATGCATATGATTTTCTTGTCTTTTCGAATACATTTATAGACATTAAAAAAAAAAAATAATTTATATTTCTGGCTAAACTTTTCTTTATACCTTTTGAAAAAATGTATTTCTAAAATTCCAAAATATATACATATGTACATACATATATATAATTTTTTTTTTTATTTAACATATTTAATTTATTAGAGGATTACTGATTCTTCTCATATATATGAGATACTAATATATGCATTGCATTTGACTCAAATGAGTTTATTAACCTTATAGTGGCCCTTAAAACATAAATTTTTTAGTAACACTGTTCGTTCATTTTAGTTCTATTCTGTTTATTTTTAAATAAAATGAATTTATGTTTTTACCTCATATATATGTATATAAAGTATATGTGTATGTTTTTCTAATGTCTGAGAATTTTTATGTTCTTCTCTTATGCAATTTTATATCCGCATTTTGATTAGTTTATAATGAATGTTTTTTTTTTTCCAATCATTATTCTTTAATTGAATAAAGAAACATAAAATTCCTATGGTAGATATACATAATGTACAGAAAAAGATAGTAAATTTTATTCTCATTCAAATTTTTTGACAATTTTGAATTTTATGTTATTTAAAAAATTTCCATTCGCTTCTTCGAGTTATTCAATTAAAGTCCGTAATAATTTCAATCTAATCGTGTTTATTTTTTAGATTAAAATTTCTTCCAACCACAGTAAAATAATAAACCTTGAAAATATATATCTTTTAAATTTTAGCAAAGGATATTATTTAAAAATTCAACTGGTGACTTAATGTCTGAAAATAAATTTTGATAAAAAATTTTTTAATAAATATAAAAAGCGCATGATTTTCATCACGTACAATGACAATGGGCATGTTTTATGTTTTTCATTTTATCCTAAAAAAAATAAAACAACACAAAACATAAAATTCAAAGTCAAGGTTCTTATCTTTCAATAAAAGTAACAAAAAAAGGGACATTTTAACTTTGAAAAAAAATAAAAAACACCAAAAATAAAAAGGGTCCGAAATTTGATATTTTTTATCTTTTTAGGAAGTAATTCTATTCAAAAAAAAAGAAACAACAATATTTTAGAGGTAAATAAAAAACTAATTGACCAGTGAGTCTGCAAAAGTAAAAGTAAAATAATTATTGTCTGCATGGAAATTAATATTAAAAATTGAAGATTATGTTTCGAAAATAATTTTTTTTTTTTTTTTAAGAATACTTCAGTTTTTTTTTTTCTGAAAATGTGTTAAATCATAATAAATTAAGCTTGAAAATATTATGATTATGCGAATTTGATATAATTAGCTTGATGTGACAATTTTTTTGCCAAAGTTTTAGTTACAAAAAAAAAAAACAAGTAATTTTCGACAAAAAAAATTACATACGTAGCATAATATTTTTGTTATATGGTGATCAAATTGTTAATTAATGCAATAAATGTTGAATTTTACATTAATTTGACATTTATTGTTTTTTATTACAATTTTTCATTGGTTCTAAAAAGTTTATCAGTACTGTTGCTGTATCAGTTCTGTAATTAAAAAAAACTGTTAAAGAGTTATATTTTTCCGGGAAAACATCTATACTTCCTTAAATATTTTTTTGTTGTTTGGAACTCAAATAATTGATGTTAAAGTTTTGTTTATTTTTAATTAAATTTTTTTTTTTACATTTAATAAAATATTTCCTTATAATTTAATTAGAATTATTATCAAATAAAATACTTATTTTTCCTTCAAAAAACTTTAAATAAAATTCTTTTTATTAAATTAAGCTGAACTTTATAATTTTGAGAGCACTAAATAAATAAAAATTTCATTGTTTTTTAATTAACAGATTTGTATGTTAAGAAAAAAAAACAAAAACCTAATCTTTGAAATAAAAAATCTATGTATCTTAATGATCTGATTACATCATTAGTATTATTATTATTATTATTATTATTATTATTATTATTATTATTATTATTATTATTATTATTATTATTATTTTTATTATTATCTTAAATAAATAATAAAACAATGTTTTTTTTCTATAAATAATAAAAGTAAATAAATTCAAGACACCTTCTAATTAACTTAAAAAAAAAAAAAATTGTCTTAAGGTAAATAACACCATAATGTTAAAAAAAAAAAAACATTTTTTTTTTTATTTGTTCTATGAAATTTAATATGCGAACGCATGTACAACGCAGATAAATTTAAGTATTAAAAAAGAATGAGTGTTCAAAAAATAAAAATAAAACTTAAGTGTAAATTTTTGTTTTAAAGTTTTTATTTCGAAAATTATAAACAAAAAATTGCAAACTGTGCACCTATGGTATACTTTTTTTTTGACATCATTAAGGAGAAATTTTTACATGTGAAAACAATAATGCGATTTATATACATATTTAATATTTACATAGTATATTAATATTTATTTGCATGTAATATATGAATACAATTTAACAAAATTAAAGTTTAACAACATTTTATTGTTAAATTTAAAAAAAAATTTAGTTAAATGTTGTTGGCAAACTTGTTTTAAACTTCTTATTAATTGATAAGATATTTTTGATTGAAAAAAAAAACAATAATAAATTCAGATAGTAAAGTATCAAACCAGGAAACGTCAAATAAACCTCAAGTCTTCAAATGTCAGGAAGTTTTAAAAGTAGAAACACCTTAAACTATTAAAAATTTCGATATTCTTTACTCTAAGAAAACTTTAATAAAACATACACACCTATTAAGTATACATAACTTCGAACATAATACATAATTTTATCTATTAAGTAACTAAGATTTTTTTTCTTATTTTTTTTTTACTTATATTATTTATACACTTATGAATATTGAATAGGTTTGTAAGACAGTTTTTTTTTTTAAATTATAATTTTTATGATTATATTAAATTAAATATTTACTAAATTTTATCTTAAATTGTCTTAGCATTTTAATCTTGCTTAAAAATAAATAACTATAATAGAAAAAAAAAAAAAGTTTACGCGTCCGCTTTTGTTTTATATTCAAAAAATATATATGTGTGTATATGTTGTACGTGTGCATGTATATATCTATAATTTTAATATATTAAAAATTCAAAGTATATTATAATTAAGATAAGATAATCGTTAAGATCAACTATAATGTTGTTAAATATATTAAGCTGAACTACTTTTAATTAATTTACATCAAAAAAATATGTTAATAAAAAATGTTAATTTAAAAATAAAATCGCGGTTTCAAGTTAATGCTAATTTATTTAATTTTTATTAACAGAATTATAATAAATACTTATATACAAATATTTTTAATAGTTAATTCTTATAAGTTTATATGTATATGAGTAGTTTTTTATTATTTTGGTCACATAGAGAAAATAAATTATACATTAATTTGAATATATATGTTATAATTTCTAATATAAAAATTGTTTAATGCTTTTAAGAACAACAATTATTTAAGTTTATCTTTGAACTTATCTAAATTATATTTAACAACATTTCTGTTTCCCATGATGAATAATAATAAGCTTTAAATATAATTTAAATGAAATTATTGAATAAATTTTTAATTATAATAAAATGTTCGGGAAACAAATTTTATAGATATTTTTAAAATCCAATTATTATTATTACATTTAATGTTTATTTCAAAAGTTTTATGTGATATTCGATTTTTCTTCACATTAACCTATTAAACAAACATTTTTTTTATACACTCGATTATACAAGAAAATTATATAATTATAAATTATATTTTCAATTCATATTTGAATAGATGAATTTTATATAAACTCTTTAAAATATAGAACAGTAGATGAGAAGAAAACATGATTTCATTTATGTATAAAAAAGAAAAAAAAAACTGTTATTATATTTTATGCTTACATTCTATTGTAAAATAAAATCATTTAATAGAACATACAGATTATAAAAAAAAATGAAGTTTAAAAGATATACATAAAAATTCAAGAATTTTGTATATTCAGTTTTTTATTTAATAATATATAATTCTTTAAAAATTATTATGAAAATAATAACTTATGTAAGTATAAATATAATTTTAAGCATGTAAGATAAGATTAGAGATTTATTTAAATGAAATTTTATTAAGCTTTATAAAAATTAAATAATTCTTCTTTTTTTTTTTTTTGTTTCTAATTTAAGCAATTTTCTATTTAAAGATTTAAATTTATACATATACCTCATTTGAATAAAAATAAAATTTTAAATTCATTTGAGAGATCTTTTATTATAATTTCATTCATTTACATATATTTAAAATCAAAAAATTTTAATGAGTTTAAATTGCGATGAGAATTTCTTTTTTTTTGTTTAAATATATATATGTTATATACATAAATTTATAATTTATAATATACTGAAAAAAATGATTTCAGAAATAGTGCAACAATATGTTATTTTATTTATTGCCTTTCATATATAATTTATAGATATAATTGATGATTTCAAAATTTAGTACTTAATATCATAGCCATATTTTATGCATTATATTCCTTAATATCTTGAAATAAATTGAATTTCAGCTAAGTAACAAATTATTTTTATTTCTAATTTCTCATTTTGAAAATGATTTAATCGAATAAGAATGAGTACAACATAAAAAGACCATTATCAGATTTTGCTCCAATTTTTTGTTATTCTAAATGATAGTAATCAATATTACATCATAATATATTCAAAAATATTCCTAAATGCGTGTGTAATATTATATTCTATGAATTCTTATCATCAACAGTACACAGTCTGGATAAGCAATATTTTTAAAATAAAGTTCCTAACTAAAAGAAATGATATTAACTTAATAATTAAAAAAAAAATAATGAAAAATGTTAACATTTCAAGCACGATTATTATTCTGTTAAAATTAAGACAAGTAAGAATGGCTTACTACATAATCAAACACTGCACTTGAAATTCTTAAAAAAAAACATTATTATTAAAAGTAATACTTAAATGCTTATTTTATATATATATTTTTTTTTTATAATAATAATTATAAATTATAAACTATGCAAAAATTACAAATTTATAATTTCAAGATAATTTTTCATTATAATATTTTATTTATATGTAGGTATATATTATTTTTTTCTTGTTTTTTTCTTTTTTTTTGTGTAGAATTTACAGAGAGTTATGCATAAACATTTTAAAAGAAAAATTGTTGCATTTGATTTTATAAATAATATCATTTATTTCTAACATAAAATAGAAAAAAAAAAAAATTAAATATACTTACTTATGTTGTACATTATAAAAGTTTTTAAATTGAAATAAATAAAAAAATAAAAGCAATAATAATACTTAAAACAGAATAATTTATAAAACGTGTTTTAGAGCAAGGTCAATAGTGGCAAAAATAAAAAAATAAAAAAATAAAAAGCATTTAGAAAAAAGAATTACACGCATATGTGACCGTTTAAAAAAAAAAAAAAACTTTAAGTATAAAATAAAAAATACATTTATTTTTATCAAGACACTATGATTTAGAATTAAATAAGTAAAATTTTCTAATCTAATTTTTTTACTTTTTCTTTTTTTCTATTTTAACATTTTAACATTATAAAATATGTGCAAGCAAGTTTTCAATATTCCGAATATATAAGTAGATTAAATTTTAATTGTTTTTATTTTTTTTTAACTACATATAAACCTAAGTACTTTTATGTTATTTTTTATTTATTTTTATCGGGCAATTTTCTTATCAAAATAAAAATAATATATATAGACCGGAATGTAATAAAAATTGTACTTATAAACAAAAAAAAAAAAAATAAAAATCATGTAGGTCAGTTTTATTTTCAAAATTATGAATAGCAATAAAAAAAAAAAAAATTATATAATTTTATAAAAAATAAAAAAAAAACATAATAAAAATTTCATTAAAACATATTTGATTTAGTTTTTTGAGTTATGGCCTTAAAAAAAAATTACTAACGCAGTTTTAATGTGAATCAAGAAAATCCCCTAAAATTAAAATTTCTTCTTATGATCGGTGATATTATAATTTACGAATTAACTTAATAAAAACTCTCTTTCAATATAATATCCAAAAATGAAACGATGACAAAGTCAATAAGTATATGAAATTAGAACATTGGATTGAAAAAAAAAATTAATTCTAACTTAACAACAAAATCTAACTAAAATATAGATAATCATTGTATCACAAAACTATAGGAAATACCCTGGGAAAGTACATCAAAAAAAAATTTTTAAATATCGGAAATAAAATTTTGCAAACAACCAATTTTATATGTCAAAAAAAATGTTCATACAAAGTACAAAAAAATCCCCAATCTTATTTAGAGTAGAGCACGCATATGAAAAGTATATACAGCAGCAGCTGTCATCTGATGTCAGCCTGAGTTTAGAAATTGAGAAAGTTCTTCTGACCCAAAAATAAAAATAACAAACGTTATAAAACAATACAGAAAACTAAAAATTATTAATTTTATTTTTTTCGTTTTTTTTTTATCTAGAAACATATTTTTTAATTTTTTTTTTTTATAATTTCTAAACATAAATAAGTAGATATGTATATATGTGCTTTTTTTTGTCGCAAAAGTAATCCAAGGAAAGGTTAAAAGTTTTTTCTTGTTTTGTTTACATATATATAAGATTAGAACGAAAAATTCAAGTTTTTTTTTTTGTTTTTCGAATAAAAAAAAAAACTTGGAAATTTGGCTATACATAACAATGAAACCGCTAATATTGACTCAGTTGAATCAAAAATTAAAAAAAAAAAAAAAAGCTTTATTATTTAACAAAAAAAAACATGTTTTTTAATAAAAAAAAAAAAAGATAGTTTTTTATTTTTCAATAAATCTACGTAATTTATATAAAAATCGTATATACATATATTTTTTGTTTCTATTTGTTTATTTGCAGTAACATTAGCCCATTTCTTGAATTTTTGTTGTTAAAGAGTAAAGCATAAACGGGGACGCGGGATTTTGAATTAATGTGTGCGAGAGAGCTTTGCTTCAATTATGTTGATCTCCTGAAGGAAAGACAAACTAAATTAATTGTACTTTTTGTTCTAACATTAAATCACGAATATTTTATTTTAGTTTTGTGATTAACTTCACGAAGTAGATACAATGTATGTAAATATTATTGTTTTATTGTTGAAGATGTAAATTATTGGAATAAAATTATTTTGTATGATTAAGTCCTCTTATGGATTATCTATGTTTAAGTATTTTATAAAAGAACTATTCTCTATTCTACAATGTTTAAAAAATCAATGTCTCTCTTGAATTATGCTATAGATTCGGATTAGAACTTAATTTGTGGAATATTTTCACTTTTAATATTTCTTTTAAAAAAACACAATCTTTTTACAAGTAATATTTTATAATATTCAATAAACCAAAATAAGCACTTTATATAAATATATCTATCGTTATTTATGAATATTTATTTTTCTAAGAATTGATAGAAATTTATTTTAAGTGAAATTGAATTTTATTGCGAATTATTAAAGTCTCTATATCAATATGTTTTCAATAAAACTAAGATACTTATTCATTTATTTATTTTCTCTGTACTTAACAACTATATATGTATATAATTCAGCAAAATTTCAAAAGAAAATAAATTTCGATAGAATTAAAAATATAAAATTTATTTTTTTTTTTTCATTCTTATTTACATTCTATGAATAAATATAATAAAAATAAAATAAAGCTTATTATGAAATATATGTATGAATATATATAAAAGAAAAACTAATGAAAATTGCATTGAAATTTGGCATTGCTGAAGCCATAAAAACATATAATAAATACATTACAAATTGAACCCCTAAGAATAGGTAAAATTTTTCACATGAATCATCATTAAAAGGTAATTTCAAATAAGTTGATTTATTTAAAGCATTTAAATTTAAAGTGAATCGACATGTAGAGCTTTTCCGTACATTCTATTTATTCTGTTCAATTCTATTAACTGTCTTAATTGAATCTTATCAGAATTTTGATATAGATGATCGTCGATTTAACTTTATTGCCGGAAAAACTTCTTCATTAAGTATATATTAATAAATTTTCTTTTCTAACGCAGTATGCAATAGGTATACTTCATAATGCAACAACTACTTCACGCAATATATCTGTAAATTTATAAATAATTTAATAAGACAAATTTTTCAAAAAAAATTAAATAAATAGTTCATTGCACGACAAAAAAAAAACCTTGGAACTCCTTTTACTCTGATGTACTACTCACAACACATATATAGGAAATTTCATAGAAAATTTTCCAAAAATAACTAAATTTTTAGCTGAAAATTATTCCCCTTTTAAACAAAAAATTCACTTAAATACAATTCAAATGGGATAAAATAAAATAAAAAAAAAAAAAATTATGTATTTACAAAAAATAAACTAAAAATAAATGATTTTTTTTTTTCGAGTAAAAGTGTATACATAATTTATGTGTTGGGCATCATAATAATAATAATAATAATATTTATGAGAATCAATTTTTTAAGTGTAAATAATATTGTGATGAGGAAATGATGGCAACAAACTTACATTTTATGTCAATTATTTCAATCATAAAACTATAACAAAAACAACAAAAACAAGTTATAAATTTTATCTGTTGTGTGTGTTGTCTTTTTTTTTTCTGCTATATATTAATAAAAATTACTGGATCATGATCGATCATTCATTATGTTTTGATTTTTTTTTTTCCGATTTTATTATTTAGAGATTTTTAAGAATTAATATAAATATTTACATAAAAATATAGAATTTTTAAATTATGTAAAAAGAATATAAATATATATGAAGAAGAATATTTATCAGCACTAAACCAAAACAAATATGTCAACAATATGGGGAAAGAAAGACGAAAAAAAAAAAAAAAATCAAACCAAATATAAATAGTAAGTTCAAAAAAAAAATCATGGAAAAAAAAATTCATGGGTCAAAAACTTTTTGAAATAAATTATTTATTTTTTTCTGTCTCACAACAAAATTAAGCATATATTTAAAAAAAAAAATTGAAAACTTTTTTATAAAAAGAATAAAAAAAAAATTATATATATATATATAAAAATACTAAACTCATTTATCAAACTAAATATTTCAACACAAGTAATTTACATTTTTTACAAAAAGAAAAAAAGAAAAAAAGAACTTTAAATATGGTTTTAAAATAATAAAATTGTGGAAAATTTTCGGATCTCGTTTCCCTTCTTAAGATTTAACATTGCCAGTTTGTATTTCTGTTTTTTTGGTACATATAATGTAGAATGAGAATTCATTGGAAATATTTGGCATTAAATGTATACTATAGATACTTAAAATATAAAACATAAATTGTTGTCTTAATGCCTTTATCACTATTGTCTCGCATAAAGTTGTTGAAAAGTCTCAGCACTTCGGAATGAGAAATTTCATTCTAAGATAAATCTAACACGAATATCTAAAAAACCGTATCATCTCCTTCACATTAATTATTTTACATGTAAGTCGGGCGTCATGGTATGAGGATATTATCATTATTGTACAAAGTGTTTGGTCGTGGATTCCTTTTAGACTGGAATTTTGTACAAAATATGAATTCACTGTATCAAACTGTCTTATACTTAGTACATACAATCTACAGAAATTTTTTCGTTCTCACAATATTGTTCCTATTTCCACTTCTCTGCACAGTGATTAACCTTTTCTAATAAGGTAGAATTTTTGACAGATAGTAATATGTATTTTTGTTATTAAATTAAAAATAATAATAAGTTTTTTGAACCAAACTTATAATTATTTACCCGCACCCAAAGTTTCTAAAAAAAAATTATGAAACTTTTTGCAAGACATTTTTGTTCGAAAAATTAATGTTTAAATGATATGTCCTTCAAATACAAAAAAAATAAAAAAATATTCAATATGTATTTCTATTTCATCTTCATTCTTTTTTTTTAATCTAAGATCGTCAAATCATGATAAACATTCTCAGAATAGAACATCAAAATGAAAAAACAAAATTAACATTATTATAATTATGTTTACATTAAAACTTAAAACATTATATAAATTATTATAATATAAGCAGTGGCAGATTAACAATTTTTAGTGCCCTGAAGCTTAAATATTTTGTGGATCTTTGAAATCAACATTATGTACGTCTCTGACTTTCGCTTGCATTTATTTACTTTCAAATCTAATAATTTTTGATTAAAACTCAATAGTTATTTGACAACATTGATTGAAAAGCCCAAAAACTAACTCTTGTTCCTGGGTGACAAATCTCAAAATGTTATAAATTTATTACCAGATCTTAATATCAAAAAAGTTCAGAAAGATAGTTAAATTTGGTTTTATAATTATTATTTTTTGTGGCTAACTTATAATAACTAAAAATAATCAACTATATATAAATTTTGAATCATATTTTGGTTCGGGGCCCTTTTTATATGTACAAAACTTTAGATGAATATGAATTATGTAGATCCGGCCCTGAATATAATTGTACATATATATGATGTATATAATTATATACATAGATAAAGATAGATTAAAACAAAAATTTTAAAAACATAAAAAAAAAATCATTCAACTTACCCTATTTGATTCTAATGCAGCAGCACTATGTTCTTCACGTTGACGGAAACAATGACTACATTTGCTTTTATTAAAAATATTTGGTGTGAATTTCCGGCAATCAATTGTACGCGTACCCATTGTAATAAAAATCTGTTTATAATAAAATTTATAAGGTATTTTTTTTTTTAATATTTTTTTTTTTTTACATTAAATATGTATAATTTTTATTTTTTTTTTATGAATTTTTAATTAATTCTAGTATTTTTTTTTATTCTCTTCTTGATTTCCTTTATTCTTTATTATTGTATTAATTGAATAAATTTTCACAAAAAAAAAAATTATTTTTTGTAATAAAAAATTAATGATATTATTATTATATTGTTATATTCGGATATACATATATATTTTTGTGTATAAAAATGAAAGAAAAAAAAAACACAACAAAGCAGTACAGAAAATTAATTAATTGAGTTTAACATTTCTTTAAACAACAAATAAAATCAACCTTAATTTTCGGCATATATAAAAAAAAATTTCTTTTAATTGAACTTGAAATACAAAAAAAAAAAAAAAAACAGAAGAGAAAATTAATATTTTTTTTTTTTTTTCGTATTTTAATCTTATTTTAAAAATTAATTTTTTTTACTACCTAAACAATTTTTCGTAAATTATAATTGAAATAAAATTGTAAACTGTCAATAATAATTGTTGTTATTTTAATATAATTAGAATAATAATTGTTAATTTTTGACATTTTTCAATTATTTCATTAAATTTATTTAACATTTTTTTTAATTTATTTATTTAGCGTTTGTTTTTTTGTTTATAAATTTTCTTGATTATATTTGCTGCTCATATTATTAATTTCACAAGCAAATTGCTATTTGTTTACATAAATTTATAATTTTGACATTCATAATTTTTGATTAGATTTTTCAAACTAAATAAAAAAAAAAAATTTAATTAAATTAAGATATTTATTTTACTTCTTTTTCTAATATTATATTAATTTAATTATGTTGTTCTTTTCTGTTTTCAATTTTTTATTTTATTTTGTTTACTCACTTTTTTTAATTGGAAATTTAATATTAAATAATTCATTAGAAAAAAAAAATAAAAAATTATTAGCATAAATTAAATTGCCAAAAATTAGGATTAAAAATTGTATTTTTTTTATTTATCGAGAATTAATTTAAAATGATTCATTAAGTTCGATTTTGGATTGTTTACAAGTATAAGTTTTCTTTAACATGTTTTTTGACAAATGAGAGTCACCCTTGAATATTAAAAAAAAACGGCTGACTTTAGAACAAATAATTGATTTTCGATAATTTTTTATTTGATTATTTAATTAAATGTTTAAAGATTTTATTTTCTAATCAACAACCTTTAAATTTATTTTTTTTTTTTAATTTATGTTGATGTTTATTAAATATTTATTTCCATTAATAACATTTTTTTTTATTTTTGTATTGAATATTTTTGTTAATTTTATATAATAAAATGTCATTTTTATTAACAGCAGATCTGTATATAATTGAAATTTTTGAAATATAAAACTAGTGCCAGCTGAACAAATTATTTAATTTGCAAAAAAAAACAGTTAACACAAAATTTTAACGTCAGTTTAATGCCGCCAGAGCTACATTTTTATTATGTCTATTAGTTTCTTTTAATGTTTTTTTTTTTTTTAATTTAATATTTTTGAAATTGTTAATTTCGTTGAAATTTAAAACATGTTGTCAAAAAAAATATTTATATTTTGTTTGTTTTTTTAATTTTCTTCGCAGTTTATAAATTTTTAATTTTTATATTGAATTCGTTTTTATACTTCGTTTTTAATCATAATTCTAATGAAATGACAATTAAAATCAAAATTGATAATATTAAATAATTTTCATATGCCAAAAATGCATTTTCAATTAATATCAGAGATAGAATTCTTTCGACAGATTGTTTACATATTAAGTTAACCTCAAAAAAAAAAATATTTTTGATATTGTTATTATAATTTTTTTTTTAGTCAAAAGAATATTATGCGAACACCAAAAGATAAATTTTATGCAGTTTTAAAGAAATTAAAATGAAATTATTTTAGACTCGAGAAAAGGAAAATTCACAAATTGATTTTATATATATACGAATAGATATGTATATAATATATTTATTACCACGACGACGACGTGTCTTGATTTTAAGTATTTCGTTATTAATATTTATTTATTTTTTTATTTTTATTTATTTTTTTTATTTTTTCAAATTTTTTTTATTATAAAATATTCCCGCTCAACCAACTAAACGTTTCGAAAGCATTCACGATACTAAATATTTATAATGTTATTCTTTGTAAAGAGAAATTCTATAATATCGTATTTTATCTTTTTTTTTTGTTTGTTTTCATTTTTAATTTAAATTTTTTTTTTCTTATTTTTGTTTGAAACTTGAGAATTTATTTTTCAGTGAATTAAATGCAAAGAGAAAATTTTATAGGAAAAATACTTTATTTGTATTTTAACGTGTTTAACAAATTAATTTTTTTTTTTTTCAATATAAGTATTTAAAATATACGTAATATTATTGTTATAAGTAGGTAGTTTTTATGGTTTATTTACCTGTTTATAAATTATGCCATAAAATTGTTTTAATATAAGTGCAGTATGTTTATTAAAAATAGAAAAATATAGAAATAGAAAACCTTTAAGGGATAAAGATAATAATATTTTTAATGTTTTGGCCACGCTAAATACAAAGCGTGGAATGTAGTAATCACTTAAAAATGTTGAGCTTCAAAAAAAAGATATTAACAGTGTTATTGAATTTAGGTACAACAATAAACTATGGAATGTAGTGATCTCTAAAAAATTCTGACCTTCAAAAAAAGGTATTAACGCAGTATTATTGAATATATGTAAAGCAATAAACTGGGTATTACGACTTATTGCTTGGATTTACGAAAACTGTATATCTAATATTCGTCATAAAATTTAATTTTTCGCATCTCAAAAGTCAATTGAACTCACTAAACATAGATGAAATAATGATTAAAAATTTTCTGGAAAAAAAAACAAATTTCTTTTTAATAGTTTTGATTTTTTATAAAATAAAAAACCTTTAATGCTGTCTTGGTGTAAAATTCTATAAAAAGAACTCAATGATTGAATGGTATGCCTTATTCCAAATTTTTATCGGCTTAAAATTCCAAAAAGGATAATATGAAAAAGGAATTTAATTCATCATTGATTGGCATCCTTTTAAATTCTTATTTTGGATAGTAATTTCATAAGTATTCAATCAATGTTTATACGGGTAACCTTTACACCAACAACTTAAGTTAAATGGCTATAAAATTACTAAAATAAAATTATAACAAATTAAATTAATACCTGATTAAATTTCAACACTTTATTATCATTATAGATTTATGTACCTACCTACAATATAAATTATACATTATAAAATTTTGTACAAAAAAAAAATTAATTATTTTCTTTAAGATAGATCAACAAAAGTTCTAATGAGGAATGAGAAAAATATTATTGGTTTCTCATACAATCTCATATTGCGTTTGTTATATATATCGTAAATAATAATGAGATAAAAATAAAATAATAATAAAAAAATACTCACTGAATAAGATTGTTTTTATATTTATAGTATACTAATATTGAAAATAAAATTTTAAGAGAATTTTCTCTTAAAATTTTCGTTAATTTAAAAAAAAAATGTTAAGCTCCGATGAATTGAATAATTGAAATATTTACGATAAATCTTTTCGGAAATATTATGTACAGGTACATGTTTGTATAATATTTGTATAATACGTAATTATAGATAGTATATAATTAAAAGATAATAATTATGGAAGGACTCCAGAAAGTTTTGATCGAATATTTATGTATTATGTTTTGCATTGAGGATTCTGACAGTACTCACAAAACCCAGGGAAGTGATGAAAAACTTGAACATCACTTAAGGGATTTAGCTCGTTTTATCACTTGTGTTTACGAGAGTTTAGTGAAAAAAAGGTAAACTAGAGCTTATTGAAAGCTTTTGAATCTTGAAGGGTTCCGTCACTTTAACCAACTAGCCAACCAAGAAGATACATTTAGTATATTCCAATGCTAAACTTTTTCCAAGTATTAAAGCTAATTTGACATTAAATATTATCTCGCTATTATTATTTTTTAACCAATACTTTCTTTCTACTCTTTTTACTACATAAAATTTTCATTTGTGAACCAACCTAATTTTTACTTGATGTTTTTTTTTAATATCAAATGATATTATTATATAAATTCTTTTTTGATTTTAAGCTTTAGGTGTTATTTAAAAAGTTTAACAAATCAATAATTGATTTAAGAAACGTTAACTTCTAGATTGCACAGTACTACTTTTTGAATGAAGTTTTAAACAGAAGGCGGTAAATATTGGTTTCTAATTTTAGCTCTATGATCACAAAAATAAAAAATTATATTTAATTAAATTAGTTATATGTATATACATATTTATTTTTTTGTTTTGTTTAAGATCAATGCTCTTTTCTTTGTGTACTTGAGCTTTAAAAATTATAATTTTATACTTTTATACTCCAACGCATAATAGGTATATAATAAAGAATTATAGTTTTTATGGTATAATAGTGAGAAATATTAATATAAAAGGCTTATTAAAATAAATTTAAATTTTTAATCAATGACTTAAGTTGCATCAATGAAAAAATTTTAACATTTTCTATGTTTAAAAAAATAAAAAATTGATTTGATCGTCATTTGAGTCAAAAAAAACTTATTTATTTAACAATATTAAGTTTGGAAATAGTTTGGTCTTAAAGATAAGGTAGAAACTACAAGTAGAAACTTAATTTTTTTCTATTTTAAGTGTATTTTGAGAACCAGCAACTCTTTGATGAAATATATATCTTTTAGATGTCAAATATGCATAGTCCATTCTCCATTCCGTAAATTAACTTTATAATGAATTTATACGATTATGTAGTTAAAAAAAAAATTTTAAATATCATTCTTTAAATGTTACTAAAAATGTAAGTTCCAAATTTTTTCGGACTTCTTTTTTAAAACAAGAAATTTGAAAAATGTTATTTAATTCTAAGCTACTACAACAAAAAATTTGTATTATTCACTATAAAACCCTGTCAAAAATTAATCGCTTTAACATTTATTTTAAATTGTCATATAAAGAAGACATACGACAACCATCGCACGTACTCTTCTTATATAAAATAAATAATTAAATATTCTATTGTTACACTGCAGTGTGTAAAAGAAATATTTTATTAAAAAAAAAAAGAAGAAAATTCATAAAACCAATAATTTCTCTTCTAATTTATTATGATAGTCATATTTTTATGATATTAAAAAACAAACTATATGCAGTGGAATGCAAATAATGAATTATTATTATTATAAATTTTCTTTTTCTTTTTATATTTATTTTTTAAATATATTCAATAATCAATTTCAGTTTAAAAGAATTGATAATTTTTTTATTTTTATTTTTAATAATAATAAAATTGTTGTTTAATGAAATTAAATAAACTGTTGTAGTATGTTTTTTTCCATTTACCTCTCAAAACAATAGCAGAAATATAATTGTTGAAAGGTGTATAAAAATTATTGGTTCTCAACTTTTACCAAAAAAAAAAAAAAAATTGTACCTAAATTGATTCTCTAAAGACGTCATTATTGCGCCAAATTAAAATTATAGTTTTAAAAAATCATATTTTTATTTAATTTGCCAGAAGACCCTAATTCTATAATACCAAAAACACTTCACCATATTCAAAACACTTGAGTTTAAGGTCTTGAATTCCAGAAATTTCACAGTTGCACAAGTAATTATATAAAAAATTGAAATTTATACGAATTATAAATTTGAATGTAAATTTTTTGATATGAAATATAAGTACCTTAATTTTTTAAAACCAATTATAATTTCGCAGGTATAAAAAAAAATATATTTTATTTCTATTAAACGTTGTCTAAATATTAATTTACTGCTTTTACGGTATATAATCACAGAGTTGATTTATGAATTAATCTTTAAATTTAAATCTGTAATATTTCGCGTTTTCGGTATTTTTATCTCGAACTGAAAAATCAAAAACGAAACAAATTCAAAATTTTGATAAGATCTAAAAGTTGAAATCAATTAAACCATACTGCACTTCCAAAACCAGAATTACATACTATCTCCGAAATATTCTACCTTGTAAGAAGATTCTTTTGGTATTTAAAGAAAACAATGTGAGGTAGGTATTATGTTTATCTCAAGCGAATGTTTGTATAATTAATGACTCGCAGGCGGCAATCGAAAATTTGTATCTAAAGATTTTAGATCTGGCGCGTATCATATATTCATATCTCATCACATCTGACCACGAATAATCCACGAAAAACTACAATTTACTATGAAAACTTTGAAACAATTTTGGTCGAGATTCATTTCTACCTATATCCTATAAAATACGATAATGCAGTTTGCTATCTGTCTTTTAAATCAACTGATGATTGAATATTTGATTCAATGATTTGATAACAATTTCGAAAAAATTTCAAATTCCTTAAATTTTTTTTTTATTATTTTTAAGCATACAAACCAGGTAAGCTAACGAATAAATATTTTGTAAATTAATAAAAGTATATAAATGTATTATATGTGTAGTCTATTACCGTTTTACGCTTCAAAAGGTGTAATAATAAAATTAAAAGAAATAACCTGAATACTAAATTTGCAAAATAATCACAAAATTAATGAACACGTAATTTTTTTTTATTTTGTAACCCAATGCTGCAAAAAATAAATATGCAAATTAGCATAATATTACAATCAAATCAAAAATTTGGATATCATATGCTTTATCTGATAAAAGTATAAACTCTCGTACCTAATATAGTCGACTTCGATATCATCAGGTATCTTTGAAAAAAAAAAATATTCCTTATATGTTTTTCCTGTATACTTACATAGTTAAGGACTGTGGAAATAGCGCTGGTAAACTTAGGGTACGTTCTCATCTAATTTGTATTTTGTTTAGGATGTAGTATTCATTCGTAGATTTGTTCCTATCAAACAGATTCAGTAGGAAAAAATATGCTTGTAAATGTTGAAGAATAAAATTTCCGGGTTACTGATATTTTAGAAATATCTTCAAATTCAATATTTCGCAAAATAAATATGTAGATTTTTCGAATTTCGTTAAAAACTGCAAGCTTTCCATTTGCTGTATGAAAAGGAATTTTATTAAAAAACAAAAGGGTTAAGCCGGGTTAGAAAAATATTAATAGAGACTCATATAGTTATGAGTTTGTAACAAAAATGCAATACTTAACTTATCTTATCTTATGCTCCAATGTCTACTATAATTATTCATTCAATAATTTAAACTAAAACTTACGATCTCTAAATTGACAAGCAAAAAAATAAAAATTGAAATTAATTTTCTTTTACCTAAGTGTTAATTTTTGAATCAACATAATTTTATCCAAAATGAAAGTCATTGACTTCTTTCATTTTCAAATTCATTTGACCATAAATTTTCTAATCATTTCATCATAATTTGTTCATAGCTCTATAACCAAAAATCATTTTACAGAAAAAAAATTTTATCTTTTTTTTTTCTCTCTCGTCTTTTTCTTCTATTAACTATACATTTATTTGGGCCAAGTTTAGAAGAAAAAAAATAAATTATTTTATTATACTGTTGTATCACTGTTGTAATTTGAATGCATTTTATTTTATGAATGAAAATTTCTTTATAATTTTTTACTATATATATACATTAAAAAGTATAAAAATAAAAATATAGATTTTATTTTTTTTAGTTAGAAATAACAATAACCGCCCGCATATTTTTCTATAAACATTAAATCAAATTAATAGTTTTTTAAAATAACATTCAAATCATTAAATCTAACATAGTTTGACATATATTTATTTATTATTAATTTTTATTTTTTAGTTCTTCAGAATGTTTTTAGTTAGAAGTGTTGAGGAAAATTTAAAGCAAGAAATTATGTAAAATTGAACTAAAAAATTTAATATTTATGTATTGTGTAGTCATAGTGCAATTTAAAAGTCAGCTCAAATTCTAGATAATTAAATTTAAAAGTTATTGACATTACTTCAAAAAAAAGTTAAGAGTTTTCAAATGAAATTTTGAAATGTTATTTCCGATTTTTGTTGAATAAATTTTGTTATTTAAGTTCATTTTTACAGAATTTTGACAGATTTGACTTTGTATAAAATTTAACGCTAATTACATTTTTGCTAGAACATCATTTCCTTTTTTACTTTTCTCTTAATAACAGATGATCTTATTTAGATTCACAACAATCTTAATCCACTTAAAAGCCAAAATGTAATTATCGTATATTAGATTTTATAGCTTCTAGAAACACAAATAATATATGTATATTATTAGTATTATTTCAGTTCTTAAAATAAAATATTCTTGAAAATCTGTGAATATAAAAGCTTTAACTCAATGTTTTTGTAAGAAAAGAAAAACGATAACATTTTATCTTAAAATCACTAACTATATGTAAATGAAGAAAATATTATCGACTATCCTAAATATATCTATAATAACAATTTTACATATTGTCCTAGTTTCCGAAATAAAAAATCAAATTAAATATAGATATAAAATTTAAAAAAAAAAGAAGAAAATTTAACCTATAAAATTTTACAATAATATACTTTTCATAAACCTATATACATATATATAAACTTTAAACGAGCAAAAAGGCTCATTAATTCATAAAATAAACAGGTAGTTCCTATTCATTGAACGCGTGTACATTGTTTTCAAATTATTACGTTATTTCATATAATTTTAACAAAAATTCCATAAATAAATTTGGAATCTATGCTAATATCTACAAAAAAAAATAATAATGTAAAAATTTTTATACAAAACATATTGCAAAAAATAAAAAAATAAAAAAAAGTTGACCAACATTCCTTATTGATTCTCAAGTAAGTATAACTGAAAATAACTTCATAGAATAATAAAAAAATAAAAAAATAAAACAGAAAATGTAATATTATGTTTTCAAAATCACCTGAATAAGTCTGCAATTGCTTCGTTTGTTTGTTACCATCAGGTATGAAAATCATATAATTTTTTATTTTTATTTTATTTTTTATTTTTTTTTTTCAGGTATAAGCATTGTTTAATTTAGAGTGCACCGAGTTAATTGAAATCTGCCAGATATTTAGTTTTTAAGTTTTTCAACGAATTAAGAATATAAGGAAGAAACTTCAACAGTCAATAGTAGTGAATAGAATTTCCGTGAAACAAGATTCCAGATTATTCGAAGACGGAAAGAAAAATTAATATACTTAAGTTAGTTTTTAATTTAGTAGAATATTCTCTATACGTCAATATCTTTACCATAATGCATAGAACTAGGAAATAATGATTTATTATGCTGTCCTTGAACTGAGAACTTGCTTGTAATTTTTAGGATCTACATATTATGTAAAATATTAAAGTTTACAATAATCGATTTCAATTTCAGAATCCTAAATATTTAATTGCAGGAATGGTTTGAAATTCATTCTAAATTTTATATATACAAATTAGTGTGCACAATGTCAGTCAAATAATATAAGAAAATATTTTAATTTTATTATAAATTTCTACCTTTCGATTCAATCTAATTTTAGTGATTTTTTTTTTAGCGCCAGTTATTCATTTGCAAACAATTTGAGAAACCTAAAATTACTTATTTAAATAATATTTTGAATTAATTTTATAAAGAATGTGTACATAATAACAAATACGAAAGACTATACTTAATTCTGTTAAAAAAAAAACATACTTACTTATAAAATTTGAAACTCATCAAAAGGAGAAATCAAATAGATCCACAATTCATTTATATCTGAAACTTAGTTTTTTTTTTATTTATTTGGAGAAATTTGATATTCTCTAGCGACGAACCAAAAAAACTGAATCAAAATAATATGAAATAATGTTTTAAATTTAAAGTATCCAAGGAAAACAAGTGTTAACTATTTAAAGTTAATAAAATTTGATACATTTAAAAAAAAAATATGAAAACTATAAAATAAGCAACTTTTAAAGTTAAAGAACTCCATAAAGCTGGATTGTGTATAGAATTTTCTATGCTCGTGTCATATTGATTTTAAATTGAAAATCATTAAAAAAAAATAGTTACTATTTCACATTTAACCAATTATATTATTAAATTGCAAACCTTTTTTTTTTTTTTTTGTCAAATTAATTGGAATTTTATTAGTTCTGAACTAATTTTTCTTATACCAAGTGATTAATTAAGTTTACTTTAAAACAAAAACGCGGGTGCTTTCATTCAAGCAGAAAAAATAAAGAAAGCTATTCCATTACATTTGTAAAATATTTTTTTTGTTTTAAGTAAAGCTTCGGATTTCGTTCGAATTCTTATTTTGTTATTATTCTGAACTTGCACTATTTAAGTATATAGTATATGTTCATCAAATACGTTGTGAAACAAACGAATTGCTATGGCTAACTATATTTACTATAATAGGTATTAAATACTTCGCTTTTTAATAATTATATAAATTCATTTTACTTCGAATTTATCAAGAAATGTACTTAAGTCATATTAAGTGATTCTTTTGACTACAAAATTGATTATTCTATTATTTAAAAAAAAATTGAATAACCAATTATGAACAATAGTTTCTTTAAAACAACCGAAACCTAGTGATCAGAATCAGAAAAAGTGTTATATTATTTCAATGAAATTAAGTCAGATAGAGCCGTATCATAATATTGAATATATATAAATACATATTTTTTTTTAATTTTTTTTAGTTTCTTTTCTTTTTAATATTAAGATGTAATTATTGAAGCACAAAAGGAGGTCAAATATGGGTAATTATTTGCCAGCAAAGCGTTGAAAGATATACACATAACAATACATTTTCGCTATACTGAAATATAGAGAAAAAAAAAATATTATGGTTTTTTTTTTCATAGAATTATATTGCAGTTTTATTCATTTAACACTGTAAGATTTTTTACAAATTTTATTACATATATTGTTATATAATGTTTGCAGAGCCCTTCGAAATATGTTTTCGAGTTCTGTGACAACTTATTGCTTATGCCTTAGCGGCAATGTTTTTCAATCAAATGTAAATTTGTATTATGTATTTTATAATTTTAAAAATTATACTTAATCTAATTTATTCATCATAATCATGTACTTGAAATTATCTGTGTTATTTTAGAATTTACAATATATGAAAAGAAATTTGTTTATTAATTTACTTTCAAAACATTGCGAGAAATTTATCTAACAAATTAATTATATTTTCAAATGGTTCAAAAACAACACGTACATTTGTATATGAGTACTAAGATGTAAATTTTTAAATTTTCTTTTTTATTTATAAAGAAATCTTAAAATTAAGATTTCCTATTATTAAATTAAAAAGAAACTTCTTCTGTTTTTTTAACAATTCGCTTTCATTGGCTTTTGAAAAATAAAAGATAATCATAATTTAAATTCTAAAAAACAAAATGTCCTATTTCTATAAAAAATTTAATAAATTTATATAAATATTATTTAGAGTGATAATAATATTGTCTGGGTATGTATTTATTGTTAGAATCTAGTCAGGAAATTTGATATGGCGGATATTATTATTACATTTTACTTCTTGCTTACTGAATCTACTGCGCATTTCTTTTTATACTTATTAGAAATTATTCGAGTGAATCTTTTCATTTGCTATCTACTGTTTTTGATTGGAAAATTATATATTCAACAGTATTTTTTTTTTTTTTTAATTTTTTTTAATTTCATCTTGATCTTTGAAAATTGGATAGAAAAAAAAAAAAAAACTGGGTAAAAAAAAGATGTAATTCAGTAGATCAAAAAAGAAATTAAATTACTTTTTCTTTATCTCGAAAAAAGAAAATTAAAGTTTATATATATATTATAATATATATTTTTTTTTTCAATATTTCTGGAAAACAAAATAAATTTATGTATATTTAAAAAAAAATATCAGATTTTATTTTCTCACGGAAGGAAAGCTTATAAGAATTTCCCAAAGAATATAATAAAGAAAATCTAGTATCTAAAATTCTAAAATTTCTTTAAAAAGGATATTTTAATATTATATAGTGACGAAATCTTTATATATTTTTTTTATGTATAAAAATTCATTCATAATTTACATTAAAATTTTTTATGAATAAAATTAAATTACAATTAAACCTATTCGTTTCAAATACATACATCATTCTTTTCTCCGTCAATTATACTGTATCAGTGTTAATATCCTGCTAACTACAAAAAATACTGTAACAAATATCAAATCAAGAGACCAGTATTATACATTAATGTTAACTTTAAGAACTATTAAGTTTGAGAGTAACATTCTCCTTTAACAACTTCACAGGGACAGGAAATCGTTAAAAATTCCAATCGTTATGTCAGATACTTAATAATATTTTACAGACTAAAGATTGTATATATTATGTATGTAAAATTTTCTTTAATATTTTTAAGTATGATTAAAAATTAAGGAAAGTTCTTTTGGAAATTCTAGCTTCATGATTACACTATTCGAAGTGTATAAATTCATAATTAAATATAAGTACGTAATTTCATATCAAACAGTTTTAAATATACATACACTTCAATTAAATCATTCATAGTAAAAACTAACTTCACAACCAAAAGAATTAAAAATGGGTTAGAATACAGAATACAAAAAAATTATTTATTAAGTGTTAATTTAAAAAAAAAATATTAATAAAAACAAATTCAAGTTTCAATTTATCCAAAAAATTATTAAATTATTTCATTATTTTTTTCAAAACATTTTTACAGGAAATATCAGAAAATAAGGTGAAAATTAATTTTAGTTTATTCATTTGATTGCTTTTAAATTCAAGAAAAAAATAAAATAAAAAAGATTCATATTTGGACTAACCCTAATTGAAAAATTCATAAATTAGAGAGTGTATACTTAATTTAATTGAAATTTAAACATACATTAAAATTTTGAATGGAAATATTCCGAAGAAAATTTTAAGTTTCGTTGGAAATGAAAATGTTTTTTCTTTTTATAAATATCTCTCTTTTACACTGTAATTTAATTAAAGCCAGTGATTAAAATTTTATATCGATGGTATTTCCAATTTACACAATTATTTTTCCAAATTTACACATGTAATAAAATTTAAAAAAAAGATAAAAAATTATTTACTTTTCTCTTTTAGGTTTAAAAACATAAGGAATAATTTGACTGGGACGAAAAAAAATTAACTAAACATTTTCTTAAATTTCAAAATTACAGAAATATGAAAAATCTATATAAAGGCTTAAAATTGATCGAAATAAATTATATGCATATATTAAGATTTTGGATGCAATCAATCAAAAATTAATTTAAGTAAGCTCTTACACCTATTGACAAAATTATTCAACAATAATTTGATGAGGAAATTATATTAAAATGCAACCTCTAGCTAGCAACTCAATTATTTAGTCTATACCCAAGTGATATATACCAGAAGTATAAATTAATCTAAGTCTAAATTGAAATTTTTTAATTAATATTGCAAATATATATGTAATAATAATGTTGACGCTTGAACAATTAAAGAAACAAATTGAATTCGTTTCAGTTCTTAAAATTTAATATTTAAGTTTTAAGTATTTAAAAAAAAATAAAATACTTTTTTTATTCGGCTTTATTTTTGAACTATGAGGAATTGGGCGAAATTGTCAATAAAAAAAAAAATAAAAAAAAATAAAAATGTAAATAATACTTATGTTTTATACATGTATTTAAGAAAAGAAATCGAAATTATAACGAATCAATAACAATAACATAAAAAAAAAAAAACAAAAATTTCTTTTTATTATTATTATTATTGTAGAACCAAGTATATTAAAATAGCTTTCTAATGTATATAAAGGTGTTATTGAAGAAAATAAAATTTAATTTTAATTTCTTTTTCTTTTTTTTTTTTATTTCTGTTGTTACTTTATATTCGTTTTCGATTTCTTTATAATTCCAAAAAGTTACAAATCTTTATGTGTACGAAATATGGATATAAGCATTTTGTGTTTGTACATAATTTTAAGGTCTACAATAGGGTGAATTGTGTAGTAAAGCATTTGAAGTTTAATGAACCTTATCAGTGTTTAACAATTTAAAAAAATAAATAGTTTCCTATTTTTGAATTAAATCTAATTCTAATCAAATTGACGGGGAAATTTTGAATTTTCAATTTAAATCAATTTCTGCTAGATACTAATTACATAAATTAATTCAATATAATTCAAAACTCTTTACGTTTTTTTAAATAAACTTCATATTCTTCATATTCTTTTAATTTACATTGAGTGTGGACACAGTATTATATACCATTACCCTACAGATATGTATAAAAATATTTTATTCATACAATTAAAAAAAAAAAATAAAAGTTATTTTTTGTTTCCATACTAAATGCACGTAATGTTTCCAACAAATTTTTTTAAATAAAAATAAAATATTTACAATTAGACTAAATTATTATAAAAAATTGTAAAAAAAAAAAAAAATTAAACTGTTTTATTTCAAAATATATACATATTATTGTTAAGATAGAAATAATATAAAATTGTTGTACTATCTTAGAGTACATATTATATGTGTATATATGAATTTTATTAGCCAAGCATAATTAAAAGTGCACAATGGATCAATTTTAACATATAATCAACTCCCTGTTGTACAATTGAGCATAACTAATTGCAGTTTCCAATTCAACAAAAAAAAAAAAAACTGCATGCATGAATTTATTTAATTGCACAACCATTGAAAATTTCTTTTTAAATTTTATAATAAAATTAATTGCTGTAAAAGAAATTTTAATTTAAAAAAAAAAAAAAACTTAAAAATCAAAATATTGCTATTATCTATAGTTGGAAAATTATCTTATTTTGTTTTTCATAATATCTGTCTTAATTTTAAAATTATTGATGTATAATAAAATTTTGATTTCTTGTTCAATATATATATATTTTTTTTTTAATTCCTTATTCAAAAAACAAATCAAACGTAATTATTTCATGTTTCCGGGGAAGTCAAAGGAAAATTTTAATTCATTTCTGAAATTTTATTTCTACGAACCAAACTATAGCTATGATTTAACTATGCAAACAACAGATAAGTACTGAAAAAATGTATGAGAAAACTGTCACAAATTACATATTTGATTACTACCAGGAATCGGTTCAATACCCCTAGCTAAAAATTTCGAATCTTACATATTGTAAAGATAAACATCCAACAATAATATTGAGAATTTTATTATGTATAGCGTAGCCTACTAAATCTATAAATCGACACTTATAGGTAAGCTTAAGGGTTTATTTTAACAAATAAATCGGCACAAGATTATTGATAGAAAACTAAACTAGGATTTTAGGTTAATAAGTTCATTAACTCGAAGCATTAAGAAGGTTAATTATTTCTAACATATTATGTATAACAAAATACATATAAACTTAATAATTATAATAATAATAATAATATAAGAAAGTTATAAACTAATGAGAAATAATTGCTTCTTAACCCATATGTCATCGTTTTTGGGGGAAAAAACAAATTTCATTGTGAAAATGAATAAAAAAAAAATATACATAAATATATTTTTATGACTTCAAAATAATATTAATAGATAGTTTTTAAATGCTTATACATAATTAACTTTCAAAGCGGTTAGAATAAAAAAAAAATTAAAACTATAAATATAAGAAAAACATTAAAAAAAACATACATACCTACATAAAGATACAATGATTTTTGGGTCAACTTTTACATAAATGGAAATAATAAAAGAACTTATATCTAACATTACATTTTGCCCTACAGAACTTTTTTTTTTTCGTACACTATATTTCTTATTTATTTTTTCTAATAGATACATTTTTTTTTCTTATTTTCGAAGCATTGTAAACCAAAATCTAGTTTCTAAAGAAAAATAATTATTTTTTTTTTACAATAAATTTTTTAGATTTTTGTATGATGCGAATATGACAATTAAAGAAAATTTCACATCAATTTGACTCTATTGCTTTTGCGAAGATTGATGATTATTATTATTATTATTGTTTTTTTTTCTTAATAAAATAATTTGTTAGATTCCATAAATCTTTTTATTATTGAACTTATTCACAATGAATTTTTTTTTTTTTTTGATTTTATTAATAATAGATTTTTTTATTTTTATATTAAAATATTTCTAAATTTCTAAAAAATATATGTAATGTATGTATGTACCTATGTAAAAAAAAATTTATTAAAAATATAAAAAGATCAACCTCTAATTAAAATCTACCTAATTAAATAATATTTTAATAATTTTTATACCTATAAATTGTTGTCAAATATAATGTTTTTTGAAAGGTCTAGCAATCCACTACATTTTTGCTGAAACGAAGCTTAACGAAATATTAATAGCTAAGCCGTAATGTAATAAACATAAAATCTGTGTTGATGATGAGATTTTCAATTTTAGTGTAAATTTAATTGATTAAGTTATGTCAAATTTTCTCCGAATTTTCTAAACGATTTTTGGACCGAATTTTGTAAACATTTCTTAACATTTCAAATTTTTTTATAATTAAATCTTTTTGAAATGGACTTTAAAATTTAAACAAATACGTATAATGTTGAACCTATACGTCAACTGTGAAACTTTCTGTTTGAACCGATGAGTACAAACCAAATAAATTTTGAGCAGAAAGAAAACAAGGTATTGCATTCGAGAATCAATAGTTGTATTCCCTCCCAACCTATTTTTCATACATACTTTTTATTTTTTTTTCAAAGAGAAGTGTAATTAAAGTAATTACATATGCAGTATAAAAGTTTAAATCAAAGTTCATATATATAAATTTTTATATTGCAATTTATTTTCAAAATAAAAAAAAATAAATAAAAAATAAAAACACATTTATTTTTCATTAGTATATATTTCTTTGAATTAAATTATATCCATTTATTTTTGATATGACATTAATCTAAATATGTCAATTCGATGAATATAAAAAATATAAATTTTTTTTAACGTGTTTGTTTTTTTACTTAATTTCTTACTAAAAGAAAAGAAAACAAATCATATAATTATGAAAATAATAATGATGAAAATGAAAAAAAAAATATAAAATAAAAAATCAAAAACATAAAAACATCGTTTTTATTATTTTTATTTTGTATTTATGAAAAAAAAAAAAAAACCAAAGAAAACATAAATTGGTTTTATTATAAAAGTTTTAAGATATTATAAATTTTAATGATCCACACATAAGGAAACTAAAAATGGGGAAAAAAAAAATAAAGATCCAATTATTCTTTCAAAATACATAATGATTCATGTTTTACTTTTACAATTTGATGATTAGCATACTTTTCGCAAGAATTTTAACTCAAATAAAAATTCCATAATTTAATTTCTGTAATTATATTTACAGAACTAGATATTCCTGTGGTGCAACTCTCAAAATATATTTGCCGTTTATTTTAAAAGTAGCATAATTCCATTTGTTTTTTACATTTTAATAAAAAAAAATATTGAAAAATAAAACAAACCTTTCATTATCATAATCTTAATTTTTCTTAAAATGCAACTTGTACTGTTTTCAAATTAAACCGGTCATTTATTATAAATACCTGTACTATGCTCAGCACACAGATATAAGGACAATATAAAATCTCGAAGTGGTCTGTTGAATATTTAATAATAATTGGATATTGATGGAAAAATTGACCCATGCAGAATGTATAATCAAAAAAAACATTTTTATGCTTGTTAAAGCTGAATAATTATTGAGAATTAACATTGAATAAACATTTTAGCTATGCGTTTTTTTTTTTTCTTAATTTGCCTTGATTCACCTTGATAAATCGAAAATTTTTTCTATATTCATAAGATGTTTTAAAACTGACGAAATTATGCCTATTATTTTTCCCAAAAATATTCATTTTATTTAACAAATTTGACTCTGCAATCAAACTGAGTAAAATAAAAAGAAGTATTATAGATCCATCTAAATGTAGAAATTCTGAAAATACAAAACATATATGAAGAAAACTTATCTAATTCTTACAAACTACTGTGAATGTCTCTTTTGAAGAGTTTTACAAAAATTCAAAATGGAAAAGGAAATTCCTGCAAAAAAGTTATCAATACCTTTCTTTGCAGTCTTGAAATAAATAAACAAGTAGACTTTACGTCTTTTTGTAATAGTAAATTTCTTTCCGGAAATTATGTCGACTTTATTTTCACAGATTTCTCGAAAGCCTTTGACAAATTATGCCACAAAACCCTAATTTGTAAATTGGACAAAATGGGTTTTCATTCAGCTTTTGTTAATTGGATTTATGATTACTTATCTAATCGTTATTATCAGGTTTCTTTTAATAACTTCTTATCAGCACCGTTTTTGGTGAATTGTGGTGTCCCACAAGGTAGCCATCTTGGTTCTATTTTCTTTATTTTATTTATAAATGATCTTCCAAATATACTAAAGTCATCCGAAGTTCTTATTTACGCAGATGATGCCAAAATTTTCAAGTCCATATCTTGTTATTCTGATTGCATTGACTTGCAAAATGATGTTGAATCATTTAGCAATTGGTGTACCTCAAATAATCTTCATTTAAACGTTAATAAGTGTCACTCAATGTCATTCTTTAGAAAGAAAAACATTTTTGATTTTCAATACAGTGTTGGATCCTCTTCTTTAACAAGAGAAGTAGAGACCACTGATCTCGGAGTTTTGTTGGATGAAAAGTTGAATTTTGTTAAACATATCGTTACAAGTAAGGCTCTGCGTGTTCTTGGTTTTATCAAGAGGCAATCTAAACAATTCAATGATCAATATGTTATGAAACTTTTATATTCTTCTTTTGTTCGACCCACTTTGGAATATTCTTGCCAAGTCTGGAATCCATTCTACGCAGTTCATATCTCTAGATTGGAATCGGTTCAAAAAAATTTCCTTCGTTTCGCTTTAAGGCGACTCAATTGGCAGGATAATTTAAATTTACCTCCATACACTGACAGACTTCAACTTCTAAATCTCCCAAGTCTGGAGAATAGAAGAGCTTATTTGTCGTTCAGATTTACCCATAAAGTCATCGAAGGAAAAACGACAAGTAGCTGTTTAATGTCTAATTTATTTTTCAATGTGCCCTCAAGAAGTCTTAGAAATTTTGATGTCATTAGTATTCAATTTTCCAGAACCAATTATGGTCAATATAGCCCACTTAACTCCCTATTCAAAATTTATAACCGATATCATTTCCTTCTTCAGTTACACGTTTTCGAAAGTCCTTCTTTTAAAAGTAAATTTTATCATAATTTTTTAATTAATTCGAACTAAGTGATACATTATTTAATAGTAAATACTGCTGCTTTGTATATATTCTTACATCCCTTATTAAATTGATTGTATATATATTTAATTTTATTATCATTAAGTTGTATTCGCTCGCTTGTATTAAGCATTTGAAATAAATAAATAAATAAATAAATAAATAAATAAATAAATTAAAAAGTTTTTTATTTTTCGCCCCTATGCCAAATTACCACAACCAAACATAATAATATAGTAAATTTTATTTATCCTTTTATAATAAAAATTTATTCATATAAGTCTACATAATTTATTAAACCTATAAAACAAGAATTTTTAATTTACATTACCATTATGTTGTTTATGAGGAAAAATTTGTGAATAATAATTATTATTATTAAATTTAATTGAATTAATATACTAATTATAATCTTTAATTTAAATCTACTTTCTAAAAACAACAAAAAAAAAGCTCATAATCATTTCCGTTTCCAAATAATAATATTGTAGTAATTCAATTTTTATTTCATCAAAACATTATTTTTTTTTATTATAGACAAAATATACGATACAACCCAAAAATTGGACATTCAGCAATAAATTAAAATGTTCCATGAATTTCCGTCTTGAAAGTTAAACTTCATTTTCATATTTGCCATTCTCATCCAATATCAATTATGTAACTAGGAATATCATAATAAACTCAAATATTACTTTTTATTTAAAAAAAAATAAAATAAAAATAAAACTATGTAATTTAATTGATTTATAATAATTTTTTTTTGATTTAATTATGTTTGTACGAAGTTTATTGATATTATTTAACTATTAATTTAATCTTTAATCGTGAGCGCAAAATTATACTACAAAAAGCACAAAATAAGCGTTTTAGTTATGTTTTGTGTAACATTACATAATGTTTCATTAATTTGTTAAAGGTTAACGAATTTTTCGAAAGAAAAATGCGTTTAATTTTTGCTTTTAAAGTGCGGCTATCAGATTACTTTCATAAAAATTTAAGCTTAGACAAATTATACTAATGTTGAAAAGATAAAATTATAATTTATTAATGATTTTATTTTATCATTATTATTTATTATTAATATATTTTTTTTCTTTAACAAAATTATATTCATTATTCTTTTTATGTCAATGTCAAATTATTGCTTTTTCATTTTTATAAAAAAAAAACAAAAATTCACAATGGAACTTCATAATTAGTAACCATTAAATCACCACAATTGGTGATTGCTTATTTATTGAATTTGAATGAAGTTTTTTTTCATTCATGAATTTCCTACATACAAAAGTTTACTACGTTGGATACTATGCTATTTAGTTGTAAAAAAAAAGAATGTTAATTCAATGTTAAGGAACAAAAGATAGGTCAAGATTGATAAAATTAAAATAAGGATAACAAATTAGATACTTTTTTGTTATAATATTTTTTGTTATAATATATTGGCGTTGGTAAATTCAGTCTATTAGAAGATATTTTCTGGTGTAAACCCCGCAGGAATTGTATCTATTCCGATCTAAAATTGTAACTCTTCTCATATATTACCTTATGGCAAAATACAGTTTTAAAATTTAAATTATAAACCTATAATAAATAAGATACTTTCCAACATATTTTTAATTAGTATATTGGGCCATGCCAAACTATTAGCTGACAATAGTTTGAACTTTCACCCTTAGTCTATTCAAAACTATACGATTTTGAAGTAATTTATCTTATTTTGCATATCTTTAATAGTTACCATTATCCCTAGAAGGGATCATTGTCAATTGTTTTATTTATTAAATAAGACAAAAATATAAATGATTTACAAGCAAAAATTTTTAATGGGCTTTTACTTTTTAATTTTTTTATAGAAAACGAAATGATACAACAAATAAATAAAAGCTACCAGTCTTATAACTTGAAAATAACCATTTGTTGAATTATTTTAAATTACGATCGGTAGCTGAATTTCTATTGTAAAATTCATATAAGACTCATGTTACAGCAACAACCTTTTTTCATTGAAAAAATAAAAGTAAAGAAAAAACTCCATAATATACTTTTCATGGTAATTCAACTAAATCATAAATTATTGTTGCAACCAGCAGTCAATTTATTGTATTTTTCTTTTCTTTAAACTTTTACAAATGATGCAGTTAACTTGATAGTATATAAGCAAAATAAGTGTATTTTCGCTTTCATTATAATTTCACCTGTTGAATAAATATATATTTTGTTTTTGTTGTTTTGTGAGTAACCAATGATTACATCAGGATTAAAAGGAAACCAGAAGGTATTGGACATAACAAAAAAGAAAATAGTAAAAAAAAAAGAAAAAGAATTGAAGTCATTGACTGATTAAAGCCTGATTGTGTAATTTTAAAATGAAAACAACAAGTGGAAAACAAAAATATCTGCAACAAATTAATCAAGCATTTCTAAAATTTGAAATATTTTTTATTATACATTATGTTGTGTTTGTACAATTTGGCAAATAGTAATAGAGGAGAAAAATTCCAATGATAGCTCTATTCGTATATAGACTGAACTAAAATACTGTATAAATCAAGTTAGTGGAAAATATGTAATAAAGAGCTTTTATTTATGTTAACTTATGTTAAATTGCCCCGATTTTGGATATCAATCTCAATTAATTTTTAAAGAAGAATTATGATTGGAAATGATAATAAATTATAAATTTGGTCAATTTCTTGTAATTCGGACTAATAAAATTTAATGATTATTAGAACATATAGCAATTATTACAAAGTGGCTTCACATTTTCATTTTAATAAAATCAATCAATGTCAATTTAAATTGGACTATTAATCAATATGTAATCAATTGAAAATTTATTTACATGGCGTCTTGATATTAAAATTTTGTAAAACAAAAAAATTACGATGCCAATTCTTTAAAAATAAATAAATGAAAATAAAATTATAAAAATAAAATCATATCATCACACAATAAATTTTCTGTTTTTTATTACATAAATGAAAGAGTTCATAATAATAAATGTCAACTATTTAGTTATTGAAAATTCTGTTGATATATGTTATGCGCATATAAGCATAACAATTAATTTATTTTCGTCAATTAATGTTAAACATATTTTATTTTATTTTTATTAAATCAATTAAAATATGTAAATACAATGTTTACAAAGCGTGGAACGACTGATCGATTAGTTTAACACTATGTTCAACTTTTGTTCAATTTCTGGGGAACAGTCAACATTCAAAAAATTGTATAAATCGAAAAAAAAATAAATTATATTGCGTTGGCGTTTAGTAATGTTGAATTAGTAATTTTATTAAAAATTTGTAAATACTTAATAAATAATCTAGAAACTTTCGCCTTCATCGAAACGTTAAAACTTTAAAATTGAAAATTAAAAACTTTTATTATCAAAAGTAATGTATCATTAGCTAGTTTTATTTACTTACAAAAAACAAAATATTTTAAAAACTCAAATATACAACTCTTTGTAAATTCCTCAGAAATCTGACACCTGAAAATAAATGATTAAATGAATGTGTGCATAGAAGTGTATATCTAATTCCGTTTTAAAAGCATTACTTTATCATATAAAAAACTATTTAAGAACTTTTTACGCCCACTGCCGATAGTAAAACTTTACCTAATTTTTATGTATTATTAATTATACAGTATATATATACAATAATTATTTTATCGTATCAATATTATCAAATTGAAAATAATTATTTAACAGCATTAATTTAGCGGTTTATTATTTTAAATTATTGTAACAAGATATCACAATAAATACCAAAATGTCATTAAACTTTTTTATATATATGTACAATTATTTAGTTTATAACTTTAAAAATATATTTTTTTTATATTGAAAATGTATTTTTAATAGATAATTTTGTCTATTTTTGTAATATGTTATAGGTTTTTCAGATTATGCAATATAGGAATGCGCGGCATATTAGGTTTCGTTTATGCTTATTATATGCAACAATGTTGTTGCGAAGCAATGTTTTATGTACATTTACAAATAAGGTATAATATTTTATAAAAAAAAAAATTTTAGAAGCCAAAGACAAAATACTCCTCTTACAATTTAACTAAATGTTTTCTATTTGCAAACATACATTTAAAATATCAACAATTTATAGGTAGATTTAATTAAATAAGAAAATTTTAAGCTGCTGAGCACAAGAAGAAAGATTTAAAAGGTCATTCAATATCAAAACAAGCAAATATTCAGTGCCTTATGTATAATTAGTTGGATACAGATGAGGTAAGTTGAACAGAAATTGGTTGTACGATATTATGGTTTGGCAAAACTATTTCGATAATAGATATGTTTTTTATATTCATTTAAATAAACTATATATATAATAGTTGTTAGGCATAATGCTCTATGTGTATAGGGTCAAGAACTTCACAATTCACAAAGCAATTAAAAATGAAAGTTAAATTTTCATTGTTCTTAATATATTAAAAATATTAAAATTATCATAAAATTATATCATTTCCGTTTCCGTTTGACCTATTATGGCTTTAAAAAATTGTCTTTTTTTATGTCACAAATTTATTTTATTCTGTTTGTTGTATTCTTTTTTAATTTCAAATATTTTTTTTTTTTTATTATAAAAATATTTCATTTTCAATTGACCTTGTAATATACGAATAAATCATAATTTTCTGTGGAAATAATTTAACAATAATAATAACTTTATAACAAAAAAAAAATCACACTTGTTTCACAAATGACATATAAATTCTATTCTAAATGATTTGCATAAAAAATTTTATTTTATTTTATTTTTAATAACTAAATTGAAAGTGTAAACTTTAAGCCATTTTTAGATTTTTTTTTATAAGAAATATTTAATATCAGTTTAGAAAAAATAAATAAAAAATAAAGAAAATTTATATGTTTTATACAAATTTTAATACAAATTTTATTAACCCAGGAATATTTAAATTTTTTATGGCTTTTATCAATTTAAATATAAATATAAATTTAAATATAAAATTCTTGCATTTAAAATCATAAAATTAAAATTAAAAGAGTATTTATTAACATTCTTAATTTACAATTTAATTATATACATTGCATATGATTTTCTTTTTAATGTGATTTGAAATAATTTTCTTACAACATAAACATATACAATAACCTTGGCTTTGAGTTCTTTTTTTATTTATTAATATTGTGTTAATCATTTGTATAATTGTGAGGAAAGTAGTATGATTGTTAAAAACGTTGGTCGGCGACGCAAACCTCGTAAGTTTGTTTTTGAGAGACATACAAAAAACTATATTATTCTGATTATTGTAATTAACAGAAAATTCATTACAATTAACCAATTTCAAAGCGATATGAATTGAATTTGTAATTTCTTTCGAATATTAGTACATTATCTAAGTTTCAAAAATGTACAAGGTTTGGCTACAAAATAACTCGACGTGAATTTACCAGCTTCTTTTTTTAAAATAATAAATATCGATCAAGAAAAAGGACGTGGTTTGCGTCGCCGAATGTCGATATGTATAGGAACTTAAAAATTATAATATTAAATTTCAAAGCAGACTAATTTCAGACAGCAGAATTTGTTCCTATTTACTTAAATAATTTAATTAATCTTCGCCGTTCCAAATTTTATGATACCTTTACACAATTTAGAGTTTAGGAACTTTGGCATATAAAAATATGATTATATAAAAGATTTATTTGAATAAATCTGACTCTATCAAATCGATAATAAACATTTATTTTTTTTTATATTTGGATTTGAAAGTAATTAATGATTGCTTAATGCTCATCCCATATAAATATTTCTAAAAAAGAGTGATTATTTTTTTAAATTTACAATTATACAATTACAATTATTACAATTATGTAAATAAAAAATATAGGAAATTTATACAAAGGCCTTAAAAACATTTTGAAAATAAATACGTGTTAATAAAAGTCCATTTAAATTTTCTTTCATGTTATATGTATCGAATGCTATAGGAGCAACTAATTTTATTCCGTATAAATTTAAAAATAACTTTTTAACAAAAAAATTAAATTGAATATTATATTTTTTACTTCCGACTTTTGTTGTTTGCCACCAAAAAAAAATATATATATTCAAAAACACTTTTCCTATTCATCCTGAGCCAGTTAATGGAAATTATTAAAAAAGAAATATTTATATATTTTTTTTTTTATGTTTTCAACATTATTTGTTAGCATAATAATTCATAAATTATTTATGAAAAAGAAAAATAATAATATTAAATTTGTGTTTTCCAAATTAGGTGGTTATTGCCATAATGGTTGAAATATTTTTTTATTTTTTTTTTTCTATTTTAACTATTATTAGATATTATTATTTTAAAAATTATGTTCAAGTCCATTGAAACAGATTTTGTTTATTTTTTCTAATTTAATTTTCTAAAAGCATAAACAGAGCAAAAAAAGGAAAGCACTTTCTCTATTCGCGTTTTTGTGCAATATATTGGAAAAAACTATTTTTTTTTTTTTTTTTAATTTAATTTTTCTATCTTAAACGATTATTATATATATGGATATATGGAAAATAATATTTTTTTTTTTTTGCTTGAAGGTGTTTTTCCACCGCTCAGCATTCGATTTTGATAATGCCCAGTAAAGTTTTTTTTTATTATGCATTTTTTTTTTTTTTTTAATTTAATGATTATTCCGTGTGATTTGCAAAAATATAGTTGAAAAATCCATAAATTTTATATATTTTTTTTTTTGAAAATTAAAAAAGGTGAAAAACCTCTTAGTAAGTAATATGTGTATAGATAGCATATATGTAGATTAAAGTAAATTAAATTTGTTAAATTTTTAAGTCCCAAAATTTAATAAATATATTGGACAGGAAAACTAGGATGAACAAATATTTAATACAAAAACTCTTTGTAATTAATTTTATCCGTCTAAAAGAATTTTTAGACTAAATTGAATCATCCTTTTATGCAGTTACAAATTTTGACATAAATTTTTATATTTATTTTTTGAAATGTCTATTCTGAGCAGAATTCTAAATTCTATGACCGATTATTCAAGCAGCATTTGGAATTTAACCGGCCAATATATTCTTAAGTTCTAATCCTGCATTTTAAATGACCTGCGCTAACGTCTCTATGATTATGTCATTTTTTTTGGTGATAGATCCCAAACTAAATAGTAGATAACTTTTAAATAACTATAATATAAGATAACATTTCTTCACAGTTTACTGTTCGTTTCAATAAGGAATAATAATAACGTTTTTGACTGTTTATAGGACGATGCTACACTATATATGAAATGCCGCGTTTAACAAATTTGTGCATTACATCATAATTCATACACTTAGTTAAAGGGAATATGAAAGCATTAAATTTATATCTCAACATTATTAATTTTTTATATTGTAAAATGTAAATTTTTTTTTTAACATATTGAACACTGACTATTTACAGGTAAATAGCCAATTCAATAGTATTATATTTTGGCAAGCTAAACGAAATTATAAAGAGGAAACCATTTCCATAATAATGTAATAATAATTTGAATTTATTTGCAAAAAAAAATTATTCAAATAGACATGATTTTTCCGTAACTTCACAATATTTCACATAATTTTTGATACATAATAATTTTTATTCACGCTTCCAGCCTGAAAAAGTAAATAAAAATTAGCATTTTTTTACACAAAATCATGAATTCAAAAGACTCTTACAGAATATAGTAGTAGTATGCATGTTGCTAATGAAAACTTGTTGCTAATGAAAACTTGCCCAAGAAGCAATGGAAATGTAGGTGTTCATGGAGTTGTATAATAAGCAAGCATTATTCTCATTAATATTCCCCATTTTTAGTAAATACTAGCCCTCAAAACGTTTTGGTCCATTGAGTGTGCAAAATTGAATTAATTAACAACCATTTTTAATAATTTTTTTTTAAATAAATATACCATATTTTATTTTCATATTTATAATATTTTAAAATTAGCTATCTTATTTTTAAAAAAGTAATAACAACTTACATTATACCAAAATTTTTCATTTTGTCATGTATCATCATATTATCTAAGTTTTTTAATGGCGATTACCAAAAAGAAAAAAAGTGACAATATGACAAGCTTCTTTCTTTTTAACAAAATAAAATTTATCAATAATTGGACAGCATTTCAACTATATTATAATATTATTTATCAGCATCGAAAAAAGCATTAATAAAAATTTTCAAAAATTCAAAGTATACATAATATAAAATTAAATTTAAATTTACATAATTTGACTTATTAAAACATTCTTACATAAGTATAAGTACATCTTACCAAACATTAAACATAAAACAACATAGGTTATTTCATTTTGTCTTTTTAATTTTTTTTTCCTTAAAATATTATATTGGTAGAAAATCTAAATTTGCCTTTTTGTTTTAAGTAGCAAATTTTTTATTTTTTTTTGTTAAACATTAAAAAATTTTGTCACATAAGGACATAATAATTATCGCTCATCATACTGCGTCAATATAATTATATTTACATAAAAAATATATAAAAAAAAAATTAATATAGAATAACCAATATTTAAAAATAAATATATAAGGACCAATATTTTCATTTAAATATAC
The DNA here is from genome assembly GCA_964007475.1 of Hybos culiciformis. NCBI lineage: Eukaryota > Metazoa > Arthropoda > Insecta > Diptera > Hybotidae > Hybos > Hybos culiciformis. The sequence continues at coordinate 147,824,668 of OZ023273.1, read as the reverse complement.
ATTAGCTTCTTATTTAATAGTCCTCATAATAATAATTTTATATAAAAAAAGAAAAATTTTAATGAAAATTTTGGTACCTGGAATATTCTTCTAAAATAATTCGTCTATAAATGATTAGTCTAAAAACTATTAATCTAATAACATTTCGTCTAAAAGTGCAATTCGTCTAAAAACAATTAGTCTAAAAATTAATCATCTAATAAAATTTCGTCTAAAAGGGCAATTCGTCTAAAAACAATTAGACTAAAAACTTTTCATCTAATAACAGTTCTTCTAAAGGAGTTCGTTTCAGAAGGAAAATCGGTTAAAATAAATTAATTATTAAAACTATATTGTATCAAATTCAACTAAATTATTCAATTTAAATTTAAAAAGAAAACAAATTTTCATTTATCATATTTTTAATATTTAATTTAATATTTAATTTGAGTAAAACGGAATAAGCGGACAATTCGTCTAAAATTAAGTAGTCACAAAATTCGTCCACAATCAGGGATTACAACCCTATTTAACAAAATTTTGTATGTAAATTGCGCGCGCACATAGGGTTGTAACCCCTAATTGTGGACGAATTTTGTGACTTCTTAATTTTAGACGAATTGTTTTAGATAAATTGATTTTAGACTAATTGTTTTTAGACGAATTGTTTTAGACGAATTGTTTTAGACAAATTGTTTTAGACGAATTCAGCTTAGACGAACTGTTTTAGACGAATTGTTTTAGATGAATTGTTTTAGACGAATTGTTTTAGACAAATTGTTTTAGACGAATTGAGCTTAGACGAACTGTTTTAGACGAATTGCCCGCGAACCGAAAATTTTAGCCTGAGAGAATTTTATATTATTAGAGTTGAAGTTTTATAACTGGAAGAAATGACTTGCTATTTAAAAAAAAATTAAACTTATTTTTATTGAATTTTTTTTTTTTTTTTATTTTAAATTAATAATAAAATAATAATTAATAAATTTAATTGGAAAAAATAATTAAAAAAAAAATAAACAAATATTTTAAATGAAAATTATTATATACCTTTCAATCAATAAGGGAAAGTTATTAGTTACGGTTATTTTAAAATTTCTTATTATATAAAATAAATGATATTTGTAATTGTTTTATCTTTATATGTTTTGCTTCAATTTCAGTATATTATCCTTAATTTTAATATTTTCTTATGATTTATTTATTTTTTCACTGCCACTGATTTAAATTGGAATCAAAGTTTAGCAAAGTTTTTGAGATCTACATATTTATATGTCACTTTTAGAATAAAATTTTTAATAAAAAATTATCAAATCTTTTCCAAAAAAAAAAAATTAAAAAATATAAAACCTTTTTTTTTTATTGTTAAACTAAACTTAGGACAGTCACGATTGCAAATATTGCATACACATTTTAAGAGTCACTGTAAGTCTTTTTAAATGATCATAAAAGCAATTATCATTTAATTTTTTTGTTAATTTTAAAGGTACTGAAATTTTATAATAAATTACATTAAGATTCTTATCTAACTTTAAGTTTTTTAAGTCTACGGTAATGTCTTTAATTTTATTATATTTTTGCAATTAAAAATGTATTTTGACATTTTAAAATATTTTAAGTAATTTTATAAGACAGAAAGTAATAAAGTTTAGGATTAGAGGAAAGGTAAAACAAAAATAAATTAATTGATTCAATTGAAATCAATACACTATTATTTTAGATGCAAATTAATTAAATATCAAGAAATCAGTTGAACGATTGCATATAGTTCGAGCTTCAAAGTTTGGAATTTAAAAATTAATAATGATTAAAAATATATAATAGTTACATCACTTGTTAAAAAAATAACGGAAATATTTAAGAAGTTATAATTTTTTTGAAAGAAAAATTATGTTTTCTGAAGAGTTTCTTATTTCTCTTTTAGATGAAAATATTTAGTTATTAACTGAATAAAATAAATATGGAAATCTTGAGCAAGTATATATATAAAATTGCCTATACTTGCTTAACTCAAAAGTAAAGTTGTAAATTAACATTTATTTTAATTAAAGTAAATACATTTCGTCTACATAAATTTAGTAGTAATTTCAAATTTTTGTTAAATACTAAGCTTATAAAGTAACCTCCGAAAATTACTCATTTCTTTCGATCTATTTTTTTAGTTGCAATCCCTTTTTCAAAAGATTTTCATTTACCAATTACCATCTGATTCATAAAGAAGAAGAAAAATACTTATATATTTAACTATGTGCCTACAATATATACACAATTTTCACATATTTTGTTGTTCTGTATAATTGTTCTACATCTCTGAATAGAAAATTATGTGTGTTTTAAAAGTGTTTTTGGCAACATAGTTGCAATCACTTCTATAAAAAATGTTAAATTAAAAATAAAAATTACAATGAATATTCTAATTTATTATTGTGTGTAGCTTCTTTAAAAATATATTTTTTCTCATTTTTAATGTAACACTTTGTACACATATAATGAATATTAAGTCAATAATATTATAATATACATATATTAAAAAAAAAAAAAAAATTTAATCTATTTATTTAATTTATTTAATAAAAAATACATGTGGAATTTGTTATGACATAAGACAAAATAGTTGCCTTAACCGCTTACAATTTAAGCAACAAATTTGTTAAATAAAAGAAATAAGACATTTTCAACGATACAATATTATATATGAACTAATAGTGTCGAAAAAAAACTGAACAATTTCTGTTTCCTGGAATATCGAAATGTCGTGTCATAAATAATTATTTGTAATATGTCAAAGTTTACAAAAAAAATAAAAATTATAAAAACAAAAAAAATTACCAATAAAATGATCATCCTAAAATAGCCATTTAACTTGTTTTATTTTTATATTTTATAAAATTTATTTTATTCAATTTTTTAACCTTGACAGTGATTATTAAACTATAAAACGTCACTTTTGTTCATTGCAAGCAAAGTATCAAATAACTTTTAAACGAAGTGTGTTGTATATAAAGTATAAAAAAACTGCTTAATATATTTTTTTTTTTATTAAATTCTTTTCACAAAAAAAAAAACATTCATTTAATAGTAATTTGTTAAAATTATAAGTATAAAAAAAAACCGAGAAGAATCATTTTCTTTATTAAATTATGACTTTAGTTAATAAAAAAAAAAAAAACATACCTACCTATATAAATATATTTATGTATATATAAAAACATTTATTTTTTTTGTTGTTACTTCTTTTAAATAATAACAATAATGTTTAATAATTTTAATTTTATGTTGGATCTTGTTTTTTTTATAGCTTAATAAGCAAATATTAAATTTACTTAATTAAAGAAAAAAAATATTTAATTGTTTAGACCTAGCAGTGCGAGGAGAGTTAATAAAATAAAATATTTTAATAATATCAGAGATTTAGATACGACGTAAAGAAATGTCAAAAATGTTAAAATAGTTTTTACTTTTACGGCATCGACGAGATCTTCAGACTATCAATTATTATGAACTTATTTTCATTATTACGCATTAAAAGCGTAAGTCATTCAAACTAAAACCAGAAAACAAAATTATGTTAGTTTATATATACAACATGTCAAATTTGCGGCCCGCGAAACAAATGAGACCCCATCATCCAAATTCAAATTTTATAATACTAATAGTGCATTGCAATGTAAATAATGGCGATTCATGCAAAAGGTGCGTTCAAGACTTAAAAACTTTAATTGAGGCATAGTTGAGTTATTGAAAATATTTCGAAAAAATTTAATTTATAAATGTTTTTACTGAAATTTTGTAAAAAAAAATTATTAATATAAGTATCTTAATATTTATACATTATTATGTATAGAAATTCATATTATTATAATAAATTCGAGCTGCCGCCGACATTTAAGTTATTATTCTAAATTTATATTAAATGCATTAACGATAAAATTATTGTTTAAAATAATCTGGGAACGTACAGATATTAAATATTAATGTAATATCATTTTCTACATAAATATTTTATAGATAAAAAAAAATAAAAATAAAAAAACGGATGCAATCAATGTTAAATTGAATTAAATAGCAACAAATGACTTTTTAAAAATATATTTGTATCTAAAAATATTATATAAAAATTATTTTATTATAAAATTATTATTTATAGTGACTTTTAAACATATTAATTACATAGTCTAAGTACATATTATTTATAAGATATTTAAATTGCAGAATAAATGTCTTTGAATAAAGGAATAAAAAAAAAATAGAACTAGTTGTGAAGTTTTGCTAAAGACCTTGGATTTTTATTGTGCAGTTGAAAATATTGTATCTTCTAACAATAATATATATTCGTGATTTCCTTAAAAAATTCAAACAAACAAATTACAAAATTCTAAAAGTTTGATATTTAAGATACTTATAACAAAAATGCTCAATATTTCATTCATTGAACTTGACATGGAAAATTATTAAATTTTTCATAGTTTACAAATTTCTCTGAATTGTTGCTGGAGAAAAAGATCCATTTTAATAGCCGATTAAAAAAAAATTCTTTGTAACGAACTAACTGAAAAAAAGACTTAAGAATTTCCAAAGTAATTCAGACTAGTCTTATTCAATTCAATTTAATTCAACATTATTTTATAACAACATTACTTTTCCTACTAAAGATCCTCTTCTTCTGAAATATTTTATGTATCTATCTTTTTAATTTATTTTTGAAAAATACTAAAATTATTCAATTTCAACATTAAGGATAAAATTTTCTCCAATAGTGGCAAAGAAAATTTACCCAAATTTTTATTAAATTTCAAAATAGCTTAAAAAGTTTATGTCATTTCGATATCTTTATCGATTCTCTATAATAACAATAACGAAAAAAAAAAAACTACAATATCAACCTTGACGCCAGCAATGTTTTGAAAAAAGGTACAAAATTTTTTAAATTATGATAAATAATCATAATTCATTTATTTTTATTTATTTTTTTTTATTTAGGTTTATGGCATTTTAATTGACCTTATAATTATTTCAACTGAATTTGGCGCAAAATATATTTAACCAAATAATATTCAAGTTATAAAAATAAAAAAAAAAAATGAGAAATCATCTTCATCATTTATCAAATTTTATACAAAAAAAATCAAAAAAAAAATTAATTTTAACGTTCATTAACGATTTTAAAACAAACATGTAATTTTCAGTTATGGTGTTTTCAAAAGAAAAAAAATATTTTTTCACATATTTACTTACATATACTGCATACTATTTATACACTTTAGTATTAAATTTCATAAATCTGATTAAATGTAAGTGCAAAATTAATCGTGAGAACTTGTTATGTCGATTAAAAACAAAAAAAAATAAAATAAAATGTAAAAAAATGCTATGTAGAAACCCAGTTTAACTTATTCATAATTTATCAAAACTATATGTATATTATTATTACAAAATAATTTTAATTTTCAGTTGAATAATTGATTACAAAAAAAAAAAATGTATTATATTTTTCAAGAATTTATTAATGAAATAAAAATATATCATATACACATATTGATTTTGATTGGTAAGTGTAGTTTTTTGATGCTACATAAATATCTTTAATAATCCTTTTTCAATTAGTTTCTTCAAAGTATCTGCACATATTAATGCGTAGGCTTTTAACTTGTCGCTTTCAATGCTAATTGTTTCTTGGATTCTATCCGTATATGTATTCTTATTATTTTCAATAAGAACCTGCTGTATAATGATAGCATAAAATAATTTTGAAATTAACCGCCAGTGACCTCATCTATCAAAAATTATTATAATCAAATATTAAAATAGCGCAATACATAAAATACAATATATTTCTATCAAAATGTCAACAAAATATAAAATTTCCCGGTATCTTAAATTGGTCTATATTTCTAGTTGTATATTTTTTTTGGACATCACTACTAAAATGTCAAGTATTAAGAAACACGATCACAAATGAATACCATACATATATACTATTGTTAAAGATTGTTATAATTCTTTTTAAAAATTATAAACAATCTAATAAACATTTTCTTAATAAAAAATTTTTTTAAAAATACAATGAAAATAAAGAAAATCCCAGGGTCATTGTTTTTATATTTTAATTTTTTATTTTATTTTTTTTTTATTTCAAAAATAAAAATTAATATTCAAACAAATAGAAAATTAAAAACTTAGTTATTGCTCAACAGCTGATCATTTTAACGAGACATCATAGTGTCAAGTGTATTTAAATTGTTTTCATATTATTATTATTATTATTTTTTTTCCCTTTAAATTACACAAAAAAAAAAAAAAAAAAACATTTTATAAATATTTACAATTAACATCTCACAAGTTTCTAGTAAATTTAATAACAAATTCATGTATCTTTGAGAAGATCTTCTCACAAAAAAAAAAAAAAAACAAAAAAAAACAAACTGTGTGTGTTTTTATTTTAATTTTTTTTTTTTTGTTAACTTAAAATGTAAGCCATAGAAGGTAATACCATCTTGTTTACCATCAAAATTATCTTTATTTTTTGATGTTCAACAATACAACATTTTTGTTTTTATATATAAATATATATAATGTAATATAATATTAATTTCTATGGATAAAATAAATAATGGATTTGTCATTGACACCTTGCACGCAAAAAATAAAATTTTGTTTTTTAATTTTCATAAATATTGTTTTTGTTTTTGTTTTTTTTTTTTTGTTATTCCTACATGGAAAATTTTCAGGTAAATCATTTTAATGAAGAAAATTTTACGAATATAGTTAACATCAAGGAAAATTACATGGTAATGACCGTATGTAAAGAAAATAAATTTAGGTTTGAAAATCAATTAATTTTTCCACATCTCTTTCACGAAATTAATTTCGCTTTCGGGATGGTTGGTGGATTTGTTTGTTTCTTAAAATATAATAAAAATATGTATGTACATATTTGTTTCTTAGATTTTTACAATTTAACGCAAAATTCAAATAAAGCCGATATTGATTTTGTATAATTAAAAATTAAAAATTTAATTAAAGTGAAGACAAGAAACGCTTAAGATTAAGTACATACACATTTTCTATCTTAACATAACAGTTTAGAGATAATTATTTTAAATTGTTAAAAAGTTTTTATGTACTTTTATAACATGAAATTGGCAAATTGGAGTTTTAACCAATGTTGCAATGAGTGTCTCAGTTATTTAATTTGCAATTTAGCAAATAGTGAATATTCTAATGATAAAAAAATAAAATTCAGAATAGATGTTAGTTTTAATTTCGAACTAAAACTAAGAACGCACTTTGCTACTGTAACAACATTCATATTGCTTATACCATAGATTAAGAATACACATAGATTGTTAGCTTCATACAACATTATTTTTGGTATTTTTATGTGAATGTGTTAGTAAAACAAAATAAAATACGTGATAATTATCCCCAATAGGAACTTAGAGAAGTAATGACAAAAGTCATCAATGAAATCATCGACTTTCACCCTTTGAAAATTTCATTAGCGACAAATTCATTTGGTAGTAATTAGAAAATAGATACTTGATTCTTTTCTCGATGACAATGTAAACGAAGTTGTCATCAACAAAAAAAAGTATTCGGAATTCTATGAAAAAATAACTGTTAGTTTAAAAGAAAGAAGAATAATAGCAGATTTTTTTGTTTTTAATTCATTTTAGTTTTTGATTTATTTTGAATTAACCAGAAAAGAAAAAAAATTTGTGGAAGCGTTTCATTTTGATATATTCCACCTGCCCCTTTTACCGATGACTTTGTGATCAACAAAGTCATCAATGAATTAGGCGGCCATATATATGGGAATATCATCGAGATTTGGGAGTAAGAAAGCCGTCACCGGCAGCAACTTTGTCTTAAGGACGTCATTGAGGTTTTCATGCTTCCAGTTCCTATTGGGATACAGCTCGTTGTGTATATACACAAAAACACATTGACACAGTCAATATTATCCCAATAGGAACTTAGAGAAGTAATGACAAAAGTCATCAATGAAATCATCGACTTTCATCCTTTGAACATTTCATTAGGGACAAATTCATTTGGTAGAAATTGGAAAATAGGTACTTGATTCCTTTCTCGATGACAATGTATACGAAGTTGTCATCAACAAAAAAAAGTATTCGGAATTCTATGCCAAAATAACTGTTTATTTGAAAAAAGGCATGATGAAATTGAATATAAATATGGAAGCGTTTCATTTTGATATATTCCACCTGCTCCTTTTACCGATGACTTTGTGATCAACAAAGTCATCAATGAATTAGGCGGCCATATATATGGGAATGTCATCGAGATTTGGGAGTAAGAAAGCTGTCACCGGCAGCAACTTTGTCTTAAGGACGTCATTGATGTTTTCATGCTTCCAGTTCCTATTGGGGTTGTATGAAGCTATAAATCTTTCTGTATTCTTAATCTATGCTTATATCTAACTAGCTTACATAATGTCTTATTTTTAAATATACCTACAAATTAATTTGTTATGCGTTAATAAAATATTTCCTATTCTACTGTCGTATAGAATTCTAGCTCTGCACAATTTTTAAATCAATTGATGTTGTTGCAATATTAAAAAAAATAAAATAAAAATAAAAAACTTATTTTCATTCTTTAAGCGCGTTAATGAATTTTAAAAATGCGTATTGCGTATATGCCGCACAAAAGGTTAACAAACATTGTTAAAACTGTAAATACAAACCGTATTAAAGAATTTATCAGTTCCTACTTTCAAAAACCTCTTCATTTCATTAACATTTTTTTAAATTAAATTTCTGTTTTTTTATTTTTCTTTTTAGATTTTAGATAATTTTTTTCTTTTACAGTTTTGAAACTGATATATCTACATAATTTGTTTTTTATTTTTTATATTTTTGGTTTTTTTTTTTTTAATTTAAATTTTTAAAACTATTTAAAACTAGTGAAGAACAAGATATGTTTATTTAATTTTATTTTTTTTGAATAAAATTTTTCAGTAATCAAATTGATAGAACTAGAACTAATGTAGATAACTAAGAACTACTGTCTAAAGTTCGAAAAAAAAAATAACATCAAAAAATTTCTCGGTATAAAATTATTGTTGCATTTTAGATTAATTTGGTTCGAAATGTACTTTCTTATTAATTTAAATCGGGAATATACGTAACGAGCCCTTTATTATAGATTCTCAACATTTAAGGTTAATCATGATTTTTTTGATTGAATCGGTTTGGGTACGATTCCTTTGTAAATAATTTAAGTATACATTTTTCGAAATTGACGTAATATTTTATATCAATTATGGCACAATGTAAGCCTCTAATTTTCAGGTAAAAATTTATTTATTTCTAAGTCAGAAATGCTCATATTAGGTGAAACGAAAAATTTGTCTTTAAAAAATTCTGTAGTCGCTAAAGTTTAACTAAGAGAATTCTAGACATATTTATGTATATTGGAACATAAGTTAGAAGTTTTTTAATTTGTTTTTTTTTACATTAGGTACAGCAGGTATCATTAAATAAAATATTAAATTTTAATTATTATTTTTTTTTTTCAACTAAAACAGTATGAAATAAATATTTTTGTAATTAATAAAAATGCAATAATGAATTAATATGGCTTTTATAAGAACGTGCCATAATCACTTTTAATTAAGTATGTCACAAAATCAATATAAATAAAAAATTAACGAGTGTTAAAAGCAATTTGCAGTAAAAATTTCAATATATTGTTAATTTGAAACTTGACATTAATAAAGAAGATACCTATTAGATAATTGAATTTAAACCCCACATGTGAAGAAAAATTTGTGATTATGTTGAAAATATGTTTCAAAGTATATTTTTGGGCATATTACGTGTGTTAAGTAGCAAATCAAAAATTACGATAAAATGGTTGAACAATTTTTTTTTTTTGGGGGGCTTGAATTATTATGAAAAGTGTTAATATTTTTTAAGCTTAAATTAAGATTACTTATTTAGTTACATAATTTTTTTCTTACTTTCTATTCGAATTTAAATATTCTAAAATTAAAAAAAAATTTCACTTTCTATCTCTTTTTTGGCTGTTTAAATTAGTAAAGAATAATATGTATATGTATGATGTTCTTAATGCTTCAGCTCTTTATTTTTAATAATAATTTCATTATGCAATTAACAGGAAAATCAAACTTTAAAATTCATAATGACGCGATGATAAAAAAATTTCCAAAGGTGGTTCGAAAAATTTATAAAAATTTGATTAGCATTAGAAACTAAAAAATGAAGCACTATAGATACTACACTATACAACAGAGCTGCCCATAAGGTCGTAATGATTTTTTTTTCACTTAAGTCGATCTTAGCTAGATTTAAATTTCAAAAGTGGATCTGCTAAACAACATTATATTACACTACATGCTTAAAATTTTAATTTTATGTTCAAATCTCTTTGTTCTGTCAGGATTCTCGAAAGTGAAAAGAGTGTTCCGAGACAATTTTTTGCAGTTAAAATTAGAGTTTGAGGAAATTTAATACCGTACCTATATGCTTCATAAGATTCATATAGGTATAAGTACCGCTGATTTTAAATATTATATACGTAATTGGTACATATCTCAAATCTGCATTACACAAATTAATTTATCAAAGTAATCTAAAGACATAAAAAAAATTCTTAAGATCCATTAAATATCACCATATATATAAAAATCTCTAACTCCATACATCATTTACAAAAAAAAATGTTATGCAATTTTCTTGGCATTCCAATGCGGATATCATTATTTTGAATTTACTAAAAACTGTAAATTTATGCTAAATTTAAATTGGCAATATTTTTTCTTCATAGTTTTTGGCATTGTGACAATTTAAAATTATCAATATTGTAATATATATTTAATATTGTAACATACCGATAGAACATAAAATCATAAAAATAGTTTGAAAAAAAAAAAAAAACAGTACAACATAAAACATAATATGAGTTGTTTGCAACAAATAACTAATTGGAAAAAAATTTTGTGTAATATTCTTCAATTAAATTAAATCATAAAACTTTTTTTTTGATACAAAATACAAAATAACGATGAAACTAAAATAATTTGTCTCTAACTCTGTATAATTTGTCTCTAACTCTTGTGCAAAAAAAAATTGTATTCTAAAATTGATTCTTGACTACAATTTCAATTGTCAAGAAAACCAAAAAAAAATATTTTATTAAAAAAATTACAGTGACTTTTAATTTACCTTTTAGTTTTTAATAGATTATTATGTTAGGTTTGACATTTATGTAACTCCATCCAGAAAATTTTCCATTAAATTCTTTAATAATTTTAAGATACTTCTACAATATTTTACTATTGTACAAACTTTAAAATTTCTATGATTGCAATAATAATGAAGTTTAGATATACGTTTTATATGCATTCAAATTTAAACATCTACATAATCATATAAATTTTTATTTATACAAAATTTTACTATCAATACTAAGAAAAAAGCCTATAAAATTATCGATATTTTTCTTAATAAGCAAAATCATTCTTAATTAACTAACTCATCAATTTAAAATAAAATACCGAACAACTTTCATTTTATAGAAGTATAAAAAGAAAACCAATGTACTAAAATTTTATAGTTATGAAAAATAAATGCTGATTAAAATATGATTGCCTAAAGATAACTATTTTACGGTAAAGAATATCTGATAATAATAATAAAAACACAATATAATTATTCCATTTATTTTAATTTATTTTTTTAAACCTAAAATTATGTAATATGTTCATTTTAAGAATTTAATACGGTTTCCAATTTACAAATGAAAATAGTGTGTTTTAAATAGAAAAAACATTGGGAAAAAATTCACTTTAATATATTTTTCTGTTATTTTTTGTTATTATGAAAGGGAGATTACTTCCTCATTCCATTACTACACCTTGTTAAATTCGCAATAAAATTACATGCGTGTTATGTACACAAAAAAATGAGATAGAACTCATAAGAGCAGATATTGCCTTTAGCATTATTGCGCAGATTTTAAAGAAATTAACCGCTTATTAAATGCGTTTTCTATTTACATTTTTGTTGAAATAAATTTTCAGTTGTTTAACAAATAGCCATTAAAATATTTTAAATAATTATACAAAGCATAGTATTATATTAAGTTTGTATATGATGTGCATAAAGAAAACAAGCCTTATAACTGGGCAAAAAAGGCAACAACATGAGTTTATTGAATTTATGATATGCCTGCATCCTTCAGTGTGTCTATATTTAAAGAATAATATTGAACATACGATAGTGAAACTATTATAAATAAATTTTCGCGTTCAACCTGCAATAAAATTACTTTTAGTTTTAATGAAAAATCTTAATCAATAAATGTGTTATAAATTTAATTATAAAGAGCAAAATCATAATTATGATTATAAAATAGTAAAAAAAGATAATCATTTTTTTTGGTGAGGTAGAGAAAAGTCTAGAGAGGCTAATATGCGAAACTACATGATGCAATACTATATACTTTATTACACTACACATTAGGGCCGCCACAGTCGGCCGCCATGGTGTCGTGGGTTCGATTCCCATCTCGGACTGGAATTTGTATCAATTTTTCAATTTGTTCACTTGAATTAAGTGTTGTGTTGTTTTTTTTTTTATTACTTTACTTTGCTACACTATACTTACAACACATAATACTTTACTGAACTAAATCATTCAGTACTACACTATACTACACTATACTATACCACGCTATATTTTATTACACTATCTATATTAAAACTTCACTACCAGTGTTGTCACTCCATGGGAAATTGATTACAATAAATAGAAAGGGGTTCAGTGTTTCTATGTCCTTAACCTTGTAAAAAATATTTTCAACCATCAGAATATTAACGTAATTAATGATTATCGCTTAACACAATATCAAGTTCTTTGCCATTCCATCGCTATTACATTTCATAAAGAAAATCCAATATTGTCATTGTCTGATCATCATCATCGTTATAAAAACGTATTCTTGAAACTTTTTATTAATCGCCCACCGGCCAGCCAAACCACGACCTGCCGATAATTTATATTAAATTTTTTTAATACATTTTTTATTTTTATTTTTCTAATTATAAATAGTAATAATAAAAATAAATAAATTAATTTATTTTTTTTAATATATTTAATTTCACTTTTAATTTAGAACTATTAATAAAAAAAAATAAAATTAGATATAAATAAAACTAATAATAATAAAATATAAGATAAAAAAAAAAACTTTCACATTTTCTTATATATTTATTTCAAAAATATTGAGTGAGTGTACCAATAAAATTAACAAAAAAAAAAAATATATAAATATATAATATGTATATACGTATATATTTTTTTTTTATAAATTAAATGAAACATAAATCCAAAATAAAAAAAAAAAACATATCGATAATATCTTATGCAATAATTTCTTTTTCAATCAAAAATAAAAATTAAATACAAAAAAAAAATTAATACCAAATTGCCGCCAGGGCATTAACAAAAATTACAATCTAAATTATATGTTATTTTTATTTTTATATTTTATATATTTTACAATCAAAACACAAAACAAAAATACCAAAAATTTTGAGTATCTATAATTTTTTTTTATTTTTTTTATTTTCATCTGTTTTCATATTAAAAAAAAAAAATATATTATGCTGATAACGTAATCAGAAAAACATAAAATCGTGTATTATTAGCTGATTTTATTGGAAATAATTTTTACAAAAATTGACTTTTGTTTTTTTTTTAATTTAAAAAAAAAAATTATTGTTTTTTGTTTTACTTAATTGGAAAAATGATTAATGAAATGAGAAAGTTGTTTATCATTATGAAGATTATTTTTATATTTATGATTTTTTTTTTTTTTTTTTACATTAAATTAGCTCTTCTTATTTTTTTCTGAAAAACAATTAGTAATAAAAGAATTAATAGTCCTCAAATTTTCGGGAATAACAACTACTTTAAATGAAAAAAAATAAACTTCATACATATAAATGAAGAATAAAGATATGTTGAAATTTTTTTGAGCCCGAAATATGACAAGAACTTAAAACTAAACACCAGTTCAAGGTGACGATATAATAATAATTGAAAAAAAATGCAATATGTAAATAAAATTTCTATCGTACCCAAATCATAAGAAATAACCTTTAAACTTGTAAATATATGTATATTTATAATATACATATATTTTGCTTTATACCTATTTCTTAGACTCATCGAAGCATAACAGCGATTTAATCCGATTTTAAATGGAAATTGCATAACAAAAAAAGGTCAACAATATTTTGATTTATTTAAGAAAAAATCACTAACAGACATTGCGTCTGTTATAATATTGATTTAAAATAAATTTTGTATAATGTGGTAAAAAAAAAAAAAAATTAACTGCACCATCAATTTTCAACAAGGTTACACATATGTATAATAAAAGAATAGAAATTTTAACAAAGTAAAGAAGAGCAATCTGAAGCGATCTACATAAATGTAAAGTACCTAAGTTGTAGTATTTCATTCATAAGTCTTCATTATGATTTTTTCTTAACATTTTTATCTTTTATCATATTTTATGTTATATGTGAATTTAAATGTGAATGAAAACATAAATACTTTTACGTTAAATTTTGGTGAAATAAAAAATTCACATGTTGCGTAAAAATTCATACTTGTTTATTTACATAATGTATACTTAAAAATTACATTACATAAATATGAATTTATTCTGAAATAAGTTATGCACTTGTTCAATTAAGGACATTTATAATTTTTACTTTCTATTACCGGATATACTATATAATTATATATGTATAATGTATATTGTATAATATCGATTCAATTAAATTCAATTTTGAATTGGAAAATATTAAATTTAGAATTATGAATATATGGTATAAAAATTATTATAAGACATTTGAAAACGGAATTGGTTTAAGATTTTCATTAAGCCAAATGTATGTAACTCATCAGTGTTAGAATAGGAAAAGGCGATAGGTACTTATTCTGAATTTTAATCTAAGATTAGTCTAAGATTGCTGGTTTTAATAACATTGACTTGGGGAAAATGATCATAATGTATATGATAAAAATCAATTTAGATTTTTTGATGCACCAATTTTTATTTTTTTTTATTTTGTCCTTAAGGTTAACAATACGGTTTCCTCTTTGATAGACGTAACCTTAAGATATATGAATTTAATTCATTCAAAAATAACATTATTTTATTTTAGGTAATAATTATATTGTTTTCGACTTTTTCAAATTATCGAATTTATACACTATGAAAAAAAAAACTTAAAAGCCATTATCGTGTGAAGTTAACAAATTGGTCCACTACTCAGCGTTTTGGAATTTTATTACAGCTTTTAATATTTTTCTGGTATGCATTAAAATGTCTAAAATCTGAAACCTAAGTTCAGATCCAAATACACTAATGTGTTGTATGTTTTCACAACAATTTCATAAGATTTTCTTAAAAAAATTTAGATATAAAGACTGCAGTCTTTTTTATTCCTGTAGATATAAAATACTTTATAAGTGTCTTTAATTTAATAAAATTACTTTTGTTTCTTCTGTTGTTTAATAAATTTATAGTATAATAGGTTTTAGGTACAGTGGGTACATTAATAAGTAATTATAATAGGTAACAAGATTTTAATTTATTTTTTTCTTTTATTTTAATATCTTTAAATCACAATTCGAAAAACTTTATTTGTCATTAACTCACTATAAATTTTATTACTATAGTGGAGAAAATAGTAACCTAATAGTACCTATTAGGTTAGTACCCACTCAATGTTGTTATTTGTTTCCAAAGATGTTTAGTTTATTAATAAATTTACACACTAATTTTCCGAATTGGAATTAAATATGTTTTAAAGATATTTTGAATACCAAATTTTTTTTTTTATTTTCATTTTTACACCTTTCTATTTCTACCTACTTGTAGAATCAGTATAAATTGCATTTTAAATTGGAATTCGAATTTATTCATAAAATGAGAATATAAATTGATATTTATTAATCAATTTCAACACTTTCAATCCCTAAGGACTTTTTAATGGAGTAACAATTTTTTAATGGAAAAAGTATTAAGGCTTAAACAAACTTCATTCTTTTGTAGCAAATTAATATTATTGTATATATATTGAAGTAAATAGGATGTTGCAGCAGCCATTAGAGTGAAATAGACTGTTGTTCGTAGAAATGCTCTACCTCCCTTGATGAACCGATTTTTATACGTCAAACAAATTTTCAAAGCTAATAGACGTCTCGAAAAAGGGAGCCTTGTACTTTTTCAAATTTGTTCCCTAAGAGCCAAATTCGACTTCTAAAAATGAAATTGCGCCAAACGTTCTCCTGCGTAATAGGACCACAAAAAATAAAAGTAAAAACGGAAAAAGTTACCTAAAACTATTTTCAACTAAGTAAACCGGCCTGAATTTTTATTTTGTTATTTATTTTATAATTTAGTACGATAAAAATACATTTTTCGTCAATTCATCACACTTAAAACTTTCGTTTTCGTCGGAATTTCGTTTTCGTGGTAAATTTGGAGCTGTTAAACGTCAATATTAATTATAATAAATAAGATTATTTTGAAAATGAAACATATATTAAAGAAATAAAATACATTTAAATCATTTCAAATTTTTTTATTAAATATCAAAAACAATACTTTCTCTTTATTTGTATTTGAGAAATTTTGTAATAAAAATAAAATCTGATTTGAGAATAAATTGTTCATATAATTTTAACGCTTTAGTTTTTAGCCGCAAATTTAAAAATGAAAATTATTTTAATCTATTTCGATGAAAAAGAATCAAATAAAATTAAGTGTTTTTTTTTTTTTATAAATCGTATTAGTATTAAACTATACGCTTCTATTATAATTCATATAAAATATAGATAAATGCATATATACGAATTAATCAATGGACATATAAAAATTACTTCTGTAATCACAAATTTTTACTACTTATTTTTTGTATAATAAATTTTTTTTTTTTTTTAAATAAAAAATTATTTTAAGATGCCGGCTCTATTAATTAATTCAAATTTTTGCAATAATATTAAAATTAAAATGAATATATGTAGATTTTTATGACAATTCATTATCTCATTATCATTTGAAGATTTAAAGAAATAAAAAACAAATCAAATTGTTAAGAAAACTTAAAATACCATAGTTAAAGTTTATTTATTATCCTCACATCGGAAATACAGTGACCATCTTGATATTATGTTATTGGTCGTATACCAAACCGAAGTTAATTTGTAATAAAATAAAATTCTAGTACTAGAATAATATTGGTATGAATGTCAACGATAATATTAAATACTTGTATTATATCTAGGTATATTTAACTTTAACTTAATAATTATCTTAAAATACTTATAGGAAAATAAAAACTTATATTGTGTTTTGAACCATTATATTGATCCATATAATTATTATAGAAATTTAAAACTAAGAAACTATAATATGTGCAATAAAAAATGGAAAATAAAAATTTTGTATTTCATTTACTTAACACTAATTAAATTAATTGCATTTCAATATAAATTTGCATCTTAATTAAAAATTCGTGCAAATTATCTTATTTCCATTTCAAATTTTATTTCTTAATATAGTTTTAGGTTTAGGCATTTCAATTTTAGAATTAGTATTATGTTTTTTTTTTCTTTTGAAACCTTATAATTAAGGTTTAATTAATTAATATTGTTTATTTTATAGGTAAAATTTTTCTATTTTTCTGTTATAATACTACAATCCCTTTTTTTTTGTACACTGAATTTCACAAGCGAAACGGGATAGACATAGAAATATATGTGAATCGGTAGTTAACATGTTGTGAGTGAGTTAAATGGTTAAATCAATAAAATAGAAGTATTAAGAAAGGAAACACTCAAATTTTCTCTTTTGGGCTAAAATATATCTTTTTTTTTTGTAAATAGATGATAAAAATTAAAAATAAAATTTGATGACGAATTTAAATCTCAATTTTCATATGAAATTTAAAAAAAAAGGAATTCTCTCGTTGTCTAAGATTATTTTTATTTTGCGCTTTCTTTCTTAATCCTTCTATTTTCTTTGGTTAAATCTTAAATATTATTAGTTTCCATAAAATGAGATTATATGTTGCTACAAAATATAATTTTTATTTAAGTATGTCATCGAATTTCTTAAGAGCATATATAATTAGAAATCCTACATTCAACCTATCATATATCAGCAAATATAATTCATTTCCCGGCGAAAATGAGACTATAATCATTTTTCCTTACCAATTACGTTTATTTAATTTTATTTATTATTATTTTTTAATGTTTATAGTGTAATTTTGAACTATACAGAAATAATAAAAATATTTATAGTTTGTTTTATTATAATTATTTACATTTTTTTTTATTATCTTTTAAGTCATATTGTTCAATTTTTCAAATTGCTAGAACAAGCTATATTTGGGGGTAAAAATTATTCTTTTTTTTTTTTTTCAAAAACCTGCCCAGGCACATAATACATATTTTTTTAATAATTTACTTTTTTTTATTTTAAAAATTTCAAAGTAATAAAATAATATTTGCAAAATGTTTAATTTTCATCTAAACTATTCATCAACAACGAACAAATATGTACTTAAATATAGTATATAAGATATTTTATTTCTTTCTAATAACATTAAATAGTAAATATTTTTTAAGACCTAATAATAATAATGTTTTTTATACATACTATCTATGTTTGTATATAAGTTCATTATTATTCAAATATATTTTATATACATAATTAAATTTTTATAATTTCCTAATTTTTTTTTTTATTTTAAGTTCTTTTGATGACCTATCATATAAGAGTTGCCAATAAACTACAGGAAAGACTAATTTATGTGGCTTTTATACTGTGTTATTATAGAACACATTTCTGCTGTTTCATAAATTTAATTCTATCAGGGTTTGAAACGTATGATAAGATTATTAATTTTATCAAGGATTCTTCAATTTTTCGGCTTCTAACCAAAAACAAAACAAATTTAAACAAATTTTACTTTTACAATTCTCCAATCTTTATTAAAACTAAAAAAAAAGAAATCTTTGATCAAGCTTATAGAATCAATACTCCCATTCATAAACTTTGTAGATGCTTGCTTCATTTTTTCAATATTAAAATACCAAGTTATTTAAAGCACAATTCGTTATTTTCAATAAAATCTAATATCAAAAACTATTTAAAATGAGAAATTTATCAATTTCACAAATAATCTTGCAAACCAATAATGTTACCGCAGTTAGTTCATCGTTACTAAAAAGTACCGTGGTACATCGTTACTAAAAAGGATTGTCGATATATTTATGTTGTACTCAATACATATTATTTTTAAAATTCCTAAAATTTAACGTCCTATATATTTCACACATAAAAAAAAATTTTAAAGAAAAAAGAGAACATAAGACACACCTTTTAATAAAAATCCAGATAGTTATTTATTTTGCATACATTTGATTATAAATTATAACTTTTATGATATATCTCTACTTTATCGAAAAAAAAAAAACAAAAATTATCTTAAAGAATTTTAAAATTAAAGGAATGTTAATAATAATATGCAATCATTTGAGAAATCAAAATATAATATGTGTTAATATAATGTAAGAATATTTTTTGACCTTAAAGGCTCAAAAATAAGAATGTTACCATTAGATATAAAAAAAGTGAAAGAACAGACAAAAAGATTCAAAAATCTTTAAAAAAATTAATTTAGTATGTCAGTAGAACAATAAAACTGATTGTAATAAAAAATTTAATGTTCTTTAATAAAATTTAAAAAAAAAAAATTAAAAAGAAAAATTTTTTGAATAATTTAAAACACGTAGGTAAGTTTTATGTACAAACATATACTAAAACTTCCAAACCGATATATGTTTTTAAAATAATAGAATCTAGAATTTATATGAGCAGATAAATCAAGTAAACTTGTCCTTGATTTCACACTTTGAAAACTATTATTGATAAGAAGATTGTATAGCTAATACTTTGAAGCTTTGAAGGTAGAAGCTGACTCGTAGCATTTGATTTTTTTACTAAGTTAGTTTCACTAGTATGAATTATTGGAATTTATGTACTTTTTGGAGCGAAATGTTTATTAATTTCCTTTTTTTGAAGTAACTTTAATAAATATGTAACTTTAATTAGCAATTCTAGAAGCGAATTACACACCAGCCGTTACATTTTAGATTCTAGTCTACAATTATTTTATAGTAGAACTTATTTTTTTTGCAGACATTTATGATGAATTTTCTTTTTTTTTTTCAAATCACGATATGGAAGACTAGGATATCCTAACGTTAAAGTTACTGCTATTAACATTACGTGGTGTAACATAACAGTCATCTGAAATATATACAACAAAAATAAGATTAAAAAAAAAATGCATTATTAAATTAATTCAATTATTGTTAGAGCGTAAATAGAAGTTATAAGAAAGAAAGTAGCTTATTAAAATTAATAAGTTTCTAATAATTAAAATCAATTAACGTGATCACTTAGTCGTAAAAAAATGTTATGAAAAATTTAATTATTTTCCTTATATGCCATTTATTTAAAATTTAGTTACATTTATTTATTTAATTTCTTTTAATTTTGATTTTGTACATTTGTTTGAAAATCAGCATAAAGTCAAAAGTTGCGAGCATTGTAGTTATCAATAATAGTCGAACTCAAATTAGTCAATAAGTATTTAGTTCTTTTATATCAGCGTGCATTAACTGAGCCGTACAATTTTTTTTACAGTGAATGCACATCAAGGTAAATGTACAAATGGTACAATATTTAATTAATCCTTCGCTGCTTTTTTCTGTGCCCGAATTCGATAAGTTATTAAATATTCAAACGTCTCAAAATTTTTTAATATTTTTAAAAACTAAAACAAGAAATAATTAAGATGAAGCAATTAATGGGTATTGAATGAAGTTTGTGCCTTAAGTCTTTTGTTTCTATCTAAATTTCATTTTCTCGCAATTGAAAAAATTGCACATAATTTTTTTTTAATAAAATAAAATTTCAAATATTTTTTACACATTATTATAGAAGCTTTTAATAATAAGGACTACAAAATATTTCAAATATGCCGGTACCATTTTGAAATATTGTTGCTGAGAATATATGGGGTTCAACAATAACAAGAAAAAATATTTTTATTTAAATAAAAAAAAAAAAACTAACTACCTTCATAGAAACTAAAATTTGATATTACAAAAGAAAGCTCATTTTAAATGATATAAGTTGAAAAAAAAACCAAAAATTAAAATTAAAAAAGTAATCGTTGTTTAGTCTGGCTACGGTTTGTTTTTTTTTTTTTTCTATTTAAAATCGTGACTTTAATGACATATCAATGCACTTTTTGTGTAATAAAATGTTTGCGCACATTTTATTTCTTCAAAAAAAAAAAAAAAATTAGAAATGAAGTTTTATTTTTTGTTTATTTGTGCATTATGAAAGTGCATTTAGCGGCAGCTATAATTTTAAAAAATTCCAAATTATTCACTACAACCCAGGACAGACAGAAAAAATAAATTGGTAATTTTTTTTTTTAGCAAAAGTTGCAATTTCAATTTTTTTTACATCAAACAACATTGAACTTATGTTTCAAAAATAATATTCACTAAAAAAGTTCCGCCAACTATAGAGAATAAAGTGTATAAGATAGAAATGAAGATCCACACAATAGTAACCTTATAATTTATTACTTTATTACTAAATTTAATATTAGCTTTTAGTCGAGAATGCTGATGCATACAATCAGCATATATATAAAGTGAACTCAAATAATTTGAGGTCACCGACTTCAAAACGTAATGATCAAACATAAAACCTCGTACTCCAAAAGTTGCACAAAGTTAAGTTCGAAATTAAATAAAAATATGTAGGTACATTTGATTGCACAAAAAAATATTATTTATTGCATTTGTAAATCCAAAAAATAGGTGAAAAAATTACCATGAAATTATTGTATTTGTAATTGATATTAATCAATTGTAAAATTTAATACTTTTTTCATGATGAAAATTTTATAACATGTAATTTTTATTTTGATTAAAAAAATTGTAAACCTCACCCAAAAATAGAAAATTTATGAAATTGGCATTAAATGAAAGAAAAAACAAAAATTTTAACACCGATACATGATATTTCTTAAGTTTAACGCACTTGTCAATAATTTTAAATTCTATTTAATTTTATTTATTAAACAAATTTTTTGTGTTATAAATTATGCATATTGACGATAACATCGTTAAATAAAATTAATTTTACAAAATAAAATATATTTAGAAATTTAACTTAAATATTTTTCGGCACAAAAAAAAAACGCTGTCAAGCCCTGCGATGCAAAACTCAAAATACATATGTGTGAATTGCACACCCAGCCTAATAGTATGTAACTGAATTTCATCTTTCACAGATGTTTATTAACTATAGTTCAGGAATATTTATATAATTTAAAAGCAAAATTATTGTAATATCTATCAATGAAACTAGTATATTGAGTTTCCTTTTCCTAGAATTGAAATTTTTTTTGTTCCTTTTAAATTAATACGGAAATTATACTAAATTATACATAAATTCGTATTCAATTTGGTAAGTTTATTTGGCATAAGAAAATCATTAACGCCATTAATTATATCATAAAAAAAATATAATTTTAGCATTACATTTGCATGAGCCACCAAATGGACATTTCATGTAATATTTAAGCTGGAAAATTACAAATTTACACAATACTAGTTTCAGATAAACTTTAATTAGAAATATGTTGTTATAAAGTAAAGTTAGTCAGTTTATAATGTTCACGTGATATTTTTGTAACAAAATTAGAAAAATATTTGACATCATTTAATATTTTCAACATTTTTTTTTTATTCGAAAACTTCGATATTATGCTAATGAAGGAACTAAGAAGCACATAAAACTGCTTATTGGACAATTTGATTACCATTAGAAATTCAATTTATTAAAGTCAAATCAAACAAATAAATCTTCATACGAGGTTTAATCGTTTTAATATACGACTTGATTTAGGTTTTTATTTAACAGGCTTGTCTTGAGCGTAATTATTAGAAATTAAGAAATTTTCTAATAATTCTTTTTAAAATTACGTATATTCAAAATTAATGTGTCCTATAAGTTTTTAAATTTATCTGCAATAAAAAATTTAAAATTTTACTTTTTTCTTAAAAATTTCCAAAAAGATCGTTACGATGAATTTGAAACATAAAAATACTTATAGAAAATAATCATACATACATTTATATCTAATGTTTTGGCAAGTTTACTCTTTATTAAACATTACATGGTATTATTATCTATAATTGTATCAAAATATAAAAATAGTAAAAAATATAAAACTAACAAAACTGGCAAAGTGAAAGTAAAAATTAGACAAGTGTAAAAATATTTACATTTTCTTTTAATGTATGTCTCACGGGTGTACAACATTCCTTATTATTATCTATTACTTACTTCATTAATATATTTTTTTTTTTAAATATTAATGCGTTTTTATAAGGTATTATTAAAGCAAAAAAAAATATTAAGTTTTTAATATACTTTATTTGATGAAAATTTTAAATTATTTGAATGAATAAACAAATTCATGTTATAAAAATCAAATTTAATTGAGCTTACGCAATATTTTTATAGCATTTACAAATAGAAATATTTGCGTGCAGAATTTGCGTTAATGAAGTTATGAATATTTTATTAAGAAAAATTAATTTAAAAATATTAATGATAATAAATATCTTAACCTGTCTGTGTCTAATTACAGCAGGTTCATTTAGCCAATAATGTTGTGATAAATATAAAATATAATGGAGTAGAAGTCGTTCGATAATTGCCTAATATTGCAGGAACTTATTCGTAATTTCGAAATATATGTTTATTAAATTTAATTTTCTAATTTCGCAAATTGAATTGAAATTTGTTTAAAAAAAATTAAATCTGTTGTGGAAAATTATTTTTAAGTAAAAAATATACTTACATACAAGAGAATGTTAGCCTGAAAAGTTTATAAAAATTGTAGCTAGACAAATTTTATATAATGTTACAAAATGTTTGTATTTGACGCGACGATAGTATAGGTATAGGCCCATAAATATCATTTGTAAAAACTTAATAAATCTTAACTATGTTAATTGTCGTTTGAATTTTGACACAAAAGCAACTTGTTAGCAAGCAAATAGAAAAATAAAAGATATAAGAGTACGTTTCTGAAAAATATATTAAAAATAATGTTAAAAGTTTAGCTGTGTCACACAATTAACATAGCAACGAGAAATCAACTATTCCAATTACTTTTAATAAATTTTAAATTTTTTTCTTCCCAGAACCATAGAAAAAAATTGGAATTCTAACTTTCAAATAAATTTTATGATTAGATTTAAAAAGTTTTTACAGTCTTTTCTTTGCGGTTATAAACTTCATCCGAGCATCAAACTCATTTGTTTTTCCAATTGTTACAGAGTGAAATATTTTTTTTTACTATTCTTTTTTTTTTTTTTTTAATAAATTTATCATGAAAATACCTCCAAAGATGTAAAACCACAACTTTTTTTAAGTGTAAGTATGATGAAAAAAAAAATTTTTTTTTTCTTCGTTTTTTTTTATGAAAAATCGAAAGTGTGTTCTTATTCTCTTTAAATGTCAAATTGACTAAACATTAAGAAAACATTTTTTTTGTCCAAGATTTTCAAATCTATTTCAATTAAACCATAATTCAGTTCAGTCAACTAGAAATGAATTATGAAAAATATATTTTACATTTTTATTAAAAAATTAAATATGTATGTAAAAAGAGAGAAATAAAATTCTCAAACCGAAGAAGTTTTTTGCTTGCACTTTAAAAGGTCAATGCTTCAATTGTGTATTAAGTATTATATTTTGATGAATTGACTTTAAGTAAATTTCGAAAGCTGCTTCATTCTTTCATATAAATAACGATAAGTCGTAACTTGTGTAGTTTGACCACATATTCCAGGGGTGAGAACAAATACCTCAAAATTCGAAAAAACTGAAATTAACTTAAATAACGATAACAATTTTCAGTGTGCCTAGATGACAAAAAATGACAATAAATAGTAATAATGATAATATGCTTTGTGTACTCATTTTATTTCAAAAACATATTATTAAAGACTCTAATTAACAATTCTGTATTTTATTGATAATTTTGATTTTGTATTTTTAAAATTTTTTTAGTATTATTAGTATTATGAAAAAACTAACAATGTAATCTACTTAATATTAGATAATTTTTAAAATTTGATATTACAAAAAAATATTTGTAATCAATAATAATTATACAATACATCAATATTTGTGTATAAATTTAATATTATAAATATTAAAAAAAAAATAATGATATTATATCATGGCGATAATTTTTGTTTACTACTATATCGTAAAAGTTTTGATATACATCGTAACAATTAAGTCTGAAGGTGAGAAACTAAATACTCACTTATTAAAGAAAACTACACTTTAAGAATACCGAAGCCGTAAATGTCAAATATTTTTCAAAATTAGTATAATTGAAAATTTAAATACCTATTTTTTATAAAGATAAAATTTACCTAAGTTGTTGTTGTATCATATGCCATCAAAATTGTTTTATCGTAAAAAAAAATTGGGAATGAATTTTTATTTTTCCATTATTAACCTAATCAGCTGAAACCGAAGTCCTAAAATAAGGCAAAAAAAAAATTTTTTTTTTTTTTTATTTAATTTGAAATTAAAATTTCCATATTTATTTTAAGATAATTGCTATGCAATTTTAGGAAAA
Organism: Hybos culiciformis; assembly: GCA_964007475.1. NCBI lineage: Eukaryota > Metazoa > Arthropoda > Insecta > Diptera > Hybotidae > Hybos > Hybos culiciformis. Next base: position 147,798,852 of record OZ023273.1, on the reverse strand, counting down.
CTTTCCTTTTGATCCCGTCTGTTAAATTTCACTCCAAAAAATACCTGTTGTTTATAAATGTATAAAATTATACAACATCAGATCAATTTTATTATAATTTTTTTTTTTTTTAAATTGAATTAATAAATCCACCAGCCAGGAAAAAAACTAACTGGTGGTATAATTAAAAAAAAAAAACTGTCATAAATGCCGCCTTTATGCAAAAAATTACAAAAAATAATTATGTAGTTTTTTTTTTTTTTTAACTTAATTCTTCATTCTGGAAGTGATAAATTTTATATGACTCAAAACTTGAAATAAAAACTGAATTGGGAAAAAAAATAATGGATAGGATATGGTTAATTTCGCGGTTAAGCATAATATACTTACATGAATATTAGAGTAACTTCAAAAAAAAAAAAAAGACATACAGTATTTTTATTTTTATATATGTAGTTATACTAATAGTGAAAAAAAACTTTTTAACATCTCACTGTTTCAATCTGGTTTCAATTGAAATTTATCATTCTAAATTCCATATTTTACACGTAATATGTAACAAAAATATTCAAGTTACTCAAGTTTTTCTGTCATCTGCCTCTTATTTTGCTGAATAGTTGCATTCATTTTCATTGACTGAAACAGAAGTCATCTTAATTTAGCGGCTGGTATAGTAAATTTTTTTTCCAATATTGAACTTCTAATGTAGACATGAATAGTAGAGTACATGAATTCATAGTATTTTATTTGGACGTACCTGCAAACTGCATAACCCCTATTTAAATCGTTTCAGTTATTGTGATAATTTTTTTTCATTTTAAGTAAACATTTTTCTTTTCCGAGCGAAACTAAGAAGTCTGCGCTCTGCAGACACAAAGTTGAAACTCAACTTCTATTTTATTCTTATTTCTCAGTATTAGTCAATAAAACGATTTTGTTTTATTTAATGCAAATATATTATATTTCGAATTGCAAGATTTAAATATCTAACTAAATAAAATATAAATAATTAAAAATAAATAAATTCTAAAAAGAAAAACAATCTTTACATCTTTACATGTTAATATTACATAATACATAATTGCGATAGGTACAAAAATTATGGAAATTGTGTATTGCGTTCTTAAGTTATAATTTTGAACATAATTATCATAAAAAATAAAGCTTTCATTATTTCTAATATTTGAATTATAAATGGAATTATTAATTTTATTTGTTATTTATAAGTAAAAATTTGTGACATAGCTAAGGATAACATCATAAGCTTAAACGACTTTAATTTGAGTTTTTCAATCAATTTAGTAATTTAAAAATATTTTCATTAATGTCATACCATAGTCGCGTCTCTTTTATTTTGATAAAATTCGATTAGGATGTCTTCAAAAACATAAAATATGTGAGCTGGAAATGCTCAGCAAATAATAATAAGACCAAAAAATCAAAAGTACAACAAAATAGCAACTTTATATCTAGCCAGTTTGTTAATTTAATTCGAAGTTATTATTTTTTCTTAATAAAAACTGTATTGTATCCTTTTGTCACAAATTTTTACAATTATCACTCATCATAACAAGCACAATAAAGATTTTCTTTTAAAAAAAATCAATTAATCTTAATAACACTACACAGTACAGAGATTCTTAGAAATATAAAGATCGCATAAAAAAATATTTGAATAAAAATATTCGCATTATGTTTAAAACTTGCTATTAATTTAATAAAAATTAATGTTTATTTAAACTCTTTCATATTGCTAGCAAGATTTAATTCTACAATCGTCACTTGTAAATTTAAGTTTATTATGTTTTTTTTTACAAAATTATACTAACTATTAGTCTATTTATGAAGTTTGAAAAATAATCATTGATGTAAAATAAGTGTTATACTCTAATATTTTCTATTTCTATTATCTGTAATCATACCTGATAAAAAAAAAATCATATTAACATTTCAGATTATCACTTTTCGAAACATGAGAATTTATCATTTTTTTTTTTTTTTTCAGAATTGAAATAAATGCGTAATGGAATTAATTGTACTAAAAATATAATAATTATTGACAAGGGATTCTGATCTGAGGTCATAAGTTCAAATTTTCAATGTTCAAATTAAAATAATAAAATAAAGTCTTCAAACATTATTAACAATTAAAATTTGATATTGACTTATAAAGATTTTTGTCTATCGATTTGAACATGAAAGAAATTTCAGGCTTGAACTTAACTAAATTTTTTATTTTGTTTACAATAAGGAATCGAAATTGGCACATTGAAAACTTTTAAAACTTTAACTCCTTGATTCCATAATTTTATTTTATTTTCAATTTAACATTTTTAAATCCTAAAAATTCCCTAAAATGTCCTAGGCTTTAGTAAATTTTTAGTTTTTATTTTAATATTTTTTTGGAAAATGGTACAATAACAAGGAAAAGAACCTTCTATATTTCTTCAAAATGTACACATTTTAAACATCTCCTGGTAAAATTACATTCAACATTTTTGCAAAGTATACTTTATAATAAGACAGATAAATGCAAAAAAAAAAATATGTTGAATAAATTAGTGAAATTAATTAATTGTAGTTTAAAAATCTAATATTCATTATTATGTCCTGGTGTCGCAACATTTTCATTACTTGACATTCCTTTACAACAAGCTCTATTTGATTTATTTTGTAATCGAATGTCTGTGGTTAAATCTATTGTATCACCTTGCGCTCTTATTTCACGTTCTGTACATTTTTCTAAACGAACCCACTGCCTGACAGCCAAAACAAACGCATCCGTCACATTGGTAGCATTCTTTGAAGAAGTCTCTATAAAAGATGATATGTGATTTTCTTGACACCAAGATGAGACTTCTTCGATACTTATTTGCCGAAAATGAGATTCAATATCATTCTAACAGAAAACATTTTAGTAAATTTTTAAACAAAATTAAAAGAAGTAAATAAATAACCTTATTTCCAACAACAATAAATGGAAAATTATCTGGCTTAACATCAGCATAATTTACAAATTCATCGCGCCATTGTTTCAACTTTTGAAAGCTGTCACGATTATTAATAGCATAGGACAATAGACATATATCTGATCCTCTATAAAATGGTGTTCGTAGCGAACTAAATCTCTCCTGTCCAGCAGTATCCCATATCTGAAAGAAATTAAATATAATTAAAAGATTTAATATTTTATTATAAAAATAAAGGTAAATATTTAAAAATGTAAACAGTTGATGAAAATGCGTGTTTCTATTATGATAAATTTTTTTTAACCTCATTGAAAAGTACCTCATTTGAACTGTAATTTATTTTCACCCAGTTTATATTTAATCTCGTATTTAATATAATGCCTTGATATAATATAATATAAAATATAAAAAAAAATCTCATTCTCATTATTTTGTAACAATCAGTAATTCAAATAATTTGGACTTCATCGAAATTTCAATCAAAAATTTAATATTAAAAATGAATTAAATAAATAATTTTTGGTTTAATTTCTTTCTTAAAATTCAAAATTATACATTAAAAAAAAGTTTAAAAAAAAAATTTTTTTTGCGAGCAATGAAAATTGGAAGTTTTTCAGATTTGGGTCGGACTTCAAAATCTTATAAACCAATGCAAGATATTCAGAAAGTAATTAATAATTTGGATCGTGATTTGGAGAAGTTATACGCAAAAAAAACAAAAACCGAAACACTTCAACTAACTACTACACCAAAGACGATGGAAATTTTTAATATTCCAATACCTCTACCTCTACCTACTAAGCCTGTTGAGCTACCACCACCTTTAACAATTCAAACGGCATCAACTACAAGCTTAAATAATAAATTATTTTCAGCTTTAAAATTTAATGACATAGCACCATCTGCCCAACATTTTGAACGATACATCATGTATAAAAGTAGAGCAGAAGAAGCTTTTCGTAATCATAAAATATTCACAGTGTATGGTAATTATGGAAGAATTAGAAGATCTTTGCTAAATAGAGGCTGGGTTGAAAAATGCACCCCATATCAGCTCAAGAATCTTCAGTCGCTTCCACATCAAACGCTAATGAAAAGTGCAAAAACTGGAAATGATTATGAATGTATGATATTAAGCAGAATGGTTCAAAAGTATCCAGCAAACTTTATTTGGCAACCAAGAAGAATGCAAGAAGCAGATGGATATGTTTTGCCATTTCGAAATCGAGTGAAACGAGGTGGAAGACTGAATTTTACAACTAAAGAAGGATTGATAGGTTGTATGGAAAATGCACATTGGTATACAGTTGACGGTGTTTCGGATATTATCACACCAAGACATCATCGTTTGGCAGAGAGAGATGAAAGACTTGATTTTTTGCGCGATTATCGAACAACTTATGCTTTGAGTTTAATTCTTTTCACGACAGAAGAGTCAGATAAGGTTTGTAAAGAGAAATATTTGTTACCGACTAAACAAATAGTTTTTATTAATAGGTTCAAATTTATTCAATTTTACTTTTGTGAAAAATTATTATTTGATGAAAAAGTCCAATTTTATTTTATAGACTAAAGTATTTGTTTTAAGTTTCGATGTTGGATTTTAAGTGTTTAATGCTTTTAGTTTGATTGGTCATTTTCATCAAACTTTCGAAGAATTTTTTGAAATCAGATTATAACAACTAAACGGAAAGTTTCTTTTTGAAATTAAAAAAAAAATGTTCTATTTATTTTTTAGATATTTGACAAAAATTATGAATTATTTTTAAAATCTGGAAGATTCATTGATATCACATATACCACAAATCCCACAATCGAAAGAACAAACCCATTCTTGATATCAGAAAAAAAAGACGAAGATAACAATAAGAAACCAATTAATTACTTAGAAGTCAATGGAGGTCACGACTCAATCTTTTATGAAAATGGAACAATACCTTTACATATATTGAAATTTGCACTCGAAAGAGTTCAACTTGAAATAATTACAAAGGAACATTCCGATATAAATTTTGATTGTGATTTCATAAAAGACCGAGAAGATGATGATGAAAAATATGATTATTGGAAAAACTTTTATGTATCCGCTAATAAAATTATGAATAGAGTTGAAAAATTTCGTGCTGTAGATCCAAAAGAAGTTCAAAAAATTTTAGTTGAATGTAGAAATCGAATAAATAGTGCAAAAAAATTATGGCCAACTCTAAAAACCGATGGTACTAAAAACTTATGGATCCTAAAACCTGGCTACCAATGCCGAGGAAATGGTATTGTCATAAAAAGAGACCATGAAGATATTGTAAATTATGGTGAACGTAGGCAACGAATGAGATATGTCGTTCAAAAATATGTTGGTTAGTTTTTGAAAATTTCTTTATTAGGAAAATAAATAATAATTTTTGGTACTATTTTATTTATTTTATATTTCCATTAATAATCTAAAATTTAATTAGTTCATGTACAATAATATTCGGTTTTATTTTAGAACGTCCACTTCTCATTTACAAGACAAAATTCGATATTCGGATATATGTCTTGTTATCAATTACCGAAGATCGATTTACTGTTTGGATGTATAAAGATTGTTACCTAAGATTTAGTTCAGAAGAGTACAGTTTACGTGATTTAAATGAAGTTATTCACATTACAAATAATGCCGTACAAAAGAAATATAAAAATGGTAAAAGATCAGATAAATTGCCACAACATAATATGTGGACTTTGCACCAATTTGACGAGTATCTGAAGTCAATTGGTAAAGAAGGAATGTGGCATGCAAAAATTTATCCAAAAATGAAGAGCAGCCTAACAGCAATTGCCTTGGCAAGTCTAGAAGAAACAGACTTAATTCCAAATAATTTTGAAATTTATGGATGTGATTTCATAGTTGATGAAGAACTGAATCCGATTTTATTAGAAATTAATGCAAATCCTGATATGTCGCATTCAACAATTGTTACTGCCAGAATATGTCCAACTGCTTTGGAGGATGTAATTAAAGTTATTGTTGATTATCCAAGAAGTCGTCACGCATCAACCGGTATAAAATAATCATCCGAAAATCTAACAATATTTAATACATTTTTAAATATTTTAGGAAATTTTGAAATAGCTTATTCACTACCTATACCACAAGTTCCTACATATGCTAGTGGCTTAGTAGTGAGTGGTGTTGGAATGAAAATATACGACGCCCAGCCTAAGTCAGTAACTGGATTGAAATTCGATCGTAAACGGGCAACACAAAAAACAAAACCAAAAGCTGAAAAGAAATTAACACAAAGTGATATCAAATTTCAATTTTCAGATGAAAAAAAATCAAAGGTTTCAGTTACATCAAATAAATCGTCACCGGCCAAAAAACAACGTCTAATGAAAAGTGTATCAGCACAAAGTACAAAAAAAATTTTCAAAAAAAAAACAGAACCAAAGAGTTCAAAGAATCAAAAAAATAAAACACAAATAATTGTTGGCCACAGTAAAAATGTAAGATTGAATTCTGTTCAAAATGAAAAAGAAGCTATCATTTCTCAGCATACTCCACCTACAGTTTTAATACAAGATGAAACTATTTTAGATAATTTTTTGGATATTTTGTATGCAAAAAATCACAATGAGGGGGAAAATGAAACAATTTTGGAAAAAAAAAATTCAAATAAAGTCTAAATTTTCTGTTGATAATTTTTATGTTTTATGGGTTAGGATGAAACCAACTCAAACATCACAACTTTGAAAAACGAAAGCCAAACCAAATATATTATTTTTATTTTAACCACTGTTAATTTCTTAGTGGAATCTGATAATTAGCTAGTGTAGTATGCAAGGACGTAATTTCAATATCTCCAACCAACATGAAGTATTTATCCTTTTTTATGCGGGCAAAAAATATTTATTTTACAATAAGATCAGTTTTTTTTTGTGTCGCAGCAAAAATGTAGATGCTAGAGTTCTCAAAACCGCTTTCAATCCAATCTTTCCATAATTTGCTAGAAGCTAATTATTTTCCTTTAAATAATAAAAAAAAATTCACATTTCAGTAAAAAAAAAAAAAAAAAAAAATTTTATATTTAAACTCTTATGGATAATATTAGAAGTATAACTCATCAAAAAAAAAATTAGACTTAAAATTTAATACTTGAAACCAGCTCGCAAAGTATACAGGGTAGTTGCTCAAATTATTTTGAATGTTACAAATGTTGAAGCTAATCGATCATAACAATAACTAGAAATATCATCAATATCCACAGAAAAGTAGAAAGTTTTTCGATCAAAACAAAAATTGTTTAAGTTTTGATGATCTTATTGAAATAAAACTTTTATTTTTAAAAGCCAAATAAATTACATATAGGTATAATTAATACGCAATACTTTTCAGTTTTATAATAGCAGAAAAAAATTAATTGAAATGAATAGGTATTAGAAAGCTAGTTAAAATATTTTGTCGAATTTTTGAGAACCCTAGTAACTAGTTTTATAGAAATAGAATTTCTTAATTTTTACAATGGTAAAGATATTTCTTGAAATTTTGAAAACTATTTTTTAAGACACAATAAAATCTTTACTCAAACCTATTCCTTATTTTTCTTCTTAAAAACATCTAAAATATTTCGGTTTTAAATCTTCCTTACTTGTAAAGTATATTTAACGCCGTCAATTTCAAGGTCTTTGTTCATAAATTCAACACCAATTGTGTGAAAACTATTTTCATCATATCGATTACTAACAAACCGGTTCATAAGACAACCTAAAAAAAAGATAAGAGTAAAATTGTAAAGTTTTTGTCATAATTTAAACTTGATTAATTAAAATAATACTTACTTTTGCCTACACCGCCATCCCCTGTAAATAATGAGACAAAAATTATACTATTAATAAAATATTGATGAAATTTTCTCAAAATCCGTTGCTGACGTAGGTTCGATTCCCGCCTCACGCTAGAATTTGTAAAAGGTTATACACATTTTTTATGTCACACTACGTACCTTTATATTATAACAATTACAGAATTATTATTACATAATTATTATCTTAATTTGGTAGTTTACTAATATTTTGATCAAAAAAGGGATACCTTACCTAAACCTAATGGCGATATTCAGGCGATACGGTGCAGCAAATTTTCAAAGTTTTCCCTACATGTTTTGACAATACTTTTAGTCTTAGTTAATTAAGTAAAGTAATAAAATACAACGCTTCAGAAAATATTTCAAACAGTCTTTTGAGAGCTAAAAAAAATCTTAACGTAATTAATTAAATTATATATAAACAAAATTCTTTACTAAATATAGTAACAAGAATCAATTCAACTAGTTTAATGGGAAAATGAATAGGTATAAGAATTTGAAGCTATGCCACATGTTAAATCATAGATGCCGCAAAGACATCATGTGTCAAGTGATACATGTTTGAAACAAGCAGCCCCTATTAAACCTTCCCAAAAACCAAAAATTCAATTATTAAATTAAACATTTAATATTAAACTATTTTTTACCAGATACAATTTTAAATTTTTTTTAACTCAACACTCACAATGGTACTTACACTTAGGTAACTAAAGAATATTAACTTCATAAAAGATATTGTGTTTTCGATCAGTCATAATGATAATCTTTGAACTCTAATTATTATTTCTAGATCTTTAATTTAGTATTATTTATTAACGTTTCTTGAATTAATATTAAGCAACAATATAATATTTCAAAAATCCAATAATTTTTTTATGCCCGCCTATGTGTCAATTTTAATATTTTAACATTATAAAAAAAGTGTGTGTAATTTTTCATCCTGACTCATCTGTAGATATAAAAGTTCGACAATGTAATCAATGTATCTAGCTTAGTCTATGATGATGTGCCTTGCCAAAACAATAGCTTACTATCACGTATTTTCGTATAAGAAATAAAAGAGAAGACAAAAAGAAAATAAAAAAAATAAATCAACACAAAAATTTTCGTTTTATTTACCTAGTATTACGACCTTCAGAAGTGTAGATTTTTTTGGTCTCATATTTTTCATTTTTCCAAATTTAAGTTTAAAAAATTATAGAAAAACTAATATTTTTTATTAATTAATTAGATATTAGATGTTATTTTTATTAAAAGAAAATCGAAAAGACGCAAAACCACGAAAACATCTTTTTTTTTTATTTACAGAAAAGAAGTAAAGACTCAACAGACAGCTAAGGAAATTAACAGAAGATACAATGAAAGGGAGCGAGCAAGTAAATGAAGTATGTTATGAAGGTAGTTTTGCAGTTGAATAACATTATGTGGTTAAACCGAGCGACATTGTTAAATCGCACTATGTGTTTCCGATACTAAGGCAGTATAAATAAAAAGTGGTAAATTTAAAATATAAATTATTATTGTTTTAAACAAGAGTATTTTTATGTTTTTTATTAAGTCCATCATAACAAATTTTACGTACATTATTGGTATTTTTTATTAGAGTTTGTGAAAATTGAAAAAAAACCAATATACCTACATATAAATTTTAAATCTTTTTTTTACAAATTAAACTAATAAAAAAACTAAGGATCTTATTCTTCCGAGAGGAGACCACATATTTTACACAGATTAAAAAACTATAATATACATACGTAAATTCAAATATATGCACGAACTTTAATCATTTCAAAAGTCCAATACAATAGTTCAACCAAAAACAAAAAAACTCAAACATAAGAAAACTCATTTAAAATTTTAACATACAAAATTAAATGTGCATTTTTTTTTTATTATTTTATTAATTTAGTTAATTTTTTTTCATCAAATTATTATTAATTTATTATGTATATAAAAAATGATTTAAATAAATTGTATAAATTAATTACGTATACCTAGACTTTTAGTTTGTTTTGCTGGAACAGTAATTGCATTTATATAATAACTAAAAAATTAACAAAGTAGTAACTAATACCTTGTTCGCACATAAAAATACTTCCGGAGTAATAAGAAGAAGTTCCTAAAAGTTCTTTTCTACTTAATAAGTGTAAAGAATTTGACAGTTCCGGAAAAAATATGTAGCTGGAAGTAGGTATAAAATATCAATTGGTGAAAAAAAAATTTCAAGTGATATTTTTTTAAATGATCTGTTTGGCAACCCTGACAAATGTCGCCTTCCTTGTGTAATCAAAGCAAAACAAAAATTTCTGCAGTTTTTTTAAGTGTGATGTTTTTGTATTTCATTCAAAATACATTAGAAATTATTTCGTGTTTTTTTTAATTAAAAAATTATTTTACTATATAAATTTATCAATAATAAATATTAAATAAGTTTTTAACTAAAAAAAAAAATAATAAAAATTATTAAAGAAAAAAAATTCTAATAGGAAAATTTTAATATTTTTCTTAGCAGAAGTATGTAGTAAAAAGCAAGTGAATTTTTCGCATACAATAATCTTCAATGTGTTTGTGAGGTCAACAGAGAGAAATAAAATCAAAGAAGAACACAAAACATGATAAATTTAAGAAAACTAATGCATAAAATGCAATTAAAAAAATAAAATAAAAAAGTTCTAAAATGAATTAAAAAAAAAAAAAAAATTAAAAATCTAATTTTTCAATCGTTTGAATTTATTTTTCTTATAATTCTTGAGAAATGGCATGATGATTCAAAAATAATTTTTTAGCTTCAAAAAGCAGGCATTTGTATTTACATTTCACCTACACGCACACAAAGTTGAAATGCAACTGTGTTGAAATGTCAAACGAATATATTGCACACATTTGCATTATTTTAAAAAAATCTCTGAGAAATTAAATATAAATGTGTGTGTGAGATAAATAACATAATTTTTGGTTTGTTTACATTTTTCTCTGAATTTTGGTTTATTTTCAATTAAACACAGAGCCAATTTTTAATAATTAACTTTCAGATACAATTTACTTTAAAAATATATCTTGGTTTGGCTAAAAATTGAAAAATTAGATAAAATATAATTAAAAAAAAAAAAAACTGAGTGCTGAAAAAATAATAAAGTACCCATTTATTTATTTTGAAGGTTCATTGAATTTCGGCAGAATTAAGTTCCTAAAACTCGAGGACTTGTTATTGTTTTTTTTTACAGCCCAACCCAACCTAACCTATCACTAGGTACTTCCTCTTCCTACCTAGATATGTGCCACTATTGTACCTATTTGTGGAATAAAACAAAAGAAATTCTTCGAGAAATTCCTACCTACGCCTGTGTAGGTTACCTACATAATTTTAGGTTTTGTCCTTATTTTAAATGAAATTTTTAATGTCATTTTCCGTATTCAATCAATTTATCTTGCAGTAAGTATAAAATATTGATTTGTTGAAAATTCTATGTTAACATAGATACTTTGCATCGCAACATTTGCCCGGCTCTTGACCAAAATTTATTTTATATTTGTATTTGTGTCAAAAAATAAAGAAGAATAATAATAATAATGCTACAAAAAGTAAAATGTCAATAAACTTTTAGGTTTTCTGCTTTTAAACAAAATATTATATGAAAAAAAAAAGTTCACGGAAAATAAGAAAATTATAAAAAAGCATTAAAATTTTAAAAGAAAATAAAAACGCAATTAGGAAAAACAAGTAAAAAATAAATTAATAAAAATTAAAAAAAAAACTATTAATAATCTGTGGACAAAACGATTTTACATATTTTCTTTATAAAATCACTGACTGACGGCTTATAAAAAAATAAAAAAACACAAAAACAAAAAATATGAAAAGAATCAAAAAACAAAATTATATTTTTTATAGAAAAAAATATTTTTTCCTCGTAAAAAAAAATCAATAAAATGAAAATTTTAAATTAAACAAAAAAGAAATAAAAAATATTATTTTTTTTAACATTTTAATTTTATTAATCATTTCCAAAAAAATAAAATATTCAAAGTAAGGAAAAAAATAATAATTGTAAGTACCTACCTAATACCTAAATTATTTAAAACAAATTATTTTCTAATTTATACGACTTTATAAGTAAAATTTGTTTTTGAAAACTAAAACCGAAGTTGAAACACTTTTATTCTATCTTAATAAGAAACTATGAAGTAATGTAAGTAAGTAATTAAGATTTCAATGGGAAAATAAATTAAATAAGATACTTACCTAATTAAGTCGTTGGAAGCTCTTACTTACGTACCTATACTCTACTTCTACTAGATATACCTACAAAAAATATAGGATTTAAGTAAAAAGGTTAACAGTTCAGAAAAAAGTTGACAGTTCCAGGAATAAAAAAAAGTTATATAGAAGGTATAAGATACGACTACAATATAGGTATCTGACATTTTCAATTCATTGATACATAACAATCTGGATTTTTTTTTTAAGGAATGATGTTAAGTATAGTTCTTTTAAAAAAAGTTGAATGTTTTTTTTTTTGCATAATTAAGTAAGTAATTGGTTTTTTAATCAATTAAGTACTAACCTACGTGACCATTTACCGCAATTTATCTAACAACTTTTAATTAAAATTCGGTTTTTTAGTTCAAATTAGTTGCTTTTCTTATTCCTATATCTAAATCTTGTGGAATGAAAGTTTACTTCAGCAGGTTCTTTAAAAATTCTAATTACTTATCTAGGTAGTTGTATTGAATTAAAAGTTGCATCAAATAAAACTGACATAGACAACTTATAGCTAGTTAAATAAAAATAAAGAAAGAAAAAACCTAATTTAAGTAAGTAGGTAAGTAATAAGAACTTAAAAAAAAATACAAATTTATAATGAAAAAAGGTCAAAATATGTGAACTAATTTTGTCGGTTCTAGATTCTTAAATTTAAATTTATATTTAGTCTTTTACTGTTTTTTTATTTTTTAAACAACCTTGAAATAATTTACTTTTTGGTTCCGAAACACTTTCATAATATGCAAAATTTTTACTTAAATTTCATTTATTTAAAAAAAAAAAATTTTTTATGCTAATTCTTTTTTAACCCGAGGAAATGTCTATATAGCAATTTTAATTGCGTAATAAACATAAATTTGGTTTGGCTTTTTTTCTGTTTTTTTTTTTTTCATTTTGTCCCTCTCTTTGTGTTAAATTCTATTGCTGCAATTTTAGTTGAGATAATTTAAATTTGAATATAAAAAACCAATTTAAAATAAAAAATTAAAAAAAAATTTACTTTTCTAAGAAATAGTTGGTCAAATTGTAAATATATCTAAAAGATCTGTAACAAACTTAAATTCGAATTAAACCCATCAAATAACGAGGTGAAATTGAAAATTATTACATATCCATAGTTACATGTAAGAATAAGCCATATATTCAAAGCAAAATTTTGGATTATGGTTAAACAAAATACTCGATACCTCGCTCGATACTTTTATATAAGTAAGAATCGTTTGATACTTTATTTTTATTTAAACCCTTAAGTTCTACTCAAACTTAATGTGAGCATGCACAAAAGAACATTTTTGTTCGTCTTCATATTTCTAATGCTTTTTTAAGCTTAAGGAAGTTCTTGTGGTTCTTACCTAGGACATACTACAATTTTTTTTCCAATTACGGACGTGACAACTTTTGCAAGATTATTTTCCTAAAAAAATTATGAAATTTTAAGTAGTGACTAGCTTATTATTACAAGCAACTAATATTTCAATAAGAGCCTAATAATAACAAAACATAATTAGTTATCATTTCATTTCTAATCTAACACTATTAGATAATTATTGTAAAATTTTAATATAGTTATAAGCGATATTATAAGTTATTTGTTTCTTTTTTTTCGCTTTCTTGAAAATGATTCATCTGATGAATTTCCGTTCCATTTGACCCAAAAAATAAAAATAAATAAAATTGTTGGATACCTTCTTAATTTAAATGTTATCATATCAAAGCGATAGTTGTTTTTTTTTTTGTTATAATTGTGTTAAAATTAAGTATATTCTCCCGACTACCTTGAAACAAATGAAACTTATTGAATATATGTTTATTTTATGAAGTCAATAAAAATAATATGTAAAAAAAAAACATTGAGCTAATAAGTTTTATTTTATTCGTTTTTTTTTTATTCTAAAACAATTTATTTCTACTATTTTTTAACTTAGTTAATTTTAAAAGTTTCGTTTTAAACTTAATTAATAAGTAGGTAAGTAAGTATGTGTAGATTGTATATTTAATTAATGTGAAATAAGTAATTGTTGAATTACAACACTAATACTCTAAATTTAAGTTTGTAAGACTTTTTAGCATAAGAAAATTGTCTGAGAATTAAGCTTGAATAAGTACATATTTTGATTTCTGAATATTTTTTCAATATTGCATTAAATAAGAAATATATGTAAGTATTTATCTCGGGATTTATAGATTTCGGAGTTTATCAGAACTTATAGAGTTATATATAATAGGAGGTACTTTAATATGCAATTTGTTGTTTAGATACAAGCTTAATGCTTTTATTTCATTGTCATTTTGGTAATAAGTACATATCATTAATCATAAAAAGATATTCAAATAGTTTAATATGAATCATACTCGGAATCATAGGACTTAAACAAAATCACATAAATTAGACACAACAAACAACATTCAAGACACTACAAACCACATTCTAGACAGTCATACTATTTAGTCTGCTCAACTTTGACTTTAATATCAATTTAGTATCCGAGATCTCAAAAATATCTGAAACCTTAATTGCCTCAGATAACATTCTTTCAATTGGCCGATTTTTTGCCATATACTGTACTGTGTCTTTCCACCCGAGTTCCACCCAGAACATTTGGCTATTTCTAAGTGACCTCGATGGTACCCTCAACCGAATTCTATAAAGCAAATTCGGAGAACAAAAAACTCCGGATAAAATTTGACAACATTACAATTAATTCGTCTATCCTTCAGTGATTGTATGCCGAGCAATTGAATACGATCCGTATAGGACGGAAGAATAAATGGATCTCGCCACGGCATCGATCTAAATACAAATCTTAATCATTTTTTTTGTACACTTTCAATTCTATTTACGTCAACTTCAAAACACGGCGACCATACTGGGAGCAATACTCAAGTATAGGGCGTACAATAGTACAATAGAGTGACTTCGTTACAACAATACTATCAAACTCCTTAGACCATCTCTTGATAAAAGCCAACAAAGAGAAGGCCTTATTAATCAAGTCAAATTTTAGTGGATGATTGTAAATAAATATGCCCTCAAAATTTTTTTATTCGTTTTAAATTTTTATTACGTTTATATAAGTTATTATTTTTAAGTCTTAGAATAATTCTTTTTAAGTCTTAGAATAATTTAGTGCAGAAAGTTCTAGATAGTCGATTGTAAATGTGTTATATGTTTACATTAGCCTCTCAGGATCACACGAAAAAGTTTTATGTAGAATGGTTACGAGAAACCGAGTTTATGGTTCCTGCAGCACAGAAAAAATAGCCAAAAAGTACACGAAAGACTTTTTATCATTTCTGTGATCTTGGATAATTATCGTTGATAAGTTCAGATTGGTGAATTTACAACACAAATTTTGCATTCAATCTATAAAGATGACTTATTTTTAATCTAAGTAAAATTAATTAACTATAGCTTTTACTGTATTAATCCTTGATTTGCATCTATAATTTTAATAGTTTTTCGAATGTTTCATCTTCTTTGCATAAAATACAATCTGAACTCTGAAGCATAAAAATCATGATTAATTTACAAACATTATTTTTAAATGTTTTTTCTTCGCTTAAGTAAATTAGGTATATTATACTTTATACATATATTTAAATAGTTTTATTAATTTATATTTTAGCTATATGACTCAAGTTCAAAGAAAAAGTCAAATATCACTTTCGCAACGTTTTTATTATATACACTTATGAACAATATTTCCGGAAAAATAATTTTCTTTTCTTGGAAAATTTAATACTTTTAGTTGTAAAAAAAAATCATATTTACTTAATTTAATTTTTTTTTTTTTTCAGAATTCTTTTTTCAAAAAATTAATTGCTGAGACTTTCAAAAAACAAAAAAAAAAAAAAAAACAAATAAACAAAATTCTTTTCTTTTTGGCAATTTTTATTAAAAATTAAATAAAAAAATAAAATACAATAATTTTTATGATTTATATACATATGTAAGTAAGTATATACAAAAAAAAAAATCTTGAAAAACATAAATTTCTTTGTTTTTTTTTTTTTTTTCATTTTTAATTAAGCAACAAAAAAGTTTATAAGATCAGCAGAATCGTAAAAATTTCACCAAAAAAAGAAAAAAAAAAAAAAAAAAGATGGGAAAATATAAATCTGGAATTTTATTAATGGAGAGTTATTAAAAGTTTTATTGAGGTCATTAATTTATTGAATTCTAATATCTTTTTTTTTTTTTCTATAACGGAATCAATTAACATACGTATTCCGTATTTCTTTCATTTTGATTTTATTAAAAATTTTTATTCAAAAATAAACTTACTTATTTAGTCAACATCATTCTGATACTGTGGAATAATCTTGAGCTTAACTGAATAAACGTCAAAGAATTTAGGGTCGAAGTATTATCTAGCTTTAATTTTAAATGTTGTTCGAGGAACAAACGAGCAATGCGTGTTAGAGATAAACAGGGTACTTACTATTTGTATCTAAAGACTTAAAATAATTACTTTATTGAATTGAACTTTATGTATGTACTTAAAGTACTTACACATCTGTGTGAGGTAGTATACACACATTAGGAAAATT
Organism: Hybos culiciformis; assembly: GCA_964007475.1. NCBI lineage: Eukaryota > Metazoa > Arthropoda > Insecta > Diptera > Hybotidae > Hybos > Hybos culiciformis. Next base: position 147,782,245 of record OZ023273.1, on the reverse strand, counting down.
ATTTAAATTTACAATTTTAAAATAATTCTACTTATCATTTGAATCAAGCTACCATACTAAAAGAGTGACGAATAAATATGTGTGTACTGTATCTCTACATATATTTTATTTATAAAGAAAGCAAATTATATTTATACGATACCTTAGTCCCAAAAATATATCATGACAAAATTATTTTAAATATGAAGTGGCACTTCTTTGTGTCATTTTTTTGTTTTGTATGTTAAATATTTAAAACATCAATTTGTCACCATGAAGATTATTTAATCGATGACCTATTAATTGAATTTAAATCTATGCTAAAATTTCCTGAACTTAAATGAAAAAAAAAAATAAAATAAATAAATAAATAAAATGCAAAAGAAAGTCTAAAAATAAATTAATTTTTTAATTTGTTTTGTTAGACTTATATTATGTGCATATTTGTTGTTTAAAACTAAATCAGCTAAGTATAAAAACGAATAAGACCTCAAATAAAATATACTTAAGTAATTAAGTACTTGTTATTTATTTCAGCTATATACTTAATAATTTCCTCTCAATGCACTTAAAGTAGTTAGATAAGAAAAAAATACAGAGATTAAGAATTTTAATATAATTATAAATTGAAATCTGTAGAATAAGCAAGTTATTGAAAAGGTTGGGCCAATTAGTCTGATGATATCTCGGATGATGATACTTTAAGAACAAATAATTAGTTCAAAAAAATCCTTCACCAAGTACTTATTATTGGGCGGGCGAACGAATTTATATCAAATTAAGTTTTCGTACCGGATGACAAACTCGTAATACAGATCTGAACATTACTTTTGGAGTAAGTTTGTAATTATTTTACAAATAGCGTTCTTGTAATTTTTTTGCCCCAGGCCGTTTGGACATGGACTAGAATTTGTGTTAATTTGTCAATTTGTCTCACTTGAATTTAGTGTTTGTGTGTGTGTTTTTTTTTTAAATAATAAAGCTCTTATGTAACTATGCATTAACTACTCCATAAATCTAAGTATGTTTCTGAATGAATATGCATATTTTTTTTTGTTTGCATTACAGAGATTTGATTCAGAAAAAAATATTTGAATACAATAAACATTTTTTTTTGTTATATTCAGTTTATAATTAACTAACATTATGTTTAAGTCAGATTTTAATAAATTTATTATTTATACATGCTTTTAAGAATGGTGTCTAATTTTTCATTAAATTACATTTTAACTTCCGTCTATCATAAATTTACATTTAGCAAAAGCAAAATATTTTTTAACTGAAAATTTCACCTATAATAATATTTTTATTTTTATAACTCCATTCTCAATTAAGTAAAAAATATTGTGTTTTCCTTTGTTTAAGCTTTTTGTCCAACAAAATGAACATTAGTCTTATAATACTTAGTTCTTTGAAAAAAAAAAAAAAAATTCAAAAAAATAAAATAAAATAAAGATCAAAGCAAAAAGCCACAAAAAAAATTGGTGTATCATCCGCCATCATCATTCGCGGTTTAACTTTTTCTATTTTTCTTGTGTGCAGAAAATCAGAAAAGCAATAATATCAAAATAAAAAAAAAAAAAAAAACAAAAAAAAAATTGGTTAAACCATTTTGTACTTAACTTTGAAACGGAGAAATAAAAAAAAAAATACTGGATTTATATGTTCTTAATATGGTTAAAGAACTCAAATCCAGTGTTTGAGAAAAAAAAAACGATTTTCACTTTATTAAATTTTATTTTATTTTTTTTCTGTATTTTCATTAATTTATTTTTTGTAATATAACTGTTAAATCTTTTATTGATTTCTTGCAATTCCTCATTTGAAAATTTTTCATACTTTACCATTATTTCTGGCAATAGTAGTGGTTTTCAAATTCTCTCTTCTCTGGAAACAACGACGACGCAACGGACGTAGTAAAGGGAAATAAAAAAAAAAAAATTTATTTGATAATGTAAAAACGAAGTAAGAATAATTTTCTTAAAATTTTCCCTCAAAAAAATTTCATGAAATTTATTTGCGAAAAAATATTGAAAACATACTTTTTTGATCAAAATTTTTTAATTCTACATAATTGCACATATATTATAGATCTCAGCTTATTTCAAACGATGAGTCGCCGAATTTCATTATGTATTTGATTAAATTACCAAAAACCATGAATCTGTAATACTTGGTAATAGCATAATAATATAGTATAATTAGTTAGTAACTAGTTAATACATCTTTGGTTTTGATTCGTTAAAGATTCCACTCAGATTAATACTTTTCCGAATGTTTAATAAAAAAAAATTTCATTGAACCAATTTATAACATTCTTTGCTCAATTTTAGACGATCTTAAAATAAAAATGGTATTAAACAGAGCTTCGAACCGGAACCGAAAACCGAAAACCGGAAAAAACCGTAATTTATGACCAAACCGTAAACGTAACCGAACCCAAATATTCGAAATACAAAAACGCAACCTTAATCGGAACGAAATTTCATTTCGGTTTTTTTGTTCTTTTTCGTTCCTTTATCGTTCCTTAAACAAGATAAAAAATAAAAAAATTTAATACAAAATTTATATTTTTTTTATGTTTGATTTATATTTTGTATTTGTGTTACATATATGTATGTGTGTTTTTATTTTCAATATAGGAAATATTTTTATTACACAAAAGTTTCAACTCCATTTCTTTTTGCAATTAACGGACAAGCACAAAAAGTGCTACTCAAAAAAAAATTTGAACCGAAAAAAAACCGGTTTTGAATCGAAAAAAAAATTGAACCGTAACCGGAACGAAATTTAAATTTTCAAAACGGAAACGTAACCCGAAACGATAAAATTTTAAGAACGAAACCGAAAACCGGAACAAAATAAATTGCGGTTCCAAGCTCTGGTATTAAATACAAAAAAAAAAAATTGATTCGTGTTAACTTTGATATATCATGTTTGAAACCTTTTTATTTGGAAACTATCGCCGAAAGCTTGATGAATTTGAACTTAACTACTTCTTGGTAGTAGCATCATAATAGTACAGAGTAGATAGCACTGTTTTCGATTTGATTAGAGATTCTCATCACAAATTAACACTTTCTTCAAATATATAATACTTCGACATTATTTACTCACATGCTAGACGACCTCAAGCTCGACCTCAAGATAAAAAATGTTAGGTATTAAATATAAAAAATAATAATTTATGCTAACACTGAACACCAACGCTGAAAACTTAGATCTGTAATTACTAATCAGTAATAGCAGTATAATAAAATTATAGGCATACAGTTATCGATTCGATTCGATTATGATGAATTCGTTTTCCTAATTTTTTTTTTTTTTTTTTTGAAGAAATGAAAAACAGAAAATATTAAGAAAAGTTCAAGCAATGTTAATGTTTTCCACTTCGTATTATATGTTGATATATGAAAATTTTAAAGGTCTTTTTTATTTATTATTTTTCATTTATATACTTATACCTAAGTATTTTCTTTTATTTGCTTCTATAATGTTTTACAAATAGAATATTTTTTTTATACAATATTTAGTTGGTTTTTTACGATCGTTGAGTTTAATTTTTTTCTTTTTATTAACTGAAAACCAACATTAAAATGGTATTTTTTTTGCTCTATACAAAAAGTATAAAAGTACTTTGTTTTTTTGAAAAAAAAAATAAATAAAAAAAATAAATTTATGATTTTCACCTCAGCTACAGGTAAATAAACAAATAATTTATTCGTTGTCTCTCTTTTTGTGATATTTTTATATTAAGTATTATGATTTTTTATTATTTTTTTTTTTTTTTCAGAATTTATTTGTATTTTATGCTTTGGAAAAAAAAATAAAATATTTTTTATGTTTTTTTTTTTGTTATTCCGCGCGCCGCGCGCCGCCTTAAATGAAGAAAAAATCTTATAAAAATGAGAATAATTATAATATTTTTTTGTTGTTTTATTTCGTTTTTTTTTTTTAGTTTGCGGTTGCCTGTTGTTACGTATGGATCGGTTTGCGCATTAACGGTACAATCATAGAGTTGCAACTATTTTATGTAAAAAAAAAAATAAAAAAAATTTCATAGATCAAGATACAATTTTTTTTTTTTTTTAAGTATGTTTTCTTTAATTTAATCGGTGAACGAACGGTATCAAATTATTTTATGTTGTGCGATTTTTTTTTTTTTACCATTTTACTATATTTGTAATTGCAAAAACAATTATTTGGAAGCAAAAAAAAAAAAAAAAAAACCCGCAAAAACATAACTTAAAATGTTTTTTAACTACCTTTATAAAATATCAAAATACATTTAGAAAAAAAAAAAACTTAATTTTTCATGGTATAAAATTTTCTAATACAAAAAGTTGCAATTATGTTGCCGTTATAAGAGTCTTACAGGAATCTTATGAAGATCTAATGAGAATCAAAAGATTGTTTTGTTTTTTTTTTTATGATGAAAAAAGTTTATGAACTAACTTTGTAAACTAAGTTAATAAAATTTTTAAATATAATTAAAATTTTTATTTTAATAACTTGGTTTTGAAAATAAAAAAATTAAAATCTGTCAAAATTAGTTTCTATTTTTTTAATATTTTCTTATTAATCTGTGAACACAAACTTCAAAAAATAAAAACCGCGAGCATGGTTCACTTAATTCATAAATTTTTGCTCCATGGTTAACTTTATACAAATGATTAGCTTTCAAGAATTTTTTTTTTGTTCAAATTTTTTGATAAAACTCATAATAAATTTTATAATGAAAAAATAATTTCAGGAAGAAACTAAAATACCTACATAAAGAAAAAATGATTTCATTAAAAATTTTAAGAAATTCAAACATTAAAAAATAATCAGTTTTTTTTTTTTTTTTTCTTTTTGCGTTTGGGGATTACGTTTTTTGCTCAAAAACAACATATCAGAAGGAAAATAAAGGTTTTTTGTTGTTTTTTTTTCTGCTTGTTGACATTACAAGGACACGGAATATAATTAAAAAAAACAATTTTTTTTTTTTAAAGACGGGCAGATTCTGGCAGATATACCTAGAAGTTTTTTTTCAGTTTTTTAAGTTTTTTTTTTTTTTTTTTTTAATAAAAATATGAATAAAAAGAAAAAGGTTTGTTAAACAAAAAAAAAAAAAACTCCTTAAGAATAATAATAATAAAAATAATAATTTTGTATAAACCTCGATATAAACCCACGTTTGGATATTCATGATATTGTTTTCTTTCTGTAAGTATAATAAGGAAAGAAGTTTCTTTTAAATATAGTTTAAAAACTTAATGAGTGTTGAAGACATTTAAGTTAAGTTAAGAGACAATCGAACATGATATTTTGAAGCAACTATAATAAACTGCAGTTTCACATTCTTTATTGACTCTAATATAGGAAAATTAACAAATTTTAAACCACAACCAATCATATATGAATCGTTCCCCAATATTAAATTGTTGTTATGTTCTACTTCTAATGTCAAAGCCAATCTCTTGTTGTTACTTGATTACCGAATTTACTTAATTCCTTTTCAATACTGATTACATTTTTATTTTATATTTATTTTATATTTTATCAAGTGTACAGATTTATAGCGTAAAAAATATATTAATAAAAATAAATTACTTCGATTACTTACCACAGCACAGAATTCGTATATTAAATTCAAAAAAAAAAAAAAAATTATAATAATAATAATAATTTTTTTATGCAAATGAATAATAATTCTACTGTTAATCAATTTGTTACACACCTCTGAATGGTTTATGAAAAGTGTGATATTAACAGTTTAATTTTTATTTTAATAATAAACTGATTATTAAAATTTTATTTTTTAATTTATGAATATCAATCATCAAAAACCAGCGCTACTAATCAATAAATTTAAAGTTGTAATTTATTTGTGCCACTTTATCAGTACGTATATTTAAATATTATAGCTAAGTATTTTAAGATAAAATGAAGTTTTATGTGGCTTCCAGTTAAGATATCTCAGCAGTTGGTTGGACATATTTATGATACAGAGTAAATATTTAGACAAGGTATATAATATATAATCCGTTTAAAAATCATAATTCATAAATTAATTATTTTCAAATTGAGAGGTACATATAAGTATTTATATCGAGATTTATATAAAAAAAATTGTTCTATGGTTGAAAAAAAACAGAGAAAAAACTTCGGCAAAAACAAAAATTCGATCAAATTGTCAGGTTTGCACTTTAAATAATATGAAATAAAACTTCAAATGTTAAAATTATCTAAATTGAATTGTCTTTCAACTGATAAATTTCTTCGACGGTCGCATGATTAAAAAGTGACTACTTTACTTTTAACTAATAGCATAGATTAAGAATACAGAAGGTTGGAAGCTTCGTACAGCATTTTTTCAGTCTTTTTTGGTATTTTTATGTGAAGGTGTTAGTAAAACTAAATAAAATTCTTTTCATATATTGATAATTATCACGTATTTTATTTTGTTTTACCAACACATTCACATAAAAATACCAAAAATAATGTCGTATGAAGCTTCCCATCTTTCTGTATTCTTAATCTATGCTAATAGTTATCTAAGTATGAAGAATTTAAGATTTTAGTAATATTATACTATTCTTACTGAACTATTATAAAACGGTACACCGAACTTGAATTATAACTAGTTAACTCTATAACTGTGGCATTAGTGTAATTTTGTGCGATTTTGTTATAATTGCTCTTAAAAAGCTAATAAAATAAGTTTAGCAGTTTTTCTAAGATTTTAAGTATGATTCATGTGAAAATTGAATTCCATTATTGCATATTACTAGAATAAAATGTAAAAAGAAACCTGAAAACTGTAAGCCCTATTCCATTCACTTAAAAGAATAAAACAGTATGTATAATTATTCATTATTGTAAATAATTAAATAATTTAAAATCAAACTATAACTTATTTATTTATCAATTTAGGCGTAATTCATTGTTACAACTTCAAGTAAATTACTTACCTATATCTTAATATTTTTTAATTAAAACTTTTCGCATGCATTATCTTGCAATTTATGATGTAATTTCTTTCATTTTAGAACATTTGAATTCTTCTAGCATTATGAAATATTTGCACCTACATTTACCATTATAAAAATACAATTTATATTATACCTACCTCGACATTACTACTAACATATAATGTATTTTTGTTTTGTAATATAAAATTGTTAATTAATTAAACATAAATTTATTGACCAACTAGTATCATGGATATTATATTATTTACAAAGAAAATATTTGAAAAAAAATAAGTAATGGAATCAACTCCGGGGGTGTCAAATAGCTTTATTTAAATCAAAAAGTTGAATTTAAAATGGTTCACTAAAACTGTAGTCATATCAACTACATAAGTATTTAGAATTTATATTAAGATCAAATTAAAATTTTAATAGAAGTAAGTATTTTCAAACGTTTTTTGTCGCAAATAAAATGGTAGAAAAGTATAAATAAAAAAAAATCGAAATTCATTCAGTCGTTTGGAACTTCTATATTGAAACTGACTTTAAGTTCTAAGCAAGTAAGTATTATAAAAATAAAATCTAGGCGGATTCTTAAACAAGAAGAAGCCTCTGTGTAAAGTGAAAAATCATTTAAAAGACAGATCATAAATTTTAAATGAAAAAATATTGTATACCTAACTTTTATAATTTTTTTGATAACTTTAATATTCAGGCTTTTAGCTCCTATCAATAATTTCATATCTTTTCCCGCCTTTTACATAATTTTGCGGATAAATAAATTGTACGAGAGTTAATGATTTGAGTAAATGAAATGCATATTTATTACATTATAGAATATGAAGGAACAATAATTTATATTTTAAGATTTTAATCATGATTACTGGTTTTTTTTTTTTTTATTTTTTCAAAATAATAATGCATTATTATAAAGTTCATTATAATTAATTCAGCTATGAAGTAATTTAGTCAAAAATAAACTGCATATATGGTTTATGTTTAATTTATAGCCAATAAAAAAAAAATTTACTTAGTTATTTTATAATTTTTCATAAATTTTTCACATATTTCTATATTGAAGGCCGCATAATTTATATTAATTTATTTCAAGTATATACACTAAGTATATAACTAAGAAGGATACTGCTTTTTGTAATAAATATTGAGATTTCATATTTTTTTTTGCTTTAAGTATATTTAATGGCTTTACTAACTAAGATTATGACATACTTAAGTATTCAATTTCGTTTTGTGAAAGTTTTATCAAAATTTTCAATGTTCGAGAAATATAAAGTTAAAACTCGGATAATCGAAAACACGACACCCATCTAGAGTAACCGAAAAATCAAAAGATTTCATTTACTCTTCTAATAATATATCTAAATTTGAATTATAACACAGAAAAATTGACAGCAGACATAAAATATAAATGCGATTATTATATATTTATGTTTATTTCACATTATTTCACCTAAAAAAAAAGTTTCGTTAAAAAAAAACATTTATTAAATAAAATGTTCATCATTAAATTTTTTTTTTAAATTTTTAATATACTTAAATTGAAATATTTGAGGAACTACATAAAATATCCGTGTGAATTAAAATTTATATTTCTCTAGATTCTTTTTTTTTTTATTTCTATTTTCAATCATTATTTTTATCTAAATTTTATGTATACATAGCTGTAATTAAATTAGTATCATCATTAACTTTTTATTTCAAATAAATTTTTTTTTTATATATTTAAAGAACTTTTTATTTTTATGTTCAGAGTACTTGAAAAAAAAAAATAAAAAACAAATTTCCACCATATATACTTATTATTATAGTGAATAGCATATTTTTCGGGACAAGGTCATTAACTAGACGTGTCATTGACCGTTAGTAACCTTTTTTTTTGTAATTCATATCTTTTTTTTTTTTTTATATCTCTTATGTTGTTGTATGTAGGTACCTCATTTCACATAACTTTATGTTATGAACTTTTTTTTTTTTATTTTTTTATTTTTCATTTTATGCTTTACGAATACACGAGTAAAATAAACTACACAATAAAGTCAATTTGAAAAAAAAATATATATATATAATAATAAGAAAACAAATTCTGTTTTTATATTATGGTCTTCCAAGAAAAGTTGATGAAAATTATATGCTCAAGAAATAAATGCATGTTACACAAGAAAAGAAAAAAAACTGCTGATTACACCACGATCGGTTCTAGTTTCCACATTTCTTCTTTAACATTTTTTTTTTTTTTTGTTTTAGGATGCATTTTTTCTGCTTACGTTTGCATAATAATTCATTGAAAAATAAGTAAAAAAAAAACATATGTAAGTATGTAATATTTATGTACAATACATATAATTATAAAGGAAAATGCCTAGACCGAGTTAATGACCGAAAGCTTTAGTTAAATTTTTATAACTTTAGTCACAATATAAAATTTTTATTAACTAATTTTAATGTCTAATTATTCATATACAAGAATAAGAAAATAGATTAACTAGGGATTTCGAAAGAGGGACATTAGTTATTAAAAAAAAAAAAAAAAAAAAAAAATATGTTTAGCTTTAAGATTCAAAAAAAATAAAATTGTGAAGTAAAAGGAAAATAAATAAAGCAGAATTCAAAATAAAAAAAAAAATTATTCATATACATTAAGCATAACTTAAAAAGGAATAAACATTTCTTTTAAGTTATTATTGCAAAGCCTAATCTACATTCTATGAGATTTTCAATTGATAAACAGATTATTAAAGTTTTATGTGTTGAATTACTTATGCAAATGCTGCATAAGATTATTGATCAGATGCTCAAGAATGCGCATACTCTACATATGTACTTACCATAACAACATTTATTTTACAGTTGAATTAAAAAATTTAGATTTTTTTAATATAAAAAGATCAAATAAGTTTTTATTGTATACAGTATACCTAAAGTATAATTAAATTAAACATAAAAATTAAAAAACTATTAGAAGTGGAGTATCACAATATTTTTTTGAAAATAAACATAATTATTATTTGACAAGATTATAAGAATAATTATCTTTAATAATTTTTATTTATCATTATTTATTTTTTTTATTTCTTGTTTTGTTCGCGGTTTTGTTTTTACAATTTATATGAGTAATGTATAAAATATACTTTATGCATAGAATAAAAATTTTTAACTTTAATATTAGTTTCGGCATAAATTATACATATTTCTTTTATAATATTAA